>ML675603.1:29104455-29148074 GCA_007922155.1 Mesoclemmys tuberculata
CCTTAACCCGCTGTGCCCCGCCCCACACAGCCCTAGCCCGGCGTGCCTCACGCCCCGCCCCGCGGTCCCCATTCATTCCCTGTGACCTCTACTTGCCCGCAGCCCCAGCCCGCTCACCTCGGCTCTCAGCGTGGCCCGGCCCGCCCGGGGCCCGGAGCCGGCCCGCGGCCCCACGGCCTCCAGCAGGCTCCGGAGGAAGCCGAAGGCGGGGGCCCGGGAAGAGCAGCAGCGCCGCCACCACCAAGCCATGGCATCCCCTCGACCCGCCTCCGACCCGGACACGGAAACCCGCAGCTCTTCCCCGCGGGCCGGGGCCGGGGCAGGGCGCGGCCGGCGGGGGAGGAGCGTCCATGGGGGCGGGCGACACTTTAGGCAGGGCCCGGCCCAGCAGGGACGGGGAGCTGGACACCGCGGACACCGCGGCCGGGCTGGGAGAGGCGCCGGGGCAGCCAGGCTCCAGCTACGGCCCAGGGGAGCCCCTCCCCCGTGCTAAGGGGTCCCTGAGGAGTTGCTTAGCAACCCCCGTCAGAGCCCGCGCGGGAGTGGGGAGCCCCTGGGCCCGAGATAAAGACCCAGCGCGCCCCCGACACTCCCCCTGGCCGCGCGGGCCGGGGAGAGACCCTCGTCCGCCGCCTGCCTCTGTCGCCCCGGCGGGGCGGAGACGAGGGAGACGCTCCCGGGCAGGGGCAGGCCGAGAGCTCAGTCCCAAACGCCGCGCTGCGGAGGCGCTTTGGCCAGGCCGCTCCTTGGGGCAGGGCTTGGGCCTCGTTTGTGAAGCATCTCGCCCGGCCGGGTGCTGCTGCCTTAGGGAAAAGACCGACGCTGTCCAGCCAGAGGCGGGCGGGGACCCTGTCTGCCCTGGCCGGTTGCCTGCTTTCTGAAATCTGGGCTGAGGCGGGAGCCTGCCCTGAAGTTTGTTCTGGGGGATACAGCTGAGCCCTCAGTATGGTCCGGACATCACGTTTTTAAATTTATTTTTTAAACCTTCTCCAGATCAGGCCTTTCGCTGGCCACAACCAAGTCACCTGAACTTTGTGTAGTTCTGGAAAACCGTTTCAGAACAATAGTAACTTGCCACTGTAGATGAGGTTAGAGAGATGAGGAGGAGAGAAGAAAATATCTCTAATTTGTAAATTCATAGATTATAAAGCTAGATGGGACCACTGTGATCATCTAGTCTTGACTTTAATGAGCTGTTTCCCTGACTGAAGGATCTTTCCTACAGAAGAGCCTTGGTTAGATTATTACTGTTTTTGACTCCTGGATTTTTGACTTGGGCAATCTTTAAAGCAAAATTCCAGAGTTCGCTATGTTGAGGCACCATGTAGTCCCTCTGTTGCTCCATTGCATGGTGCTGATCTGTCAAGTTGGATGCTATCTCCTGGATTCCATAAATGCAGCAGAGAGTTTCAGCCACTTGCATCTTTTCAGCAATAAATCAAATCTTGACCAAGGTTACTGTGAAAGAAAAAGAAAAATGAATAGTTTTAGAGTGTGGAGACTTTCTTCAGAAAGTTTCATAGGTACATTGTATATTGCACAAATATTTTTGTTTGATGGACTGCCTGCTCTCTGTTAAAATGATTAAATTTGCCTGCAGCTTTATTGGGAAAGAACTGGATTGGGAGATTGGTGATTAGGGAGAGACAGCATCAAGCTTATTTACTACTTTAAAAATTACAACCAAAATTGGCCACCATAAGCTATTTACTCCTTTTATGTTTGTATTAAGAGATTTGTATCTTGGTTAAACAGTATGTCTTGTCCAGTGAAGGGGTAGGGCTGTCCCAGTTCTACGGTAATGCAAAACTGGTTGTGATGCTTTATTTTAAATACATTAAACTTTATGGGTCTCATGTTTACAGAATTGCATGTAGTAATATACTGTCACAATGAACTTAAAGAGGTAACCTACTCAGATACTAAAATTCTGTGCGGTTGTAAAAAACACAAAAGTATACTTTTTGACAGCCATCTGTAACAGACTTTTCAGTGGCGGTATTTGAATAACGTATCTGGCAACAAATTCCAAGAGTTATAAATAGTTTATTAACAATCACACTATTTTTTGTGAAAATGTATGTTAGGAAATTAAACAGGTAAATTTAGCAAAGGATTGTTAAATTACTGTAGCAAAAATCCATGGGAAATGTTAGATTACTTCTAACACTAGTTTGCTGTCATAAAATATATGCTACTCCTGCACTTCTGTCTCTATCCAGGATGGGAAGTAGCCCTGAGGGAATATTTGAGGTTGGAGTAGACATACTGTGCTCTGCTAAGACCACTTTGCGCAACTCGAAGTAGTCTTAAAGTTAGCTAACTGGCTACCTGAGGATTATTCTTGCAGGGGGAATCTCCAGATGGGTATTCTGATTGTATGTAACCTGAGTTATGCACTCTGTAGGGGGCTTCAGTTGTGTTGCTTCGTTGTGTGGGGGACTTTGATTGTGGGGGGAAAAGGGTGTTCTACATTTGGGCAATTCCTGGCTGCTGAAATGGTCTTTAGGTATGTCTACGCAGCAAAGAAAAACCTGTAGCTGGACCACACCAGCCAACTTGGGCTTGCAGGGCTTGGGTTATGGGGCTGTTTTATTGCTACGTAAACTTGTGGACTTGGGCTGGAGCCTGGGATCTAGGACCTTGTTCAGTGTGAGGTTCCCATAGCTTGGGCTTCAGCCCAAGCCTGGAAGTCTACACAGCAATGATAAACAGCCCTGCAGCCAGAGCCCTGTGAGCCTGAGTCAGCTGGCAGGTGCCAGCCACAGGTTTTTCCTTGCTGGGTAGACATACCCATTCTGTGTAAAATTTGGAGTAGCCTTGACGCTGTTCTGAGTTGCATGGAAGGGCAGTTGGACCCCAAGCTGACCCTGGGTTTGTTTTGGAGGGCATAAGTGGTATAAATACCTGTTCGCTTTACTTTTTACACTGGAGACAGATGAGGGTCCAGTCCTTACCATCTAAAATATGGATATGTTGCAGCTCTGCTGTTTGTTTGGCCAACTGTTTTCTTTTTTTATTTTGACTAAAAGAAATAATGTATCTGTAATGATGTGGTTAATTCATAACTTTTTTAAAGAGGTTCCCTGAATTTTTACAGCTACACTGCCAGTTGATCCTATTCGAGAAAACTCAGTTCGTAAAGTGCGAGACTGCATTTTTTCAGTAGCCTACCCTGCTCCTTTTAAATCCAGAATTCTTCTTGTAGCAGTTTCTAAGGTTAGGTTTTATTTATTTCTTAGAATGTAGTGTTCCTGTTTTATTAATATGTATCTTTAAAATTAATAGAAAATTTTGAACACAATGTATTATGTATACCCTGCACCTTCATTTTCGTGGTAACTAGTTAGTAACTCAAAATAATAGTGTGAACAGTTTTCACTGCCATTGGAATCTTGGTAACGTTCAAGTAATTTCTGTTTTTTCAGGATGTTCTGGAAGATATTTTGGACCTTGATGTATCTGTCAAAGAAACAGATGATTTTCTCCAGCTTGTCAGTGGTGGGAAAGTGATATTAGGGTCTATTCCTCTGGCCCATAGGTATGGAGGCCATCAGGTAACAATAATACCAGTTCTCCCACATGTTAATATGCATTTATGTGCTGGCCATCACCATTTGATTATCTCTTGAGAATCTGTTTAAAAAAAAAAAAAGTCAGTGCTTATCAAGGGCTAGATCAGGGGTTCTCAAACTTTTTATGCTGGGACCCCCTTTCAAAATATTTCAGGTTATGACGACCCCCTCAAAAGTTAGGACCCCCCCCCACCATGCTACCCCTACTGGCAGGCACAGGGCTGACAGCTCACAGTCTTCCCATAATAACCTCGTGACCCCTTGAGGGATCATGACCCCTGGTTTGAGAACCCCTGGGCTAGACTGTAATTTTACATTCTGTATTTTGTAAGGGACAGCTGTTATCCGCATCTAGGGCATCCCCGACCTCTTCCTAGTCTTTAGGGCTCCAGGCGAAAGGTACCTACCCATACCCAAATCATAGGGCTCAGGGTGTAACTAACCTTGTTAATTTAAGTACCCACACCCTTTCCCAGTTCGTAAGGCTTCGGGTGTATACTTCTGCAGGTTTGCAGGACTGTTTACCAGTGAAAGAGCCTTAACCTCTATTTATTAACAATTACCAAACATAATACACATGCTAAGCACACAGTGATATGCTCATCAATTCTGATCAGCCAAATGGACTTTCACTGTTGGCCAGGCAAGGTCCGTCTCATCTGGGTTCTGGTTGCTGCACATCACGGTTGTGCAGAGGATTCTAGCAGCTCTGATCTTGGGCTGTGTCTTGGAGGTAAATTCTTCTTTTAGGTCTTTCCTTCTTGTTACTCTTCCTTTCCTCTTTCTTTCATCTGGTCTCCTTATTGGACATCAGTTTATATAGTGAAACTGGGTAAGCCACAGGACTCAAATCGTTTTGCTAAAATATTACAAAATAATTTTTGACCAATCCTAACATACTGCAAAATAATTCTTTAACCAGTTATACTCGGCCATCTTAGTTGATTTAGGTATTGTACAATTAGTTATGCAAGAGATGGAAACAATCAAGGAACCAGACAGAAATCATTCAGATAAACAGCAGAGGAGTGGGAACCATAAAGATCAAAACAATGAGGTGTAGATTTTACAACCGTAACTGTTGATTGATTCCTTGCCAGACAGAATGCTGTCAAACAAAGTTTCTCTTCAATATCTTCAGATCTGTTTCTTTATCTGATGGTGGTAGGTACTTTTAGGACAGTAGCACCTTCTTAAGAGCCGGGTATTACATTGTCTTGATGTGATTTAGAAAAAGTGTGAAGATGTGACTCTGCTTCTTAGCTCATGGTTGCTGAGGTCCAAATATGGTTGCTACTGCTTAGCCAAAAATCCTTGCACCTTACCTTAGACCTTACACAGCACGCAGACAAAGGAGGGAATTGTAAATCTTGATCACAGTTCCCTTCCGTGAGTAAACCCATTGATCTCAATAAATCTTCATCAGTAAACCAACAGTAAGCATTTGCAGGATTACATTGAAACAGTGTTTGCAGGATCAGTCCTTTAATGGTTGCTTGTGCAACTATAGCATTATGTGTATCATATAGGTCAAGTTAAGGTGTTTGTAAATGATTTCCCAACATGTAAACGATAACAAGAAGAAAACGACAAATTTTTTCATTTCTGTTCTTATTAGTTTGGTAGCTGGGCAGGTCAGTTGGGTGATGGAAGAGCCCACTTAATTGGAGTGTACACAAACAGGTACGGCAGGCTTTATTTTAAAATGATCATATAGCATTTTATGTATTATTTGGTTGATTTTGATATCCCAGTGTGTACAAATACTAGTATTGTTTTTGTAGGTATGGTGAGAGATGGGAATTACAGTTAAAAGGTTCAGGAAAGACTCAATACTCAAGGTACAGTATAGGTAATTCACACAGACAAAAGTGTGATGTTTTCTCCACATATATTAAAAACAGATGACAAAATATTCCCTATCCCTTTGTTCTCTGTAGAAATGGTGATGGAAGAGCTGTGCTTCGCTCCTCTGTGCGAGAATTTTTGTGCAGTGAGGCCATGCACTACCTTGGAATTCCTACAAGCAGAGCAGCTAGGTATTACCCAACTTTTCTCTTTTGAAGCATTCATGTTTATAGAAATGACTAAGTTGAATTTTGGGATTGGGTTTTGTTGGCTTGAGCTATGCATCAGTGAAATAGAGTAGCTAATCTCTTAGAGATATTTTCTGCATGCAGAGTTACAACTAGTGCCAAAATATACCTTTCCAGTTTTTTAGATTGGTAAAACTTGTTAATGATTGCTACATTTGAGAATCTTCTTTATGAATTAATTCATTTTTGCCTCTGAAGTGATTTGCAAATACTTTTTATTTGATGCTACTATTTGCTATAACTTCTCTGTTTTGGGGTGAACAGCTGTGTGTGGATGCAAGGGAGGGTGAGAGATGGTTGTGTCTTAAAGGGACACCACCATCTTGAAATTTACTCAGCTCTCATAAATGAGTTAAAATTATTTTTGAGAAACTACACCTTCTGCTAACTTCCCTTTCTAGGTTTATCTGGTATTACAGTCACAATTTCCATTTAAAACAAAAAAAAAGTTTTATTCTCCCCTGTTGCTGTATGAAAGACCCACAAAAGGAGCAGGATGAACTAACTGACTCAGATCCTGCTCCTCTAAATAATATGTGTATATGAGTGGTCAGTGGGACTACTCGTGCATAAAATAAGTACCTATATAAGTCTTTGCAGCATCAGGGCCTAAAATGACTATGCATGGGAATAAAAGTGAAAATGACTATCTGCAAGTATTGTCATATACACAAATTAAACAAATGGAAAAAAATTAAACTATTTTGTCTTCCATATCTTTCAGTTGCAATACCCCTGGGTGTTTCTTTTAACTTTGATAGGAAAACTATTTTCAGCTAGAAGTGTGCGTTTTAGGTTGATAAGTGCCCCTTTGAAGTGATCAGATGCTTTCTTAATTATAGAATATTTTTTTAACTTACGTTGGAAATAATTCACCGAACAAGATCTGAGATAAGAGCAAAAACCAAGTACACTTGTCACTAGTGCTCCTCCAGGATAAAAAATAAGCAGTCATATTTAAAAAATTCATTTAAATGAACTTTAACTTGAGTTCTATAACTCAAGCAGAACTCAGGTCTGCTTGAGTTATAGAAATTTAATAAGCACACTTACCTATTTTCTTCTTTAGAATTCTCTAAATCAAAAACTTTCAAGATGTCTCTGATTAAAATTGTGTCATTTATTCTGTGTTCCTCATGAGTTGGTTATGTCTGGGGGCTTGTGTCTTTCAGAATCCACTGAAAAGTAAATGTTCTGCAGCAAATGCATTGTACTCAGCTGTAACGGTGCAAACTTTTGTGGTTTCTATGGTTGCAGAATGCCTGCAAATCTCTCTAGCATTAGTTTTAACACATTTGCTCTGCTGGAGTGCAATGTTTGTAAATCACATTTTGGAAGGTTTGTTCACTTATTTCAACAAAAGGTCCCAAAGTGTCCAGCAGTTGATGCAAAACCACAAATCTGTCTGGGCATCAGTATGAAAGCTTATAGCAAGGTTATGTCCTTCCTTTACTGTTGGCTTGACAAATTGTTCACTTCAGAGATACTATCAAACATTCCTTAACTGTGTGCTAATTCTGTTATGTACACAGTATTCCTTGGCAAGTTGATAAAGTGTCACTGAAATGGTTGTTTAAGGCTGTTCTGCAGTCTCTTTCCAGATTGGGTTTATAAAGTTTTCACTTGAAGAAACCCAGCTGATATCCATATTCTTCCCAATGGGGAACTGTTGGGTCTCAACAATTATAATTAATTTACAGAATTCTTGTTAAGTAGTGGCAAAAATGTGGGAAAGAGCCTAGAAGAACATCCTGCAGGTGGGTTCACTCCATTAACTTCAAGTGATGTGTTCCCAATTGGAAGCACAGTGTACATCTGCAATGGTGCCAGATGAGGCAAATATCTTCATCTGGCACCACTGCAGTCATGGACTGGGTCTTCCAGTTGGGAACACAACACATGAAATTAGTGGAGTGAACCCATCTGCAAGGTGTTCTTTATTTTCAATTAGGATTCATGGTGAAATCACCTTACTTACCTAATCCAGGAATAAGTGGCAGATATTAAAATCCACAGCTGCCAGATGCCCTGGGCTGTGGTGGCCTCGCCTCTTGCCCCCCTTGCTGGGAGGCCAGATGTTTTTATGTGCCATGCAGGTTCCCTGGTGGCTGAGGCGGCAGTATTTGCTACTAAGTTTCCCGGGGCCCCTTACACTTCCCTGGAAGATTACAGATGAACCCGGGAAGCAAGTAGTAGATATCACCTCCTCAGCCACCTGGGAACCTGTGTGGCACATATAAAAGCTCAACACAGGCAGGCAAGCAGCATCCGCCTCTAGTCTCTGCCTATCACTGCCTGCCTGGCTGGGCGGCTGCTCTGCTCCTCTCTGGCATGTCAGGCCACCATCACCCTTGGCCCTAATCTCTGAGTCTGGACTCCAGAGGTCCTCATCACTGCTGCTCACTCTGTCCTTCCTCTCTTCGCCGCTCTCCCTCCTCCTCACATCCCACCTCTTCTCCCTGCTCCCCCCCTTGCCACATCCTTCCTTTACTCCCCAGCTTGCCCCCCCACCATGTCACTTCTCGCCTGTTCAGTTCCTCCTCTCCTCTCTCCTCCCTACTCATTCCCACACTGCTGCTTGCCAGTTCCTCCTCTACTCCCCTGCTTGCCCCCCTCCTCGCCGCTGCTCCCCGTGTCCCTCCTCCCCACTGTCACTTGCGGAGTGCATTCCACCTCTCCTCCCCTCTCTCCCTCTTGCCTCCCCACTGCTGCTCTTGCCATGTTCCTTCTTAGCCAGGAACACACGCAGTGGTGAGCGGGATGGGGAGGGACCTGGGGAAGAATAGGGGTGGAGTGTGGTCAGGGCCTGGGGTGGAAGAGGCGGGATGGAGAAGCTAGCTTTTCCATGAATCCAGGGCCAGGGTGCAGCACTGCCATGTGGCCCCACCGTCTTTCCTCTTCATCCTGTGCCTGTTACTTCAGTTTGTGGTGGAATAGCAGTTGCAGCCATCCCTACTGGTTGTGCTTAAATGCAGATACGCAGCACCTTACCTGGTCTGCTCTGGACCTGTCCCCAAATGGCCTTACTCACCATCTATGGGGGCCAATGTGAAGGCTATTTCCACAGTGCTCATTGGGAGCATAGGCATCCTTGCATGTGTGCTCAGCCAGCTGATCCTGTGTGCAACACTTAAGTCGGGTGGAGGACCTTTGTGTTGGCCATCCCACTAGGATGAATTTTACCCTTTGTAAGCAAGTAACCAACTGCTCCCTAACATGGTGGATGCTGCATCAGTAATAATGGAAGTCCTATTACGCTGTAGGAAGTTTGCAGTAAATCTGTCAGTAAATCAGGCAATCATAAAGAACTAATGCAATGCCTGCAGCTGTACTTCTGTTGAAGACAGTAGAACTGGAGAGTCTCCCCCACTGCACTGACAATTAGGACTGACCATTTGCTTATGGACTGAGTTTTTTGCCCATTTCTCTTGAATGCTTGAAGTTTTCTCCTTTTCATTTCTGCCGAAATCTGACTTCCACCAGCACACGTTCCTTGACTAAAGTACTTATCCAACATGGCTATGTCCAGATCAGCCTTTGTTCAGAAAAAATTCCCTCCTGTTGCTAATATCAGCACATCTTCACTAGTGGCAGCAATATTGGGAGTAGAAGCATAGACAAGGCTCCAGACAGCCACTGGCATTTTATCTACTGTGACTTCTAAGCTTGCTCAAATTTTTATTTGTTTTAGTTTCACTTTCTTGGATTTTCCTCTTACTGTTTTCTTTCTTTCTTTCTTTATTTATTGACCTTTACTTGTTATTTTGGGCTCGAAACTCTACCAGTTCCTGAAGATGTTCAATTAATTAAACTCATTCTTCAGACTGAGAAACACAATCTTTATAGTTGTCAGAACTACATCTCTGGAGGACCTCCTGTATCTGCTTGCATCTCCCGCTCTTCTACTTTGGAGAGGTCCGCACCTTGAACTTTTGGGGAAATGCTATCCTTGCAAGATTGGTGGGGATTGGTTCTCAGCTGATCTCTGTACTTTCACAGATGGAAATATATCCTGCCAAATAATATTATAAATTCTCTTCTGTTTTGTTTATCTGATGCAATAATTCATTTCAGAGTTTAAGTGAATTGTTTGCTTTAGTTCTGCAGGATAATGTAAATTACAAAATACATGTTTTGGAGAAAGTTCAGATGGTTATCTGGATTTCCAACACTCAGGTTTGGGAGTCTTTGGAGAAAGAGAAGACTCTGTGGGAAGTACAGTTTCTTTATGGTATACAAATTTCATACAGATTGAGAGAGAGAAATTATTGTACACAAAAAGTTGAACATCTGGCAGTGAAGAGAAATGAAAGATTATAACCTTTTCTTCTTTCCCCTCCAAAAACGTCATGACCCTTTGATATCTGTGTGAGGATCCTCTATAGTAATCAGAAGCACTGCAAGTAGCACTAAGTGTCCCCAGGAGACCACTAGAATGGTAGCACTGGTTCACATGAAGATAGAAATCAAGTTGTGATGTCAGTATTTTGGTTTTTAATTTTCTGTCAATCAGCTGGGAGTCTGAGGCTATTATTATTTATCTTACAATAGTATCAGCCAATAATCAGAGTCCCAAATCATGCTAGGTGCTGTATAGCACAAGTTAAAAAAAAAAGAAAGATGACAGTCCTTGCTCCAGAGCTCACAAGTGAAGATTGACAAGATGGCACAGATGAAAGAAAAATACAGAGTATGGGTTGTGGGTTGGAGGACAAGGTAAAGGTGAAAAAAACACATTTTGCTAATAAGCTGTAGCTTTATCTTGTCATCTGCCTATATCATTTGTAAAGACTTAATGATACCAGCACATCAATTACTCATCTTTTCTTTCTTTTTTAAAATGAAATATAATAATAAAATATGACTTGGATTTGGGTATGAAATATTTTTGCGGAGACAACTTTAACGGCTTTTTCTCTTCTCTTGCAGCTTAGTTGTAAGTGATGATGATGTATGGAGAGACCAGTTTTACAATGGAAGTATTAAAAAAGAGAGAGGTAATCAATGCATTTAAAAATATTCTCCAGTGATTGTTTTGCATTTTATACTTGCAAAGTGTGCTATATTTTTAGAACATAAAAATATGCACCAGATCGTCTCATTTCTTGAGAGTCCTTATTTAGATGCTATACTTACTCCTGAAGAAATCAGCCCCCAAATGTTTCTTAAATTAAAATTCCTGTGGTCAGGGCTGCTATTGGTGTAGCATACCTGACCTGTGTATGTCTCTTCTCATTGAAAATTTGATCCCAACAGCCACAACAAAAGAGGTGGAGGGGGAATTTTGATGGAGTGATCCAGTACAATGTATGTCTAGTTTTGTACCGTTTAACCTGGGTTGGTTGGTTGGTTTTATTGTTTGTAATGTTTTGTGGAGGAGAGGGGAAGGGGTGCTTTCATATTCTAACATAGATAGAATCTTAACTAGGGTTACCATGTGTCTGGGTGTTCCTGTACATAGCCTCTTTTTTGAACCTCCTTTCTCTATCAGGGCATATTATTCAAATAACAGGAAATGTCTTGGAAAATGTCTTGGAAAAGTTGTAGCTCAGATCCATTCCCCATTGGTCATTCCCCCTATCAGCAGCTGACTTGGCCCATTTCCCTGCAAGCCACGGCTGCTGGATCCCACCCACCCAAGCCCCAACTCCATCTGAGCTCTGGAGAGGGGGTCTCGCAGGAAAGCATTGATTGTTACGTCCTGGGCTTTTGCCAGCTGCCCTGCCACCATGACAGGGAGTGACACTGCCCCCCACCTCCAGTGAGTATTCCCTCAAGCAGCCCCATCTGTACATCCTCCTCAGCTACCTCCAAGTCTCCTGCCAGCCCCCTGGCTATATCTTCTTTTTGGGAACCTGAAATATGGTAACCCTGATGTAGTTTTTGCTACAAAATACCTGCTCTCTAACTGAGATAGGGAAAGGAAAGAAGATATTAAATTGGTTGTGTTTTTTATGCCAAATAAAAGTGGATTTGTTGAAGGAAAAGGATGTAGGGGCAGGGCAGGAATGGAAGAAGAAGCAAAGAGGTTTTCTCAATATCTTCCCTAGGAAAATGTTTCAAAGACTTGCAATATAATATTAATGGAAAAATCTGGAACAGAGAAATGCCTAGACAAGACTTCTCTTTTCCCTCCTTTATTCTTTTAGTATGTTTGTCTTTAAATTAGTTGATTAGGGCCCTCCATAGCAATCCTGTTACATTCCTCTGCTTGAATTAGCATTTGAGGGACCAGTGATATTGTTTCTGACAGGATAACTTTTCTTGAACCTTTAGTTTGTGTGCTTCTAGGCCTAAATTTTCAGAAGTGACTACGGACCCAAAATCACTAGTCACTTTTGAAATTTAGGCCCTTCTCTATGTCCATTTCATTTCTTTTGTTTCTTCTCTTTTGCTCTGCATTGTTTGTTTATTTTTCCCTTTTTCTTCTTAGAATTAAATGCAGTTTTTCATATAAACTCTTGTTCCTTGTTAAAATGGGTTGATGTGTGTCAGTCATTTTCAAGCAAATTAAACATTCAGTGTTAAAATATTTGTGTGGGAATTTAATGATGTGTATGTGTACACACACACACACACACACACACACACACACTTGAATTGTATTGTGTGTGTGTGTAAATATTTTTATTGCTGCATTGGTTTTCTTAACTTGCCTATGCTCTATTTAAATTTAACCTATTATGTTTATTTAAGGTGCAGTAGTCCTACGTGTTGCCAAATCCTGGTTTCGTATAGGTTCCTTGGAAATTTTAGCTCATTCTGGGGAATTGGACTTGCAAAGGTTAGAATGAAATCTTCACAGTAATTGCATTAATTTTAATATCAATAAAACCTATTTAAACATGGATGTACAGTAGTAAATTTAGGAAGATCACTTATTGGATTGTTTCACCTGATTTTGCTATTTTCTTATAAGGAAAGTAGTACTATTTAATAAACATTCAAATGCAAGATATTCATGATAAGGGCTGCATTTAGTTGTTTGGCCTTGACCTTGCAAATATATACACTTGCTTAACTTTACACATGAGTAGTCACATTAACTAAGCAATTGTATACATTTTTTGTAGGATTGGGGCTTCAGTTTATAAAACGCTAGTACAACAGGGCCCAGTTTTCATAGGTGCCTGTGTGTGTTACTGTAATATAAATATGAAATATAACAATAAGAGAAGTATGTCCTGCAATATATGTTTTCCAGGAGCATGCAGGATTAAAAAGAGAACAATGTATGGGGTAACAAACTACTGTGGAACTATTACAGGCTTTTTCACCATCATTAAAATATGTTGTCCCTTAATCAACTGAGTTTCTCAGTTTGAGAGACCTGTCTCTGATCTTTATTCAAGCAAGGTTCCTTCGATCTTCCTCCTTTGAATCCATAGACTGTTTGCTAATCACCTACAGTAGGGACTCATGCAGGTAGTGTTCAAAGAAGAAATAACAATTATTTACCATAGTAATGTGGTTGTTCAAGATGATTTTCCTGCCTGCATCTTCTTTATTTAGAAATTTAACAGCTGGCTTTTGGTTTGTGGAAGGAACTGATTTATGACTGAGGCTGTGCCCTATATGCTTTTAGTTTGTATGTGAGCAGCCCCAGTCAACAGTTTTTGAGGAAGTTCCAAACTAAGGCACCCAGGACCCACATGTCATGTGCTGTCAGGACCCATGCAGGCAGGGCTCAAAGAACCACAGTTTAAATAACTGTTTTTCATAAGGGTTTAGTATTGAGCCATAAAAATGTTCTGTGTGGAGAAACTTGAGTCAGAACTTCGCTTAAGAGTGATATTTTTTTTCTTATAACCTAACCAATTTGTCAGACAATGTTGTTATATAGGCATGTAAACAAATATTGTGCTCTAATCAGAGAATTTAATACTTGGAGTTGTTTTAACACCACATAATTGCTTTTAATCCTGTTCTGTATGTGAAATTTTAAATTTTATTGCTAACAGTTTCTACTAGGGTCTTACCCATTGCACTTAATGGGCATCTCTTTATTGACTTCACTGGGCTTTGATCAGCCCCTTAATGTGGAGAATAAGAATGATTAGACTTCTCTTTGGCCCATCAGTCCTAAACATACTGGCTTTGCTTAAAGAACTCGATTCTTTTTTTCAGGTTATTACTGGACTTCGTCATACAAGAACATTTTCCATCAGTAAACAAGAATGATTCAGATAGATACCTGGTGAGTGTAAGAGAGATTTTTCACTTTGCAGGACTATTGTGAACAAAAACATAATCTGTATTAACAATCATAAAAAATAAATGTTGCAAATATCACTGAAGTGAGCTTGCAGTTTTTAGTCAAACAGATATTTGCAGATGTTCTTCTGCAGTATTCTCACAGTTCTCCCTTCTATATCAAGTATGAAGATTCTTTTCCCACCCTTGTACTTTACACAAACATATTATGGTAATCCCATTCTCCGTTAATGTTTGTTCTCTTTATGCTCTTCCTATACTAATCACAGACTTATAATGGAGTGCAGGATCATGCTCTGCCCTAAATGAATGCAATATATGCGATCATTACTATACTTAATATTATTGCAAATGCAGCTGAATGTGTGTGTTGTCGCACAATTTTAAGTGTTATTGGATAAGATCATCATGCAGCCAGTTCCTTGAGTGCCATGTAAAAGTTCTGATAAATAGGTGCCCAGTCATTAAAAAGAAAACAGAGCATAGTGTGTCAAATATTATTTTAAAATAAATCATATCTTTACAAACATAGCGTTTGTCTGTATTTTTTTATGAAAGGGTTAGAAGTGAAAATGTGTTTGATTTCAGGACTTTTTCTCTAGAGTGGTATTGGAGACTGCAAATCTGATTGCATTGTGGATGTCAGTGGGCTTTGCTCATGGTAAGCTCTAATATCTAAGTTAAATTATTGGTGTGGTAATTGTAAAATGTTAGGGTCATAATACATTCAAAGCCTTTTGGTTTTGGTTTTTATTTTGTTTTAAATTTCCCAATAATGTATCAGTTTATTACAAAAGTTAAAAAACAAGTTAAAAATGGTGCAGAAAATTAACTTCACAGTTTTCTGGGTAATTATCAGTGTTAATGTTGGGGGACAAGAGGACAGAAAAAAGCAAAAAATAGAGAAAAGTAAGGGAGTTGAAATTTAAAGCAGTGTAATGCTATGGTTTATTTAATGTATTGTACATTAACAGTACAAACACACATGCATGTGCATATATATCTTGCACTAAAGTACTACTGTATTTTAACAGACAGCTTCGTACTTACATTTTGATTAATTTATTGTTAACAAAAACACATCTAATATAATGTATTGGATTTTCTTAAAATAATCAGTATTTTCATGTACTTGAAAGGTCCGAGATTCAGGTAAAAAACAAAAAATAGCTTTTGTAAAACCTGGGGATTTTTCAGTACAGATTGGTAAAAACAAAAAATGAAAGTACTTGATGGCTTTTGCTTTGTCATGTTTAATCCTCCTTTTCTCTTCGTTTCAAATTTTGTGGCATTTTTGCCTACAACAATACTCTTGTTGTTTTTTTTAGCATATCCGCAAGTTTTCTCTTACAGATTCCAGGGATGTTTTTGATTTTCAAAGTACAGACAGATCAGGAAGAGGCAAAAGACTGGCACAGTACCCAGGCTTCTTAAAGTTTGTGCAGAAAAATATTCTTTCAGAAGGGTTGATGGTTGGTAGCAGAGAACACAGCTGTATCAATATTACTTTATTTAGGTCAGTCTACTGGATTTTTTTAAGGTGAACATTTTAGATGATGCAGTACAGTGTTTGCTTTTGAAAGATAATTGCACTGATATAGCACTAGTGCATGTAATAGTGTTTGTAATACATGCAGAGACCACATGTTGGTGTATAAAGGTTTTATTGGCATGGGTTTGGATGCCTTCGTTAGATCCTGTCTAATAGTCCGATAGTGTAGTGGTGGGGTCCTATCAGTACCTGGGTTCAGCAATAGATGAATTTATTGGTACAACATCATCAGAATACTTGTTTATTTGGAAAATCACTTTATGGTCACTATGCTGTGAAACTTTGTTTCAGAATTACACTTCATGAGCAGGGACACCATGATAGGGTTGGTACAGCACATGCTCCACTCACAAGGAAAGAAAAATAATTGATCAAATGTGCAAGAGAGTGTCCCAGTTCCACAATGTTGCCACTGAAAGTAAAAGGAGAAAATGCCATCTAGGCATAGAAACCAGATGAGATATCACGGAAACATTAGATGTTTTCAGTTTTGAAATATAAAATGCCTGTCAGGTTGGGAGCAAGGGATTGAGCTTGATATCCAGACTCTCATCTGTTGGGCCCAACTTCACATATTGTAATTTAGATGCACCGTAATCTAGGCTTTTCAGCAAATTTTCTGCTCCAGATAAATCAGCAGGGTCCAAACTAAAAAACTTTATTGTTTTGATAGTTGTATTTTTGTTGTTTAATTCTAGGTGTGTGCAATACAGATAACTTCAGTTTGTTATCCATAACAATAGATTATGGTCCATTTGGTTTTATGGAGTCCTATGATCCAAGTGAGTATAGCACATGTATTTTGAATTTATCTTTTTAGCTGGGAATAAAATTCCTTATTGTGTTTTTATATAATTTCTGTTTGCTCAGAAAATTCCAAATGTTATTAGTACATGGGTCCTGCATGTGTGTACTGCATATACATTGGTCAGAGTATAGGTTTTGTGCATCTACTTGCATTTTAGATTGGAGAGTAGTTTTACTGTCTATTACACAAGTTATGTTTTAAACTGTACACTAAAAAAACTTGCAGATAGGTTTAGTAGTAATATACACTATTTCCATGAAGAATCCCCCCATTCTGACCTTCATCAGATTCACAGATGCTATAGCAGAAATCCATAAGACTCTAAAAATGGAATAAATCTAAAAGTTGCCAAAAGTAAAATCCATATATGAATTCCTATATGTCATCTTTTATCATTTTGGCTTTACAGTCACAACTATTATTACCGGGGGGGGGGCAAACCTGCCCAGTTATGACACTCTGCTGTAAATCTCTCATTGAAAGCATGAATTACATTACTCTCCCCATCTGTAATTAATAGATGTAGGTGCAGAAGATGGTGTTCAGATCTATGTTACATTTAGGCTAGGGTTTGGAGGTCAAGTCATGGCTGCAGGTCAGGCTCCATGGTGTTGAAATCTTACTCTCTGTTTTCATAAGATTGCAGCCTTGATGAAAATTTCCTGAAATCTGATCTTGTGTGCCTTGGGCATATCTCAGATGGAACCTCAAAATAGGCTCCTTCTAGTTTTGTTTTTTTCCAGGAAGCCAAAACCAGGGGAGTGGGTTTAGATCTGGGAATTAAAATTTGAACGCGTGCCTCGCCTCCCAAAATTCACAGTTGAGTAGGTGGGCTGGGGAGGAGAGTGGGGTTGCATTTGAAATAGCACTTTGGGCCCATTTCTAATAAAAACAAATATTAGATTAAAGTAAAATTTCCATTTGACGTCCACTCTGAGATGCTGTTCATAGTCACAGGTTTTGTTTCCTTCTGAGTGCTGGGGCTGATCCTGTTGGCATTGCTTCTGGTAGTAGGTTCCTCAGAGAGTGCAAAACAACCCCAAACCAGCTCCAAAACAACAGCCCTGCCTCCTTGGACATCGATCGGCAGAGCTGGCCCTGTTCTGGATGGGAAGTGCATGCGGCATCCTTTCTGAGGCTGATGCTGTCGCTATGCTTGCTTTCTGCTCCTGGGTGCATTATGCCTTTCATGGAGGGTGTGCGTTTGCCTATTCGCCATTCCCTAAAGTGGACTTTCTTGTAATAGAACATTTTAACCCTAAATGTTTCAGAAGCAAATATATAATATATGTTTTGAAATAATCTTTGTTCAGATAATTAGTGCCACCTGGCTACTTAAAAATATATGTATCTCATTTACTAATATTACATTGTAAAAAGATGTTTCGAAATCAAGAATCCCTAGGCATACAGTGCAGCATCTAACCATAGGATATCTAATAGTAGCGTTATTTATATTAAATAATACCAAATATTATTACAGATGATAAAGGGCTGGTCTAGATAATGCTTGGTCCTGGCATGAGTTCAGGAGACTGGACTAGATGATCTCATAAGGTCCCTTTCAGTCCTATGATTCTATGAAAAATGTTGTTCTTAGTGTAAAAACATTTGGCTGTTTAAACATCTGAATTTATTCTGTTTCTTGAAGGGGAAAATAACACTTGTGACTGTCTGGAAACTTGTGCGCTAAGAATGTATTCTTACTTTGGCAAATATTAACTCTTGGACTAGTACAGTGTAAATAAATATTCTTGTGTTTGGAGTACTCCAAGTTAATATTTAGTGCCTGCAGGACTTTTATTAGTTTGCTGTGTAAATTTGAAAAATGAACCTAGTTTAATATTTTAACTTTGGTTCTTTATTCTAAATCTGTTGTGGAAATGTAATGTTTTGTTTCAAACAGATTTTGTTCCAAACACATCCGATGATGAAAGGAGATATAAAATAGGAAACCAGGCAAATGTTGGGATGTTTAATCTGAACAAGCTGTTAGAAGCCCTAAAACCTTTATTGGATCCCAGACAAAAGCAGCTGTAAGTAATCCTTAAAAATATCTTCACACTTAAAAGAACTAGTGAGATGAAATATACTATAAATGGCTGTGTGTGTAGGAGAAGAGGTGGCTATCTTTTTAATAAGTCTGATTTCTAAACAAAAAGTATTTCCTGGATATGTTATAGGCCAAACAACACTTTTAAATCACATTGGAAAAATATCAGAATAGGGATAAGGGGGAAGTTTTTCATAAATATATAGCAGCCAGAGGAAGGTTTCACATGTTAGTGTGAAGCTGAATTTTGTCTTTGGTATTACTATTGGTCAATAAGATTTGACATTTCCTTACTTTTATAGTGCTTTCCAGATTCTGGATGGCTATTCTGAGCATTACTATACCCGGTATGTACTTTCATAACTCTGATTTTAAAGAAGCGTATACAATAGAATATGTTTTCAAAACAGTTGCTTTGCTTCCGTCATTTCTGTTATTACTTCCAGTTTTACAGAGCTATTTAGAGCAAAACTGGGTCTCCTTGGGGAGCGTGAGGATGATAACGATTTGATTGCATTCCTCCTGAGAGTGAGTTTATTATTGGTCCAGCTTTTGGGGGTATTTGAACTGGTATCTAATACTTGAAAAACACTGATAGAAACATATTTAATTTCACTAGCTCATGGAAGATACAAAGGCTGATTTTACCATGGCATTTCGGCAGCTCAGTGAGATTACTCAAGACCAGCTAAGAGAGCTCCGTATTCCTCAGGTATTAATTAATGCATGATATTTTAGGAAAATTTTACTGGCCTTTGAGTTCACTTATTCAAGTATGGAATGAATAAGTGAGTAATTAAGAACGCATCCTGAAAATTAGAAGTGTCAAATTTTCAATCACAAGCACACCATGGACACTCACAGAAATATATCCACACACAACTTCCATTGAAAGTCCCTAATCAGACCCAGTCTGATTGTGTCAAGTTTGCAGATGAGTTCCAGCTCGGCCGTTTCTCCCTGAAGTCTGTTTTTGAAGTTTTTTTGTAGAAGTATGGCAACTTTCAAGTTGGCTACAGAGTGTCCTGGGGGATTGAAGTGCTCTCCTACTGGTTTATGGATGTTACCATTTTTTGTCTGATTTGTGTCCATTTATTCTTTTGCGTAGTGACAGTCTGGTTTGGACAATGTATATGGCAGAGAGGCATTGCTGGCACATGGTGGCATATATTACATTAGTAGATGTGCAGGTGAATGAGCTCCTGATGGTGTGACTGATGTGGTTAGGACCTGTGATGGTGTCACTAGAGTCAATGTGTGGGCAGAGTTGGCAACAGGGTTTGCTGCAGGGATAGGTTCCCGGGTTAGTGTTCTTGGTGTATGGTTGCTGGTGAGTATTTGCTTCAGGTTGGGGGGCTATCCTAAAATCCAAGACGGTAAATTTATTCTGGAATAGAAGTAAAGGCCTATTTCAAACCTTCCTCTGTGATCACAGTGGTTTTGCAGGAAAATTGCTAATTCTGTGCAAATCTAACAACCGTCGTGTAAGTGTAGAAAACTGGAGGCCTATCATTACATTCATCAAAATATATTAGTTTTCTATCAGAATACAATCTGGCTGCCTGATGCGCCATCTCCTGAAGAGTCATCTTTAACTGCATAATCTCCAGTCCCGTCATTTACATGACAAGTCCATTATTTACAGTGAGATATCTTATGGGTAGGGGCCTGGCTCCTGGGTGTTCTCTGTGCAGAACTTGTTACATGTGTGAACATTGCCATACTTCAACAGAAAAACTTCAAAAACAGACTTCAGTGCGAAACTGCAGAGCTGGAACTCGTATGCAAACTTGACACAATCAGATTGGGTCTGAATAGGGACTTGGAATGGTTATCTCATTACAAGAAGTAATTGTCACTGTTCACACATTCTCACCCTCTAATCAACGGTTATGAATAGGCCTCATCTACTCTAACTGAATTGATGAGAATCACATCAGACAAATTGATGCCAGAGGTCATAAGATCAGGCTACGTTATCAATTTTACCTCCCTTCCCCATCCCCTTTCATCCTTTAGTGCCTCTTAAAGCAATAAGTTGATTCACTTCTCCAAAGGGGTGCAATAGAACCAGTTCCTAGTCTGCATAGAGGGAAGGGGTTTTATTCCAGCTACTTTCTGATCCCAAAAAAGAACAGAGGGTGGAGACCAGTTTTAGATCTAAGACTCTTGCACAACTTTGTCATGTCTCAAATTCAGGATGGTGTGACTTGCAGTTATAATTCACTAATTACAATTGGGGGATTGGTTTTAAGCCCTCGACCTTCAGGATGCCTATTTTCATATCACAGTTCACCTATCTCATAAATGATTCCTGCACTTTTCAGTAGACCAGGATTGCTTTCAGTGTTGAGTGCTCGTGTTTGGCCTTTTGTCTGCACCATGAGTGTTCTTAAAGTCCTGGCAGTGGTCACAGCTTACCTTTGACATCTGGGGATAATAATCTTTCCATACCTTAACAACTGGCTACTCAAGGACTGGTCTTACAACGAGGTTTTTGACGCCATAAAGAGGATGAGATATCTCTGTTCCATGACCTAGAGTTGCAGCTCAACATTGAGAAATTCACATTGAGCCCAGTACAAAGAATAGAGTTCATAAGAGCCTCCTTGGACACTATATCTGCTACGGCTTATCTTCCCCATAACGGATTCTTGACATTAGCAAATCTTATCTCACAGATTCAGATCAGCCCACAGATATAAAAAAAGATGTTGTCTTTAATTGCTCAGACACAGGCAGCCTGCACTTTTGTGATGCCATTTGCCAGGCTCCACCTGTCATGTTTCCAGGGCTAGCTCAGGACTATTTGTACTCCAAACAAACACAGCTTGAACAAGTTAGTGTCAGTCCCTTGTCAGGTACAAGACTCCTTTTATGGAGGGACATAGACAAGGTCTGCGTGGGAATTCTGTTGTTCAGCCTCCTCCCTCTATCACTAAAATGACAGATACATCACTGGTGGGCTGGGGGATGCACTTGTGGACCCTTGCTGTCCAGAGCAAATGGTCTGCCCAAGAGTTTTGACTACACATCAACCTTCTAAAACAGAAGACAGTCAGAAATGCCTATATCCACTTCTGCTTTTAATTTGTAGCAGGACTACAAATGAGAATTGGATCCTCTGATTCTCAATAAAATTTTTTGGACTTGGGGGGTTCCAAAATAGATCTCTTTGCCACTGTGACCAGCAAGAAATGCAAACACTTTTGCTCAACAGTGGGGATTGATTGGGTCCTCTGTTTTGGAGATGCCTGCCTGGTTTCAAGAACAAAAGGCCTTTCGTGTGTGTGTCCCCCTCAATAGCCCTGATTCTGAAGGTGATCAACAAGATCAAGCACAACAAATCCAGAATTTTATTAATAGTCCCAATGTTGTCCAGACAGATAGGGTATCCTTTCCTGATTCACCTAGCCATCTGTCAGGTGATCAGCATCTCATCCATTCCTCATCTTTCCCAGGATGCCAGCTGCACTCTTCATCCCAACCTGAAGATACTTCGTCTCAGATCTTGGCTTCTTTTTCCTCTAGTCTAGTCTTCTAGATTAGATGCTACAGTTGGAAATACTGTGATGTCTTCAATCATGGACTTGGTACCAAAGTCCCCCTCTCTAGCTGGGGGTACTGCTTGGTAGTCACGTGAAGTGGAGCACCTATAGGGACGCTACTTCAAGGAGGAGAGGTTACTCACCATGCATAGTAACTGGAGTTCTATGAGATGTGGGTGCTCCACTACTCGCCCTCCTCTGCTTCAGTGTTTCCTCTGGGCACTTCAAGGTAGATAAGGAACGAATGGCAGTTCGCCTGCACTGCCCTATATAGCCTTGATGCAGGGCATGAGGATTCTTAGGGCATGTGTGCGGGCCGAACAGGTACTGCTCCCAAAAATCTTTGATCAAAGGCACAAGAGTTGTGAGCATACCTGAAGTGGAGCATCCACAGGGGGACATATCTCATAGAACTTGAAGAACTCCAGTGACTGCACAAGGTGAATAACCTCTCCATTTAAATAAACCCACATCAGTGCAGTGCAAATACTCAGTTACTCCTCTGTGTAGGTATTTACTAGATTGAAGTCTAAATTTCCAAAAGTAACTAAATTGTGCATGCAAAGTATGTTCCCAATTCTTAAAAGTTTAGAGAGCTTCCTGTGAGCTTCACTGGGAGTTGAGCACCTTACAGCATCAGGCTCAATGTGCACATTAGTGCATACAGGTAATAAAACAGGCAAAACAGACCATTTCTTGGCTAAATGCATGGACAGTAATCCATTCTGTACATTTCCCTCCTGCAGTTATCTGCTACGACACACATATATCATGTACATGCAGCACAAACACCTAATTTTGAAAACGTGATAAAAGGAGTATTAGGACTTTATAACACACAGGTTGTGGTTGGGGAAATTAGCATTTCTTGTACTTTGTCTGAGTGGGAAGTCAACAAAAAATAGCAGATCCTCAACTAGCATAATGTGGCATAGTGTCATTGTCTTTGCTGGTGTAAATCAGTGCAGCTCCAGAGAAGGATCAGACTTGATATTCTTTTTGTTTAAAAAAAAAAAAAGTAAAGTCAAATAAAAACCCCATAAGGCTTACAATAGTCAAAATAGTAATAGGAGGTAATATACTACGTAATATTGACAAGATTCTGCTTGTTTGGGAAGTAGCTATGGCTTCCATGCAAATCAATCTATTCTAATTAAATTTCATTTTAGTTTAAATAGATTGTTTGTACAGAACTTTGAATACATAAGACACCAGAGAGAGCTAAATATTATCAACTATTAAATGAATGCTGAAATGATGAAAACAGGGTAGATTGTTTTAAATTAAATACCATTTACACAAAACCTGCTTTTTTTAATGAGGAGAATGGAGTTTGTAAAACAATTGTTGCCTTAAAGTTGCCTCTTCTATTTTAGGCCTTTCACCATCTGTTTCCATGACAGCAAAGCATTCAGGAATCTGGTAGATTTCAAAGGCAAAGACAAAATACAGGAAATTCCACTTTTCAGCCACAAACTTAAAAATCCAAATGGCTTTGAGATCTTTAGTGTCTTTAACACCAGCCCAGCTCCACAGACTAGTAATAAACAAAACTCTAGTCTAGCTCCACAAATTAGCACTTTCCCTAACCTTACATAGGCTCACCAATAGGTACTAAGCCTGGACTCCAACTTGGATCCATTGGCCCACTCCAACCCTATCACTATCATGTGCCCACTTGCCTGCATCAATTTTAACCCTAGCCAGGGCCCTCTGGGTTTTACCCAACCCTAACCCAAACCCTGACTTCAGTACAGCATGCTGCACCCAGCCTGGAGTCACTAGCAGGTCTTCACTCTGAGCCTGGTCTACGCTACAGAGTTAGGCTGATGTAAGGCAGCTTACCTTATGTCAACCTAATTATGTCAGTGTACATGCTGCAGCTTGACTCCCCACAAATGTAACCGCCCTGACTACACCGACATAAGCCCTCTGCCTCTCGTGGAGATGCAGTTATGTTGTGTAGCAGGGCGACGCAGTGTCTGTGCAGACACAGCAGTGATCTACATTGGCTGTTAGCTGTCATTCTCATCAATTTCATCGCTCGATGGGAGGCTCCAGCAAGAGCCAGGCTGCCCCTGGGCTTGCTGTACCCAGCTGGGCTGTCCCCCCTGGGATCCTGACTTCCTGCTTCCAGCCAGGAGCCCAGATGCTCTTCAAGCTGTCAGCTTCCTGCTAGAAGCACTGCCCCCCTGGCTGCTCCCTCTCCAATCCCAGCCTGGGCCCAGGACTAGCCCTGATCACAACCTAAGAACATGAGGACACATCTTTGTCCGTGTCCCCTGCCCAGCCCCCAGTCCTATCCCAGCCCACTGCTAATTCCAGCTGAACCTAACCTTCGGGCCTAAATGGGTAAAAACAATCCAACAACTGTTAAGATGAGCTAGAAAACTATACAGACTGCATTTAATGCAGTGGAGAAGTAACTAAAGCGTTTACTGTGGGGAGGATGCTTATCAAGTAATAATTAAATAGCCAATAAATAGTATAGACTCCGCAAAGGGGACTCATGGATAGAGCCCTGCAAATACTCACTTTATATCTGAAGACCATGTTTTCAGATGACACATTGGGTGTGGATACAAAATTTGTATCCACACATGGCTCTACTCATGGATAAGAAATCTGGAAGGAAACAAAAACCTTTTTACAAAGGCTTACTGTGACTACTTATCATACCTTTTTTTGTGTGTGGAGCACACGCTGTGTCTTGTCCAGAAAAATTACAGATTCTCCTTAACTTTTGACCTTTTTGCTCCTCTTCTGAATCTAGCTCAAGACAGAATAGCAGATGTACAAATGCATCTTTGTGGGAGGCAAAATGGTCTCGTGCATTGAAAATCAGGAGATACGGATTCTGTTCCCAGCTATGTCACAGACATTGAGATGATCTGAGCCAAAGTCTCTGCTTTTCAGTTTCCTCATTTGTAAAATGAGGATACCTGCCTCAGTGGATTGCTCTGAGGTTTAAGGTAGGGAAGTGCCATAATCCCCATTTAACAGATGGGGAACAGAGACACAGAGAGACTGTGTCTTGCTCAAGGTGACCCAGGAAATCTGTGGCATTATTCTTCTCCTTGTATACTAACCACATCCCACCAGGCCCAGTGCTTTCTGCAGCCCTTATTTGGGTATGTGTGTTATGTTCACGGGTGCTGGTTGGGCAGTTGAACAAACTGTCTTCATGCATGCCAACGTAGATTTGTCTAGGAAAAAGCATTTTATTTAAGGTAGAAAATAATTTAACCCAGAAGTTGTGATTCCCCCAAAACTGGTTTGAAATACCAGATGTAATTTTCTGCTGTTTAGAAGATTTATACTTTTGAAAAGAAGAATTTTACATATAAAGTAAACATTCTTGTGGTTTATCTATGCAAGAATGCTTTGCCAGTGGCAAGTTATGTTCTTACAAACCAGCAGAGCACTCACACATTTCCTTCCAGATGCGCACACAAGCCAATATAAAAACATGCCAAAACACAGCAGGAATACTGTAAGAACAGCAACTAACATCATTGTGTTTTCAACTAGGAGTGTCTCTACTCACTTGCTAAAGCCATTTACTCTCATGTAAACACATAACAACATTGGACTTCCACACTCACTTCCCATCCATAAGCTGGTCTCTCAAGCCAATCCTCCTACCCAGTCACTTTCCGTTACTTTCATTAACTTATAAACTTAAATGTGTTTTTCATTGTGTTATTTTAGTCTTACGTTAATAAACACAAAAATGTGACTGTCTCCTTTGTTCTTTTTCTTTTCACTTCCCTTTCTTTGCTTCACTCTTTGTTTCCTTCTTTCGTGTACTGCGGTGCATCTCTTCCCTTGTGCATATCTATGACCATTTCCTTTTAGTCTGATGTTTTCTATAATGTTTATTCATTTTTGCTGGTAAGCTCTGGTTTTTTGTCCCACACAGACAGTGGAAAGCAACTCTAAACCCAGTTTAACCAGTTAGTAAAACCTGTTTATGTCTGCTTTGCATCACTGAAGTGGCTGCCCTGAGTCTGGTTTCTCATCTTGCTCCTTTATCAGACCTCTTTCTCCTCCCCATCCTTCACCATTTCCTCTCTTCTTTTCCATCCCCTTCCTCAGTCTTATCTCTCATCCATTTTCCCCCCCCCCCAGGGCTTTCAATTCCTCTCAGCTCTCAACCCCTTCGCCCCATTTTTTCCTTCCCTCTTGCACATATTTTTCAATAACTGTATTTTATGTAAAATAAGTGATTTACAAAAGGGCCTGACTTGAGGCACACAAAGCTCAGCCAATCGCAGCACAAATATCCTTGTAACATCTCTGTGGGTTAGCTTGAAACACAAAGCAGGGAGACTAAAGAAAAATTAAGGGCCAAGCCCTGCGGTTTCCTGTTCTGCTCACGTTCTAGAGTCTTTTACAAATCTGTTCACTTCGTTTGTTGCTTGTAAGTAACAGCTTGCAGTATAATCTATCATTAACGATATCTTGTCATTTAGGAATTCTGGGCTCTGCAGGACCTTAATAAACACAAGTTCTTTTCAGACTGGGTTACTATGTACCTCTTGAGATTAGGATGGTAAGATAAATACAGTTTCAAATTAAAAATAACCAGTATGTTTGGCAGTTGAATTTAGGTGGGGTAAACTTAATCTCATAATGGTCGGGGTCAGATATTGCATGGTCTTTAGCCAATCCTATATATGGTCTCTGAGCATGCTTTTACATGACATTTTTGTCTATATGCGTGGAGCTATCACTAGCTTCCATGATAATTATATTGCTGGCATATATGTTCTGTTTAATTACAGTCTGGTCTGTTCTGAAACACAACTTTGTAAAAATGATGTCATGGGGTTTGGCATTTCGTGGCCCTAAGTGACCCCATAGCAGATTTACTCACTTTACAATTATGGTTGTTTTTTAAAACTGACAATCCAGCAAACTCAGTCTGGGGTTTTCAAGTTATGCTGTGTTATCTCACTAATAATATACATTTTTCTGGCCCAGGGCTGTTCTCATGTACACTTGTGCAACCCTGTTGCCTTCGACATGGGGGACTGAACAGATGTGACTCAATGTGAAATTGAAAGACAGTGGGTTGCATAAGTGTCTGCCTCACAGTTGGAACAAGCTAAAATTCTGTTGTTTCATAAGCCAAAAAAGAACCCCATTTGCTCGTACGTAATTGTGTTGGCTCTGCAGGGCTGACAGTAGTAAAACATGAGAAATCGGACATTTTTAAACTAAAGACAATTCTCATTCTCTTTAAACTAAAGATAGAATTCTCAGGTAATAAATGTACATGAGGAGCAAATCTGCTGAGAAAGAAAATACCATTTTTACATAGCTGGTTTTCAGTGAATAATTGCACTTAGGATGTTAATCCTGCTCCCATTGAAAACAATGGCAAAATTAATTAATTATTAATTAACTGTTAATTTCAATGGAAGGAGGATATAATATTTTAAAAAGTAAGTAAATCCTACAAGTGCATGGCAAAATTATATGACAAATGCATATGCATTTGTCATATTTGCAACTACAGATCTGATACTTATATCGGTAAATGTCCAGTGAGATTTGTAATTTACCATTTGTGCCAATGAATAAGTGTTTATTGTTTGCATTTGATCATGTGCAATTTAGGAAATTAGGTCAGCAGTGTCAAATGGAATACATTTAGAATATATTCAATATGGGAATTACACTCAACCACTTTGCACTGGATGCATTATCTTCTGAGAAACCTTGAGGGAGTATATGTACTTCAAATGTCTAAACAAGGGGAGATAGAATACTTTCTGAATGATGTCTTGCAAATCTATTAGGAGAGGGATAAAAGGGAAAATAGATGTACCATTAAGTTAGTTTAATTCTTGTTGTTCAACTGATAGAAAAAAATCAATAATACCATTTATAGTAGGATAGGAAACTAATGAAAGGGAAAAGAGGGAAATGTGATATCAATAAGAAGTTAAGGTGCACAAAATTCATGTAATATATACATATATATTTATTTTGCCCATATAGTAACATTGGTGATTCAGACAGTAAAAGAAGAAAAAGAATGACAGGTAAGTAAATTGATTGAAGAATTTAGAACTTTTCAGGCAACTGGAAATTGTTAGGTAACAATTTAGTCACAGAAGTATGCTATCCATGTGCTGGGTATTCATTTAAATAATTACTGTGGTTGTGACATGGCACTGCTCTGATGAAAAGAGGAAATCTTTTGGTAGTTAGAGTATCACAGTTGTCCACTAGGAATAGAAATATGTACATTTGCTTTCCTGCAGGTTATACAGAGCCTGGTTCTGTGACTATTAGGGCACTGTGCAAGGTTCAGCTTTTTTTGTGGGAGGGAAAGGACTGGGTAACTGTATTTTATGGGAGTCTTTTCAGTTCCCAAACAAAATCCCCAAACAACCCAAAAGAACTATCACATTTGGAAGTGGGTGCCTAGCTGCACTATACGTGGTTCTTTAGGGTATCAACCCCTTCCTTTCAGGAGCACTAAAAAGTACATTTTTATGGAGGGGGGAAAAGAGGAGAGCAGATTTTGGTCTCAGTTACAGTGCTGTAAATTTGGAATAATTCTGTTAATCAATATAATTGTTTCAGATTTACACCTGTGTAATTGAGATCAGAATCTGGCTAACTGTATCCTGACAGAACTCTATATACCTACTTCAGTTGAACAAATGGTCATGAAGTTCATGACTGAAAATGAAGCTTATTCCTTCTGCGGTTACTGTTTTCACTCCTTTGATACTGAGTTTACATTAATTAGATTAAAATGATCTGCACATTCTCGTCAAACTTTTTCTTGTGTAAATTATGCTTCAGTTACTTTAAATTAAAATCTCTTCATAATTACTGAGAATGTGAATAACTAACTGTTGCTAATGCAGTTTGATCTAGGTGGAAGATATTCATGAACAAACATTAATTGATGTTTCTAAACTTTCAAAGGTCAAGATATATCACATTGTTCTGCATTTCACTATTTGATTAAAGCCAAATATACTGTTCTATGAATGCTTATCTAAAATTTGTGAATTTATTTTTCTGTATCACTTTTTTCTATTGATCAGGAATTAAAATGCAGCATCTGTTGCCATTTTCATACAAAAAAGCTTTGAACATGTTGAAATAAAAAGCATGCTTATTTTTAAAAATGTTGCTTTTATCCCTTTTTCCCAACAGTCTCCATAAAATGTAGAAATTAGAAATGCTCACAGCTGGCTTCTGGGAAGCCAGCTTGTGGAATCCATGCTTCCTCTGGTTTTTACATTCCCTGAAAGCCAAGACTAATTTATGTTTTCATTTAAAAATCTGAAGTCGCTAGCCCTTTACATTGTGGGAAGAGCCTTCTGAATGTAAATTGACTGGTAGAACTGAAAGTTTATCACTGTGGTTTGAGATAATGGACTGAAACCACTTCTGCTGGTTGAGAGAGAGGAGCAAATTGCACATTTCTGCACCAGCAAGGAATTTGAACTGTCTGCAGAGTAGAATTCATCTCCTGGCACTGGCAGGTAGAAGCAGATACAGCCTGAGAGAATCTAGCCTGATATCTCAGATATCAAATGGTGGACTTTACTTTGATTCTGATAGCTAGATTCAGTGAGCCTATCACCCTTGATTTAGAATAACCCCATTTCTAACCCAGATATGTATTGAGGAGGTAATGTCGCATCTAATATAACTCAACAAGTAAATCTGCATTGGAGCTTTGGAATGCCCAACATTATAAATGGGATTTACAATATCTGTATGAAATCTTAACTCTTAAGGAAAATAATACTTCTTTCAGAAATACCTGTACTTCTACTACTACTGCTACTATGGCCCAAATCATAAAAGGATCTCAAATCACTTTACAAGTACATTAACAATCAGCAAGCTTCACTGGTCAGGTAGGGTAAATGTTGTAATTGTTGTTATCCACATCACATGGGGGAAACCAAGGCACATAATTTCAGTGAGTAGCTCAAAGCTCCAGAATGAATCGGTTGGCGGAGTTGATAATAAACACTAAGAATTGTAGTTCCCAGCTCCTGATAATCACTAGACCACACTCATCACTCTTTTTGACTAGATTTGCATTTAATGTTGTTAGAACTACAACACCGGTTTATTATCAGACGGCCAATTTCTGTTGCTTACATCATATTGATCTCTCATTTATGCATTGTTTTAAAGATGTCGTAGCAATACTGACAAAACTTCAGACTGTAACTTCTGTTTACTTCCTAATCAACATGCAGGTTTTAAAATACCATAATTTTCTTATCCTAGTTTAGAGTTTAATATTGCTGCTTATCACCATGTATCTGAGCGCCATCCATCTAAAACCATTAGCAATAGCAAAGTCCATAACGGACTTCATGAAGTCTCAGTCACTTCTTCCTTTTCAAGGTAAAATCGCTACTGGGGGTAGAGCATGTAGTTTTTCATTTTTTTAGACTTTATTAACTTACCTTTTTCTTTTTCTTTTTTTTAAGTAGAGGGAGGAGGTTCAGTGTTGTGAATGTTGTATGATGGAAAGACCTTTTCAAAGAGGAATGTTTGCAGCATTTCCTAAAGACAGTCAGACTCTGGATTTGCCTAATCTCCTCTGGAAGTCTACTCAGTAGCCATATCTCCTCAACTCTCATGCATTTTGTCCTGGCCTTTGGGATCTACCTTGTCCCAGAGGAGTGCAGCTGTCTCCACAGTTTATTATATTAGGTAAAAATTCAGTCTTTAATGGATCAGGCCCCAACTACATTAACTGCTTTGAGGATTAGGACCAAAGCATTAAAATATCATCAGAAGTTGTTTGGGAGCCAGCAGAGGGACTTAATCATAGGCGTGATGTGTTTATGATGGCTTGCCCTGTGGAGTAGTTGTGCAGCTGTATTCTGTGTCGGCTGGAGCTTGTGCATTGTTTCCACATTCTGCTTCAGATACAGTAAATCCAGCCTGATGGAGGCAAGCGCATGGATCACTGTGGGCAAATCCATATCGTCGAGGAAAGAGCTAAGTTTCCTAGCAAGCTGGAAGAAAAAGAAGGCAGTTTTAAGTATTGATGCTTAGTGAGAAGTCAGACAGAATCCCAAGGCTTCACACTAACTTGGTAAATGGGGACAGTGTGCCTTCACTGAAAGGTGGAAACAATGGCTTGACTAGTTCTTCAAAGCCTTTCCCTTCTCCAGTGGGCATCACATCGGTCTTGCTTTGGTTCAGGTTGAACCAGTTGCTCTTCATCCAAGAGCTGATGTTTTACAGGGATTGTGTTGTCACAGTAGTGACAGTGATTGAATTAGTTGAGAATAAGATCTACATATAGTTTGCAGCTGAGCCCATGGCACCTCACTATCTCCCCCAGTTGTCTTGAAAATATTGAAAAGAAGAAGGGATAGTATGGATCCCTGCAGGGAGGGAGGTGAGCGTCTTTGGAGGGAAGCACTTCATCATCATCATCACTCTGAGTTCTGCTGGAAAGGAATGATTGGAGCCATTGTATTGCTTGGCCATCTGCTCCTGCCATGTCATGTAGGTTGGTTAACAATACTACATAGTCTACTGTGTCAAAAGCTGCAGAGAGGTTCAGCAACATAAGCTTGGAGATCTTACCTGTGTCTGCGTCCATAAGAGCTGTATCCATAAGTGCCACTAGAGCTGTCTCTGTGTTGAGAGCCCTGGTCTGAGCCCTGATTGGGAGGCATCCAGAATGTTAGCTGTTGTTCCATGTTGTTGGAGGTTGGTGGTTACTATTTTGTTCATGAATGGGAAGTTAGAGATGGGACACTAGTTGGAGAGGTCTTCAGGGTCAATGATGGCTTCTTGAGGATTGGGTGAACTTTGTTTTTTTTTAAAGAGAGTGATAGTGTGCTTCCCTGAAGGAGGCTTTGACTATTTCCATTAGTAGTGGGCATAGTCGTTCTTTGTTGGCTTTCGCCAGCAAAGGAAGGGCTCTTTTATTAATGTTCACACTTAATAATGTAAAGCCATGAGCATCAAAATTACTAAATATGATTGTTTATTTTCCTAGGTGTATCATAAATTGTATGCTATCGAGCTTTGTGGGAATATTTTTTTTTGTTGAGATTATCCACTGTTGCTAGTGCTTTGTTTTCAGCTATTCTGTAACATATTCAGGACCCCTGAGGTCCTTATTTATGGAGAGATTTTGCCTGACCATTTTGTGGATCCACAGTAAATTGTGCTACATCTGTGAAAAGTTTACATATAGAGGACCCTGAACTGTTGAAAATCTTGAGGCAGAGATGGTGCACAGTCATATGGGATCTGATCTTACTTTGCACCAAAAGTATTATAGGCTTTGTCTTTAGTTACCATGCTACTTTGGCAGCTGTTGAATGAAAGTTTTATTCACGTGTGTAATTGCATTTGTGGCATGTAGCCATAGTCCTTTGATAGATATTGATTAGGTACTTCTTTCAAAAGCTTTCATTGATTGCAGTGAAAATAGGAGATTAGATTGTGGTTTATCCAGAAGATATAAAAGACTAAGTGTGGTACAGTTTACCACTATTCCTAGGGTATTGACTGATTTATTTTGTGCTTCATATTTTGGAGCCCCATGTTCTAGCTGAAGTTTTATCCATTTTAAGGGCTAGTTATAATTTTACATGTACTCTTGGAAGATGCATATTAAAGAAGCAATCAGTAATGTTGCAGTAAGTTTTCATTATAATTATTATTTGTGTTGCTATAGGGACTAGGAGTCCCAGTTATGGATCAAGACTACAGCTGGTCAGAAATTCTCCAACAGAGCTTTTTTTTTTCCATTGGAGAATGCATATTTGTTGAAATATTTTGCAGAGAGAGTTTGCAGAGCCCAAAGGTAGGAGGGTCCCACAGTCTGGGCTCCAACTTGAATCCAAATGTCTACACAGCAGTATTTAGCCCCACAACGTGAGCCCCACAAGCCTGTTGGCAATTTTGTTACTAATGCAGCCTATTATACTGTTAGCCTGCTTGGCTATAAGAGAACATTTGTTGACTAAGGAAAACAGCGCTTGAGATTTACCCGAACACTCTGATGAAACAAACATACATTTTAGCAGCAGTATTATCTCTGTCTAAGAATGTGTTTATTTCTGGGATGAAAATCATTTTGAAGCTGGTTCACGAAATGTAGTGCCTGAGATTTCAGACTGCACTTTTACTCTGAAGAAGAGCTTCGCCTCTGCAGCATTGCTAGTCTGCTTTGTTTTGGGGAGCCTTTAGAGCTGAGAGTTCAAAACCAGAGTTTCTACTCACTTGTGTAGTTCACTCCCTTTTCTAAATAACATATCAACCTAGTCTGCTACGTTGCCTGTAATGAGTCTTGTTGCTTCAAACTGCCAACGTCTGATTCCTAATGTAAGGAATGTAATAGAATTGTGAGTCACTGTATAGTCATACGATTTCTGTTTAAACTACTGCATAGGCAGTTAGATTTTCAAGAAGTACTAGCTATTAGCTGGTTTAGTTATGCTTTTTATAAATTGGGCCTATTAACAGGGAAGTATGTTTATTGTCTTAGGCCCTAATTCTGCAAAGGGAACCATCAAAAGTGAATGCAGTTCTACAGTAAGGGTGAATCCCACTGATCTCTTTGCAGGATCAGGGCAATAATCTATATCTGTTGTGAATTATAAGGTGCTGACTTGCTACCTACAAGGTACACATTTACAAACAAAAGCATTCCATAGTATCAAACCATTAACAAGGGCAGACAAAAACAGCATTGTAGGAAACTTAAAATGACAAAAGTTGAACTATTATTTCCAGGAGCTTCAGTTTTTGGATTTCTTAGTTCTGATATAAATCATGCACAATAACAAAAGTGAGAGAATATCAGTTTTGTGCAGTAGAGGTAAATCTGAGTCTGAAATAAGGAACATAATGAGGGACAAGCTGAGAGATGATTTGTGGGGGTTCAGGTATTTATCAGTGGTATTTTTTTTGTATTTCCCCCCCCTCAAACAATAAGCAATAGGACTATTTCCAAGCATATTTTATAAGGTTACATTGATTTTTTTCTCCTCAGAAATATTTCTTATTCTATAAACATTTTCTGTGGCTTGAAACAAGTGTTATTCACACTAAAATTGCTGGGACATCATCTGGAACATCTCACCTTTCAAAATAAGGCTGATTGGAATAGATGAGCCTTAGTTGTATGAGCAAAAATCATAGACCCTTCATGACAAGACTAAGGCTAATAGTGTGCCTAATACTGCTGATTGATCTCATATGGAGGAGTAGTCAGCTACAGGCCCCGGGAAAATACACTGGTCCTATCTATGTCACATAAAGACTTCTTCTAGGTGTTTAACAGGTTTAAAAAGCAGATTTAATCTTAGACATTCTTTTAGTTATTAATTGAAAGAGAAGTCTTACCGAAGGAGATGCCCAATGATATCCACCAGGAATTTGAGAGTTAAAGTCTTAGTTTGCTTAAAATTATTTTCTTTGATCCCAAGATCCAGGATAAACTCCTTTGTTGTCTATCATTTGTTCCTTCTGGAAGAGAGATGCTGGACTAATGATTCAGCAGTCTCATTTTTAAAGTCAGTCGTACTGCCTCTTATTAGCTATAAACAGCCTGGAACATGTCAGAGGAGAAATGTGGCTATCATGGATGCTTCCAGCAGGTTTTGAAAGAAAAGATGTTTTTATAATGATGATGCTTCCATTTGCCGAGTTGTTTGAAGCCGTTCAGGAGAGTACTGATTCCTGAGCCCACTTATGCCCCATTTTAATGTGGCTTGTTTAGAATTTTGACTAGCTTAGGTTTTTTAGCCTCCTCTAATGGGGTTAGAGGTAGATTGCACAGTCAGCTCATTAATGATCTGAAGGAGGGGGTAGATTGCACCCTCAGCAAGTTTGCAAATGACACTAAGCTAGGGGGAGTGGTAGATACCTTGGAAGGTAGGGATAGGATACAGAGGGGCCTAAACAAATTGGAGGATTGGGCCAAAAGGAAGCTGATGAGGTTCAACAAGGACAAGTGCAGAGTCTGTACTTAGGACGGAAAAATCCCATGCACAGCTACAGACTGGGGACCAACAAGCTAGGTAACAATTCTGCAGAAAAAGACCTGGGGGTAACAGTGGATAAGAAGTGGATATGAGTTAGCAGAGTGCCCTGGTTGCCAAGAAGGCTAATAGCATATTGGGCTGCATTAGTAAGAACATTGCCAGCAGATTGTGGGAAGTGATTATTCCCCTCAGTTTGGCATTGGTGAGGCCGCATTTGGAGTATTGTGTCCAGTTTTGGGCCCCACACTACAAAAAGGATGTGGAGAAGTTGGAGGGAGTCCAGCAGAGGGCAACAAAAATGATTAGGGGGATGGAGCACAAGATTTATGAGGAGAGGCTGAGGGAATTAGGCTTGTTTAGTCTGCAGAAGAGAAGAATGAGGGGGGATTTAACAGCAGCCTTTAACTACCTGTAAGGGGGTTCCAGGGAGGATGGAGCTAGGCTGTTCTCGGTGGTGGCAGATGACGGAACAAGGAGCAACGGTCTCAAGTTGCAGTGGGGGAGGTCTAGGTTGGACATTAGGAAGAAGCTTTTCACTAGGAAGGTGGTGAAGCACTGGAATGGGTTACCTAGGGAGGTAGTAGAATCTCCATCTTTAGAGGTTTTTAAGCTGCAGCGTGACAAAACCCTCCCTGGGATTATTTAGCTGAGGTTAGTCCTGCTTTGAGCAGGGAGTTGGACTAGATGACCTCCTGTGGTCCCTTCCAACTCTAATATTCTATGATTCTTTGCTTTTATTCAACTTCTTGGATCATAACATAACAATGGAAAGCAAAAAATGGCTTTATTTACTTACAGTAAGAGCAACACAACTGTATAAAGCACAGGAAAGACATAGAAGAATCACAAACCAAAAGTGTAGGTTGAAATGATTGCTACGTACATTCAGTTTTGAAAGCTTTGTTTTGGTCAGCATCTTGATGTGTGAACCTCAAGAAAAATTCAGAAACTAATATCTGAGTACAACTGTATTCTCACTAACATTATTCAGCCCTTTTTGTCATTAAACAGTACTATGATTTATTATTATAATGAATTGCATAACCTTTAAAAATAAATTGACGATGGCCATTACTTGTGCAGTCAGAAGAGGCATCCAAGCTGGATCCCCCTCACTATAATAGGGAGCCAGCTGAGATGGCATTCCACCTGAGGGCTCCAGGACTCTGGAACTTTCTCCCCCTGCCTCCTCCCTTGTTCCGAAATAGTCAACATTTGGTGATCTCCTGGGCCTGCAGCAAAAGATACCTGTTTCACTGGGCTTTTAGAAAGGGCTACGGCTGTGCTTCCCATAATGGTAAAGGGGTGGAAAGGAGTCTGGATAGAAAGATTATTTCAATACTGCTGGAATTTCATTGTATTTCATAATTAGTGAAAGTGTAAAGGCACCTAAAGCATGTTGGAATAGGCATAATTTTTAAAGTTTTAAATCTAAATAAGTATTTTTTCCTCAAAGATACTAGGCTATAAAGAATCATTTACGCAGAATCACCTCTCTAACTTGGCTCCAAGAATCCAGATTTTAATATGCTAACCACTAATGAAAAGTGAATTAATGATCAACACTGAGCAATCTCCTTTGCATCATAGTATTTAATGCATCCCTTTTCTCTATTTGTAGCCTAGTTGCTTACAGATTGGTCAAGTTCACACTTAGCATTAAGTGCATTTTGCTGACATTTCAAACCCTCATTAAAAATTTTTTAAAAATTAAATTTTTTTGGTAATTATTTTATATTGTTAAACAAAGAGCAATGATACTGTGGTGTCACTAGCTATAAAAAATACAGCTAATAGATTATTCCTTTCTTTTTCTATTATGCCACTGTTTTGGTTTTTTTTATTTGTGTACTAAACCTTTCAAATGATGTTTCAATTAAAATAGTCAGGAAATACAGGTTGTTTTTATATGGTATGCATTGAACTTTTATAATTGAATTCATCAGGATTTTCCTTTGATTTCAGCCATCAATCCTAGATACATACTTAGGAATTGGATGGCAGAATCAGCATTACAAAAAGCTGAAGTGAATGATTTTTCAGAGGTAAAACTATTTATTTATTTCCTAATTATATTTATGGAGCTAATGAAATGGGTGTTGTGTTCATAACATTATGACCAGCAGTACCCTCCAATAGTAGTAGAAATAGGCAATCAGAGGAGTAATTCCCTGAGTGAGTTCAAGGCTTAGTATGTTTTCCTCCAGGGAAGCAAGAAAACTATTGTGTGGAAAGGCTTATCAATATTAATTGTTTCTAGGTTCATCTCCTGCAGGAAGTTTTAAGAAATCCCTTTCTGAGGCAATCAGTAGCAGAGAAAGCTGGCTATTCACTACGTCCACCTGTTTGGGCCAAAGACCTTAAAGTTAGCTGTTCATCCTGATGAAGAGCAGCTGAAACAAAAGAAAATGAGTGGGATCAGAGCTCAAGCCTTCAAAGTGGTGTGGAGAACTAGGCAACACTACCTTCTCTCCCCTGTTGCACTGTAAGTTTGGTTGCTTATGATCTGCAGTGCAAGATCTTGACCAGGTTTGTCACAAGAAATGGAGCTCTGCATGGTTCTATCAGTAGGTAATTTGCTGGCCTTTTATAGGTTTGACCCTCCTATCTATTTATGCATTAATTTGTGTCCTAGAGAAAATGGGAGTTTTCTCAGGCTATCACATTAACCTCCCAAAAATCCATTCCTTTAGTGCTCTGTCTGGATTAGTTGTGTCTCAGTGAGTTTAAAATTTGCCTGACAAAGTTTTAATCATAGAATATATTGATTAATGTCCCCACTAGGTGTGACACACTGTTCAAATATTACTAGTCTGTTCTGACAAAGGTATTGCAGATTTGGACCAGGGAGAAAATCCAGATCTTAGCTGGACAGGATTAATATTGCAAAAATGGTGACCTTAATAAGTTTTATTTAGGTGACCTAATTGCTTCCCATGAAACTGCCAAATAGTTTAAGGAAATTAAATTAAATGGTGAGCAGATTTATCTATGGAATTAGTTTTGTCTAAGACTAAAGTGGGATGTTCTTTATATACGCAGCTGTCTGAGCTTGGCTTACCTCCCTTTCAATTTTTAGCATTTGACAGCAGTGTTGAGATTTATTTTGTACTGGTGCAATTCCTCAGGGAATGTCTACTGGAGGGACATGGAAAAGAATCTTCTTGAAGATATCTCAATATGTAAATTTAAATGATATCAAGATGCCTTTTATACCCACCTTCCAGCTATGTAGTGGAAGTTTAGCAAAAATGTTCTGGAAAAAAATGGAGATAGTGCTGAAAGTGTGTCACTAAATACTCCAATGGATAAATATGAAGAGATCCTGGTCTTCCCATCCTTAGAGGTTGAAATTGCCTTCTGTTATAAACATTTAATTTGATAAATATGATGTTATGGAAGGATAGAGTTTTTTCTGGAAGGCTTAATACAAATCCAGTCATTTGGAAGATCTGAGGATTCAAGAATGAGGTGATCTCACTTCTGAACTACTACTTAACATTGGTTTGGATTTTCTTAAATCCAAAATGGACAGGACTAGAAACTCTAATTTTCTTTAATATCTTTTTATTCTGAAAAAAGAGGCCACTTAGCAAGATAGCGACTATTCCAGAAATATATCCATTGTATTTTCCCTCTACATTAGCTCTCTTCCAGTGGTCAGAAAAGAAGATTTTACATCTCTTCACTAGTGACTACAATCAGGAAGGTTATTTGGGACAATTTCCCAAGATATACAGGCTTTCTGAAGTGAAAGTGAGACATAATATAAACATGTAGCCATAAATCTCCTAAAAGTCCAGATGAAAATTAGCCATCTTACACAATAAAAGCTCAAGGTGGGAAGAGTGAGGAACCACGAACTTAACAGTTATGTTATGTACAAAACCAAAGCCAATAGTTTTCTCTACTTCAGAGGCAAATTATGCACTAAGTAGATTTAATGTATTTAAGAAATCTGTAAGTCAAAGTTGTGAATTTCTTTAAACTTGTATAAAAATGTCTTTCCTCAAGTGTCCTTTATCAAAATGTCTCTGTTTTGTACACAAAATGCAATACTTGCTGGTGGTGGCAGATCTGTGAAGGATGGGAGTAACGCTAAGTCATTTTGGTGTCCTTAACTGTACATTTCTGTATGTTCTAATAACTGTGATCCTAATAAACATATCTGCATTTTCAGGATTTGTGGGATTTTTTTAATAGAAGACTACATTGTTGAAGAATTCATATTTTAAGTAATCGATAGATATTCACAACATTTTTCCCTGGGAATTTAGAACCAACACAGTTGCCAATAAATTCATAATGGCAGGGAAGACAAAACTAAGAGAATTGTTTCTGTGTATGTCATAAGGATAAAAATGGCCATACTGTATCAGACCTATGGTGCATCTAGCCCAGTATCCTGTCTTCCAACAGTGGCCAGTGCCAGATGTGTCAGAGGGAATGAACAGAACGGCAATTATGTGATCTATTCCCTCTTTTCCACTCCCAGCTTCTGGCAGACAGAGGGCTGAAAACACCTAGAGCATGTGGCTGTGTTCCTGACATTCTTGACTAATAGGTCCATCAACGCTTATCCTTCATGAACTTAGTTAATTCATTTTTGAAGGTTTTGGAACAAATTGATAAATTAAACAATATTAAGTCACCAGGACCAGATAGATGGTATTCACCCAAGAGTTCTGAAGAAACTCAAATGTGAAATTGCAGATCTACTAACCTATCATATAAATCAGCTTCTGTATGAGATGACTGGAGTATAGCTAATGTGACGCCAATTTTTTTTAAAAAGGTTCCAGAGGCGATCCTGGCAATAGCGGGCCAGTAAGCCTAACTTCTGTACAAGGCAAATTGATGGAAACTATAGTAAAGAACAGAATTATCAGACACACAGATGAACACAATTTGTTGGGGAAAAGTCAGTGTGGTTTTTGTAAAGGGAAATCATGCCTCACCACTCTCCTAGAATTCTTTGAAGAGGTAATAAGTATGTGGACAAGGATGATCCAGTGGATATAGTGTAGTAAGATTTTCAGAAAGCCTTTGACAAGGTCCCCAACCAAAGGTTCTTAAGCAAAATAATAGGTCACAGGATAAGAGTTCCCTCCTGTCCTGGATCTGTAACTGGTTAAAAGATAAGAAACAAAGGGGTAGGAATAAATGGTCAGTTTTCAGACTGGGGAGAGGTAAATAGCGGTGTCCCCCAGGGGTCTGTACTGGAATGAGCACTATTCAACATATTCATAAATGATCTGGAAAAAAGGGGTAAATAGTGAGGTGGCAAAATTTGCAGATAAATTATCATGAGTAGTTTTGTAAGTTCAAAGCAGACTGTGAATAGTTACAAATGGGTCTCTCAAAACTGGGTGACTGGGCAACAAAATGGCAAATGAAATTCAATGTTCATAAATGCAAATGAATGCACAGTGGAAAACATAATCCCCCACTATATATATAAAATGATAGGGTCTAAATTAGCTGTTATTTCTCAAGAAAGAGATCTTGGCGTCATCATGGATAGTTCTCTGAAACTTCCATTCAATGTGCAGCGGCAGTCAAAAAAGCTAACAGAATGTTGGGAATCATTAGCAAGGGGATAGATAAGACAGAAAATATTGTGTTGCTTCTATGTAAATCCATGGTCCACCCACATCTTGAATACTGTGTGCAGATCTTGTCTCCCCATCTCAAAAAAGATATTTTGGAATTGGACAAAGTACAGAAGAAGGCAGCAAAAATGATTAGGGGTATGGAACAGCTGCTATATTAGGAGAGCTTAAGAAGACTGGGACTTGTCGGCTTGGAAAAGAGACTGAAGGGGCATATGATAGAGATTTTTAAAATCATGACTGGTGTAGAGAAAGTAAAATGTTATTTACCCCTCATAACACAAGAACTAGGGATCACCAAATGAAATCAATAGGCATCAGGTTTAAAATTAACAAAAGGAAGTATTTCTTCACACAACGCAGACAACTTGTGACACTCTTTTGCCAGAGGATGTTCTGAGGTCTAGACCAGGGGTCCCCAACCACCGGTCCGCGTACCGGGACCGGGCCGTTGGGGGTTCTTTGCCGGTCTGCGGCGCCACAGCTATGCGGCTCTTCATTTAGCCGCTAGGCAGTCTGTTTCGCAGTGGTTTACCACATTAAGAGCGAACCAGCTCTTAAAATGATAAATTTCTGCGCTGTGGGCCCCACCCTCCAGCTCCACCGCCGAAATTGACAAGGGTGAGTCAATTTCACGGCGGAGACTGTACCTTGTGATTCCAGCTCTGCTGCCGAAATTGACACGGGCAAGTCAATCTTACCGCGGAGAGTGGTGTGAAGTGCTGCCTGCTGGGGTGCCTGCCCCACCCCCGCCCCGCCATGCCGGTCTCTGGTGCAAAAAGGTTGGGGACCACTGGTCTAGACCATAACAGCATTCAAAAAAGAATGAGAGAAGTTCATGGAGAATAGGTCCATCAGTGGCTATTAGCTGGGATGCAAAACCATGCTCTGAAGTGTCCCTAGCCTCTGTTTGCCAGAAGCTGGGAATCAGTGACAGGGGTGATGATTACCTATTCTGTTCATTCCCTCTTAAGCATCTGGCATTGGGCACTGTTGGAAGACAAGATACTGGGCTAGATGGCCCACTGGTTTGGCCTAATATGGCCGTTCTTATGTTCTTATCTTGCAGACTCCTTATGGGGTTGGTGGACTTCTCTTTGGCCAGCCACCGAAGCATGAAACCTGCAGATCATTCCGTGTGATTACAAGGAGTCTGACACAGTGAGGTGGAGGTAGTCGAACCTATACGGGCAAGAGGAGATCTGTTGTTATATATTCATGTCATTGTGGCCCTCATCAGTTCAGATCTTTGATGCACTGAACTCTTTCCTAGTGTAATTCCAGTTATCGATTCTACACTAAAGAATTAATTGGATCCAGTATGGTTTCCTGTTTTTCAAACACTGAAAATTCAAAAGTGTATTAATTATACAGCCTTACTTATAAGAGAAGGAAGAAGAGAGGAGGAAATAGAAAACAGGAAGAGCCAACGAGGCACCAAAGATGATGTATTAAAATATTTTGAATGAGATACCAGATGTCAGTAAAGATCCGTGTTTAGGACACTGTTTAAGCAGATACAAAATAGAAGAGATTTTTATTTGGGAACTAATAATGTATGCACTGTAAATAACGAAGAGAATTACAATGAAGCATAAATGAAGACAGGTGTACAGGAGGAGACAGAAGAAAATAATTTGAAACTCGTTATGAAATTAATATTTGTAGATACAGTTTAAGATAAAAATTGCTAACTGAACGAAAAAATGACAAATTGTTATCTTAAAAGGATGTAGCCTAAAATTAAATGTATAAATCAACATCATAGACAATAACTCTGATTGTTGACCAAAGTAATTTTAGTTGTATATGGGGACATTTGAATTTAAGCCATTTCAGTAAATGTCGAAGTGGCAGATTGCTGATGGCATGGCATGGGTGTGCAAGGATGCAAGTGAGGGGCTGCAAAAAGCCATATCCACATTGCATCCTCGACAGAGCTGGATGAAAGTTTTTCGTTAAAAATGCTGCTTTTGTTATAATAATAAAAAAATTTTAAAAAGTGTTTGACCAAACAAACTATAGGTGAAAAAAATATTTCAGTTGAAATTTTCCATATTTTTGATGAAATTTGAAATTGAAAAGAAAAAATGCTCAGTAAATATATAAAAAAAGAAAAAATTTCCCATGAAAAATAATTGGCCTTTTTCAACCAGCTCTATGCCCACCACAGAGGCTGTACCTTTCACTCACCAAGTGAAGGGACTAATCCAGATTAGTAGGTCTGCCACCAACGCTAGCCATTCATAGCAGGGTGAGGGACAGGGGTTGGGCCCAACCTTTCACCTCTGCCAGAGTGCTGACTTAGTGAAGAGGGCATGCACACTACACCATCTCAAGTTGTGGTGGAACTATTGCCTCCAGCATGCACTTCTCTGGACACCCCAGGAGGGATTCTGGTTTAGGCAGAATTTCTCCAGGGGCTCCTGTTCCAGCACAACCCTTCCAGGATACCCCCTCCACCCCCCCCCCCAATGAGCGCTGTGGTTTAAAGTCAGTCCGTCCCATAGAGTTCAAGATGTGTTGCCCTTTTTCTTCTGTAAGGCTTCCATTAAATCAGACATGAGATCTGGCTGTCCACTTCCACCACCAAACGGAGGCAGCCCCATTGACTTTGGTTCTCCCATCTGTTCATTGTTCTCTTGCCTTTTTAGAGGAATCGGCACAGGTTTCTTTGTCACAGGTTGTGGCTTATTGTAGACAGAGGCCTGAGGAGGTGGAGGCGGAGGGGGTAGTGGCAGGTCTTCGCTGCTGCTGCTACAGGAGGGTGGTGGAGGGGGCACAAAATCAGGAGGATCTTCACAGAACTCAGGTGGTGGTGGTGGCAAATCATCTGCTATTTCAGGTGGTGGTGCTGGAAAAGTGACTGGATCTGATGTGAAAACTGTGCTTCCACGTTTGGGTTGGATAGGCAGAAGAGGTGCAGAGCTCACAGCTGAAGATCGTCTTTGAGGCGGTGGTGGAGGCTTTCCCGTGGTACGTTTATTCTGGTATGTCTGCGGGCAGCTGGTTGGCTGTACTGAACGACAGCCATTGACATCATTTGGTTCCTTATCCTTTAATAAATAAAACAACAGAGTTATGGTGACTGGTATTATTGTAGAATAAAATCAAAACAGTAGGCCTTGAACGGGACACACCA
>ML675603.1:29158074-29491696 GCA_007922155.1 Mesoclemmys tuberculata
TCGATCTTCACCTAAATTGGAGTGGCTGCATGATTCCTTCCACGACATTATAGTAAGAACATTTATGAACTAATGTTGCCAAGTGACATCATTTGAATTGGCATAAAAATGCACAAGCTGATTTCAGTATTTCTCACTCTCTCAGAATTAACTCCTTGTTTCAACAGAACCCAGAACTCAAATGATCTAACCAGGACTCCCCATCCTAGGAATCACGGTGGGTAAGGAGTGGCTGACCTTCAAATGAAGCCTAATGCTATGGCCTTATGTGTGGGGTCACCGTTATCCACTTTGATGCTTATGCACAGATGTGCTTGGTATCTGAAGTCCGTATCTCCCATCAGGTACCAGTATTCCAGTGGGGATTGACAGAGGTTAACGGCAAGGATGGTTATTTCATAGTGATACAGGAAGAGCCAAGGTGTGCAGTGCTGATAGGAGAAAAATGAATCACTATTCATTCCCTCTGAAGCACCTGGCTTTGGGCACTGTCAGAAGACAGGATACTGAGCTAGATGGACCATTGGTCTGACCCTGTATAGCCGTTCTTATGTGGTGGGGAAACTGCAAAGAGGGTTGGTGTCCTTTGGGCCAAGGATCAACGCAAAGAATATTTTGGTTTCCTTTCCCCCAGCTGCCCATGAAGCTTTGAAAGCTGCATTCTCTCTGCAAAATACCTGTTTAGAATATTCACAGAGCCCTTTGAGCACTGCCTAACACAATGAATGCTGTTAAAATCTGAGTAGTTGTAATTAGTAAAGCCTATAAAGCAGCTTCCATGAGTGTTCCACCCAGCGGTCCTTTGCTGAAGAATAAGATTTTTTGTTTTTATTTTAATCTCAGTAGTGTGTGTTTATCCCCAGAAGCTAAAATGAACAAATTAAATTTGCCAATGGAAACTTGACCCAGATGTCATCTGTGGTTCAACAAAACTTTATATATTTGTCTGCAGGATGGTCTTTCAAATACAATGTAACTCACTATGCTACACACAATCTGTAGTGCTAGGAGAAGCTTCCAATTCAATTCCCTGAGGCAGAAGGTCATTACACAAGAGAAAAATCCAGCTGAAGTTTGAATGAAAATTAAGCACAAAGTCAATCCTAGCAAGTAAAAATTAATTAAATTAGCAGTATTTGAGCTTGTGGTAGACTCATCCATTCAAATCTGCCATGATTTAATAGCATAAAAATCAGGAGTGGATTTTTTTGGCTCTCCCTTACATTTTATTTTATGTCACCTTCTTGAGTCATTGCTGCTACAGTTTTGGCTAATGTTAAAATAATGAGGAAGCTACATGTCTTCAGTGGGGAGTGGTATTTAGCCGTGACAGCCCTGAGCAGGGGGAATGTGGTACCACACTGTCCCCAAGGAATATCAGGGGTGCATTGTAACTCGGGAGTCACAATCCTCCTTAGTCCAGGGAATGCATCTCTGGGGATGCTGCATTATGCTGCCTTGTGTGTGGCTGTCCTACTCTGCAAGCGGGTGTGAAGCGTGGGAGTGCTGTAGGGCAATATGTGCCCTTGGAAACACATGGAAACAGTCCTTGGTCTATATCGGGTACAAAGAGGCAAGGACTAATTTTATCCCTCCTGCACCCAGACTAGGACCAGAGACAGTCTGTCCCTCTACATTCTTCTGCATTTTGTGCCAGCAACATATTCCTTTCCTCCACTTTCTCTCATAACAAAAATGTGTCAAAAAAGACCACAACCCATTAAGCTCTGGTCACACTCTGCTACAAATGTAACAGCCATACAGCCGGGGGGGGTCATCAGTCAGGCCCTCCATGATGCTCAGAAGGCTCTGAGCAGGAGGTGGGCGCTGCGCAGCGGGTAAGTGCAAGGGGGAGCAGTGGTGGAGCCTGGCCACCATGACAGCCAGAACGTCCCCAGGGTGCAAGAGGAGGATTGTGGCATGTTCCCTTCCCCTCCCCCCGCAGGAACAGACTCCCCCTCCACGGGGCAGCTGGGGGGTGGTGCCTTCTGGTGGGAGTCAGGGACCCCTCCTGCCCTTCGCAGGGGACACGTGAGGCCTGGCATCGGAGACCACGGTATGCCACTGGCTTCTAGAATGTAGTGCAAATGAAGCATGCACATGTCGAGCATGAGAGATGAGGAGCTGTAGGGAGGCAATAGTCGAAGGAGTCAGCCATCCACCTCCCCAAAGAGCAAAACCATCACAACACACTACACCATAATGCTCTAGTGCTTTGAGGGGGGAGAGAGGAGGTGAGGTGAAACTTAGCTGTAGAGCCCCAAGAGAGACCTCTGCTTTGTACCTTTGTCATCTCAGTGTCTTTCTGGGCCTCTGAAATCTCTAAGCTGGCAGGAAGCATGATCTGGGGAACCTGTCCATTTGCTTGAGCAGTACCTGTTATGTACCAAAGAGAGGAAGGAAAAACAGGTGTATTCAATGTGCAGAATGAACCAGATCTCAAGCTATGAAGAGTAAGAGTTAACAAAAACCTGTTCATTTTCCAGTAGGGCACAAAAAGCTACAATTTTCAGACTGTAATTACACTCTCATGGATTTTACTGCATCAAAAAGGAACATACAGAGTTACAACATTGCCTTTTGCTTGTTTTCCCCTTTTTTACTCAATTCTGTTTGACTTGCTATGAAAAATAATTAAGTGAAACCATACAGCCAAATCAATGACCATACAAATTCTACCCTTAACTGCAACTGATAATCCTACAAGAAACAGTACTGCAAAGATTACTGGAGTGGAAATATCACTCCAGTGCCCTCGCCCTATGGGGGTGGTCTGTGGGTCCATTTCCCGCTCTCTTCCCCACTCCCCCCACCCCGCTGTAGAGTTGGTGGGTGTGGCAGGTAGCGGGAGTGATGGACAGATGCCCCCGGGCCACCTGCCGGCCAGGGGGTACATGACAGGTCTACCCCGGAGCCCTGCTGTTGCCTGCCTGACCCTTGTGCAGCTGGGGTCCCTGTGACTCCCTCCTTGCGCCCAGTGTGGGGGCTGGGAGGACACTTGCTCCTCCTGCAGCGCGAGCCATTGGCTGCTGGCAGCCTGAATTGGATTGGGCGCAGCCGCCAGAGATGTTAAAGCCCGGCGGCCCCTGGCCGCCTGTGACAGTGGGATGCAGCTCCTTCAAGGAGGGCCCGGCTGGTACCCCCCCCATTCCCGGCTGGCGCCCAGGGGCATGTCCCACCCCTGCCCTTGGTACGCCACTGAGGGTAAATCAGGGTAGAGTTAAGGATGGTATTTTCTGACCTCTCACTGGTTAAATTCTTAACTATAAAGTAACATTTTGTTAATGCTTTTAGTAGCGTTTATTTTGAAAATCTGACTGTACAAACGATACTGTACAAACGATTTTTTGCTGGATATTTTTTTTAATGGAGCCTGCTGAAGTTTAGAGACAGAAGTATAATAATCCTGTACAGATAAGGATGTCAGATTTGAGGTCCTAGGATATTATGGATGGGGGTCATCCCTTTTTATTATTAACTTAGTTCACAGCTGAGGGTTAGAAACTGTCTAATTTAAAGCCTAAACTTGTTGATTGCCAGTTTACGTCCATTTGATATGTTTGGAAAAGAAATAGAAGCGGTTCCTGCAGACTCATTTACATTAAAATACTATAGCAGATTCTCTAACAATGTAAGGCACAGAAAACTGACTGGAAAATAAGAACCTGATTCTCAGAGGCGCTCCCACTGAAGTTAAAGGTAGTTATGGATTCTCAGAACCTAAATTTTCTAGAAAGTCTACATGATCATAGAAGTGTAGGACTGGAAGAGACCTTGAGAAGTCTTCTAGTCCAGTCCCCTGCACGTAAGGCCGGACTAAGTATTATCCTTGACAGGTATATGTCTAACCTGCTCTTAAAACTCTCCAATGATGGAGTTTCCACAACCCCCTTAGGCAATTTATTCCAGTGCTTAACTACCCTGACAAGAAGTTTCTCCTAATGTCCAGTCTAAACCAGGATACTATTATGAGACTCTATGATAGTCATTTCTGTATCAGAAAGCATTGAACTGTGATTTCTTTCCTAACTAAAACCATACAACTAGATGGCCATAATTTAGCTGACAGCCAGTTTAAAGCCTACTCCAGCAAAGCAACTAAATGTGCCACTTTAAGCACAGGACTAGTCAGGAAAGCTACTTATGCTAAAGTGCTTCTTGGATCAGGGTCTTAATGAGTTCTGAAAATCCTGCAATACACGTCTGAGCACAGATGTTTTTAGTCATGATCTGTAAATAAAATCACTGCACTTGTCCATTTAGCAAATTGGCGCTATGAATATGATGTGCAATGTTCCAAGAATTAACAATAAATGACTTGATTAGAGGATTTACAAATCACACAACTTTAACAAATGGAGATGCAAGACCAAACTCTGCTGTACCATTGACTTCACTAGGGCTGCACGTGATGTAAGTCCAGGCAGAACTTGGTGTGTTTGATTTCTGCCTTTTATGTATTCATTGAAATAAATCTACTTAATTCAAAGTCCCATATTGATAATGGATGCTATATTCAATATTTGTTACAAATTCAACAAGGAGCTTCCATAAACGGATACAATCAATCATGTGGGCCAGTAGGCACAAGCCAGTGGATGCAAACACTGCAGAGAGACTGGTGGAGAGGCTGGGATCCAATCCAGCCCCTTAGCTAGGGGATACATTTTCCCTACTGTGTGTATAGTCTTTCTGTGAATGACACTGAAGAACAATTTGAGGGAGCTTTTGGGTCAGTCTGGTCAAAAATCTCATCTCCAGCCTTGCTGAAGCTAGAAGGGGTGAGGGTAGATAGAGGTGGGGCACTGTTTCCTGGCCCTATCAGACCAAGGGATATAGGCAGGGAATAGCTAAATAGAAACCTGCTGCCAATGCCTCCTGGCATTAATGGATCTGTCTCTATTTTACAAACTGCACAAGAGTGAAGGGCACCATTTGACACTTGATCCCCATACACAAGGACAGCCAGCCAAAGTATGCTGTGTTACACCAGTGAAAATCCAGAATAATTCCATGCTCCCTTCTCACTGTAATTTTGTTTTATAGTCTTGCCAATGGTCAAACAAAATTAGCAACAGTTCTTTACATTAGCAATTTTTTGTCCAAAATATAATACAAAATGTCCTGTATAGCAACAAGGCTCTTGCACGGTTACATCTATGAAAGAGCAGCAGCTCTTCGTCTTTTGAACACCCTGATGTTGTGCTGGCACAACTATATGCTGTGTGTTCAAGCATATGAAGATTAATGTACTGAGACAGAGATGAAAACAACATATTGCATGAGATTATTTTGGCAAAAAGGACCCTTAAAAAAACCACAGACTCTACAGTTTGGGTATTTGTAGATGCCACAAATGTTAGCCACAACATAGCGATCGCTATATATGCTACAGCTGAGATGTGAGAACAGGAAGCTCCACCTGCCATCTGAGCAATGCTTCAGCTGTTACTGAGGCTGATTAAACAAAACTCCCTTTCTTGTTAGTGCAGGACTGCAGATTGCTGCTATTAATTCCAGCCAATATTGTGTATGGCAGTTTGAAAAAATAGTTAGCCCCCATTTTGAATGTCAGCCAACAGCCACTCACAGTTAGACCAATATTCCATATGATTAAAAAGAGCAGGAGGACTAAGTTCTGGCCTCATCTAGTTCTCTGTATATTATGTAGGGCTAGTGTGTGGTTGCTTACATTGGGCTAGTGTGATGGATATAGTAGAGGGTATGTATAGCTCCAGTAACCGGCCTGCACTAGAATGCTAATGACCCTCAACAGACAAATCTACAGTGGTATGGTAGCCAGAGATTTTTGTCTCGGTTGTATAAACTGCCATGTTGAATGTTGAAGTAAAGGCTTGCAGAAAAGCCTTGGAAGGGGGCTGAAGATTTGGTTGGTTGGACAATTAAAGAGTGGTTGGTATCAGGACCAAAACATTTTGTAGTATTTAGAATAATGACAAGTTTTCAGAATAGGTCATAAGAAAAATCCAGCAAGTGATAGTTCAGAATGGCATTTGGAAGGGGGAATTCCCTCCTCTTTATGTGACCCCGTCCTTCCCTGAGGCAAAACTCCCTCCACTGCCCTTCACATTAGCTTAGAAGGTGAAACTAAATAACTGATTGGGTTAGAGTGTTCTTACATCAGATCCTAATTAACATAGAAGATGTGGCTTAACTGGCATATTAGGAGGGGCACCTAATGTAACCCCCTCCCTTTTCCTCCATACGTACCCCCTCCCTTCCGAGTGATCTTTAAGCTGATTGGCTGAGCTTGGGTGCCCAAACTGTATATAAAGCCTGCAGCTAGCAGGCTAAAGCTTTGTAGAGAGCTGAACACCTGAAGAGAACAAGAGAGCTGATGGAGTTCCATGGCAGACAACCAAGAAGAAGGACCTCAGTAGCGGCTTGCAGAAGAACATCTAAGCAGCGGTGAGCATCACTGAAGCAAAGGTGCGCCTTAAGCTTTGGACAAATGGGCTAACTGAGTTCCCGCTCTGTGTCTGAGCCTAAGGTAGTCCTAGTATCAGTTTTTGAACAGAGCAGAAGGACTTTCCCTGATGTTCAGAGGGATGTTTTAAAGATTGTGTAGGTAAAGGTCACATGAGTCTGCATGTCAGTAAAGTTAGATGCTTGTGGTCTGAGTGAGATTCTCCCTCCCTACCCATCCAGCAGCCGCCTGATCCATGCTTGCTGGACGATAGATGGTTTAAGTATAGTTTAAATGGTTTATATCGAGTATTAAGTATATTATTGTTAGATTAATAGTGTTAAGTATATCATCGTTTATTGATATATAATAGAGTATTATTAATGTATAAGATTAATTAGTGTGTTAAGTATATTGTTATGTATTATGTTCTATCTTTATTTCTCTTTTAATGTAACCACTTACTTCTAAATAAGCGTATCTGTTTTTGAAGTATCACAGCTTGTGTATCCTATCTTGATCGGAAGGCTGTATCTGTGTCCTTTCAAGGAAAGGCAGATTGTCTCCCTGGAAATTCCAATAAGGCAGACCACCATACCAGCAGATTTAGGATAGCCCCACACTCTAAATTCTCCTGGTAACAAATTGACGTCCCATTGGGCTTAGTATCTTAAAAGGGCTTAGTATCTTAATATTGGCTTAATATTTTTAAATTGTTTAGGTTTGATGTTGAAAGCATTGTCATAAAAGCACTGGCCAATTTGTTGTTAGGTAACAAATTGGCATGCCTATTAAAAGGTATTTTTAATTGTTTAAGCTTAGAAGTAGTAACAATTTTGACATCCTTTCAGTGGCCAATCTATTACATGGTAACAGAACTGGCATCTCTGGAACTTTAAGGTGGTAACAGTTTAACAACTCCAGGGATTGGGGTGGCAGTGACCAAAATTGTTACCTAAAAGCAATTGCGTGTCCCTGATCTAGTAAATGTAGAAGCTTTATTAGAATTGTGGGTTTAACAAGCCCTTGGACAGGGGCAAACCAAGTTGCGAAGAAAGTAGCAATTTGGTATCCCGAGCCCGGTGTCTATAGGAACACTGTAAAAAGTAGATCAAGATACTGTATAAAATAACTTGACATCCAAGCCTGGTGTTTTTTATAGCATTGATTAAAAGGATAGTCCAAGGGTATGGTGCTTTGAATTTATGACACTTTCAAAGGCAAAATAAGAGGAACAATGCTTTCTGAAAACACCTTCTCCCTCTATTGGATAAAAGGACATAGGAATACAAGGTGGTGATACTACTTCCTTTTACTTTTCCTTATCTTTCTTTACGTACATATGCACTTAATCTTGGTTAGGGAATTACTGTGTTGACTAACAATTTAAAGGTGAATATTAACAGTAACATAATAAAATATCAGGATTATACTTGGGAATGGGAAAATACATTATATAAATGATCCTGATATTTTTTACTTGGGAGTGGGAAAATACATTACATGACCATAGTTATAGGAAAGAGCAAAAAGGTGTTAATAGGATTAAATTGACTTCCTAAATTTACAGTCCTAAAACAATTAGACAAGGGAAAGGATTAGTATGATATAGTAAATGATCCTGTAATCATAATAAACACTGCTCAGGCTGCGCTAGACGAGATATAGATCTCTGATCAGGGATCATAAAGGTTGGACGCCGAGAACAAAAAAGGTCAGACCTGGTCAGAATATCTAAGACACAGTGGATATTTCTATGGTTATAGAGGCTTGGCGCCAGGGAGAAAGCAGAAGATCTTGGAGGTCAGGCTTAGTTAAATCTGTATTGCCACTGTGGGTAATTTGTATTTTGATTGTGTTCCATTGTGTGTGTCTGGGTGTGTATATAAATTGCACACACATCTATATAAATAGAAAAAACCCACTCCCATGATTTAAAATTCCTGAATAGCCAGGGCTCCCGCTGAAGTCATAATTTAAGATGATCGAAGTGTCTCTCTGCCACACATACCCAGACTCAGTGTATATTCTAGAAGACCACTATCCTTTTGCTGCAAGAAACAAGCAATATTTTGTGTGATCACCTATTATGACCTATGCCTGGATTCTTGTCAATGGTCAAAACCACATAGGTGTTATATGCTCAAGTAAGCCCTGTTCCTGTTTTGGGATCTGCTAGCATGGACTCCTGCACCTGTGGAAACCCACCGAAGTCAGTCACTGTTTAATTGCTTTCAATGGACTCCCCATTGCAACATCAAATCTGACCCAATCCACCCCTTTCCTTCCCCCGTTTCAGAAGTCATTCCAAGCCTCTCAAATGGAGCAGCTGGCAGGGAGTTCCCCTTGGTTTTGGAACTCCATCCCTTTGTTGGTCCTCAAGAACCAGAACTTTTCCAAACATGCTGCAAAGCCCACCTCCCCTCGCGGTCTCCCACCGGCATTTAGAGAGAGGGGGAAGTACGGCCTGCAGACGGTGTTTGGGGAATTCTGGAGCGGGGTGATTTTATTTATTTATTTTGTGCTGTGATGGGGGAATGTGGAAGGTGATAAAATGCTGGGGGGATGAGTGCAGTGTGTTTAATTTGATTTTACCTGTTGTTCATGGCACTGTGAATCGTAATTATTTGAAGGGAGCCGAGAGCACTTTTCATAGGAAATAAAATACATTTTAAACATGTGGAGTAAAAACAGTGGTGCAGGTTACCGCTGTTGTCATACCCCGCTATGCCCCTACAGCAAACGTCTTCAGGCTGGGTCCCCCACCGCTGGGCTCACCTCTGTTACCCTGATCCCCAGGAGTCTGAGAGGTGTTTTGGTCGGGCTTTGGTTTGGAGTTTTTGAAAGATTAAAGCACAAAAAATAGGTCCTGCTGCTGGTGGGGAGTCCAGGGGAGTGGTTGGGTGCTGCCCCCAATGGGTGGAAGGTCCAGGGGGAGGAGAGGGAGTTGCAGAGCGAGCCCATCCCTCCACTCATCCCATAGCAGCAGCTCCTGGCCCTGGGGGATGGCTGAGGCATTGCGACCTGGCCCCTGATACACATGGGCCCTGCCTCTCTGAGGTGGGGCAGCCAGGCCAAACCTGAGTGAATGGCGTTGTGACCTGGTCCTTGGTGAATGGGGTCACAATGCCCAGCATGGGGCAGAGCCACTTCAGTTGGGATAAATTCTGGCTTTCTTGCATTTTCTCTCCACAGCCCCCTTTTTTAATGTCTTGTGACACTCAGCACCTTTTCATGATGCTTAGAACCCTCCCAGTTTGGGAAACGCTGCTCTGCAGTGATAAATGGGCAACAGATCTACTGTAAGTAAAGTCAGATGTCAACCCATGCTCCCTCCTTGTGGTTGTGCTGTGGTGAAGGTGAGTTTGGTAAAGATTTTGGGGCCTCTTGTTCCATGTTGCGATGGAGATAGTGTTCTCTCTTCCTTACGTCATTCTCATTTTTAGATAAAGTGGCTCATTGCTGCCCTGATCACTTCTTGGAGTGACAACAGCATCCTCCTTGGAAAAGTCCACTCCTGTAGCTTATCTCCTGGAGTAAAAGTTCCAGGAGTGACCGTGTAGAGCTGATGAATGTGTCTTTCTCTGAACAAGAAACTACAGAATCCTGGACATTTAGTCAAGAGGAGGCATAGTGAGGGGGAACTCGTATGTGGAAGCCATCAAAAATGCATTCTACTAAATGTGCCAGGAATGCATGTTAACTCTATTCTGCCCTGGGTGACTTATGATAAACGGTGTGAACTTACTGCTACAGGAACCATCCCATAGCTATGGGTTCCCATTGTGAGCTGGAACAAAAAGTTGGATTACTAATTTATGGGACAGACTATCCTGCACTCTTGCCTAATGTTTAATCATGCTATGAAAGGGTCATGTCAAACAGTGTGGGTACCTGGCAAGGATGATCCTGCAGTGACAGTTGATTCCCCAGTCGTCCGGTTTGTCCATCGAGAGGCCAAGCTGGTCCTCTGTACCGCACGTTTGTAGTTATCATACAGTGTCTTGCCATACTGGGGAAATAAAATGCACCTTTAATCCTGGATCAGAGAGTCAACGCAACTCTCTGCATGGCCAAACACACATTTGCTGTGAGCTGTATTTTTATATCCCTTTCACAAATTTTGTTAAAAAGCAGTTATCTCTACAAATAATAACCTGTAAAGGGGGCAGGGGAGAAGCATCATTGTTCTATAACAAAGTTGGGAAGACAAGGGACAGAGGTTTTCACTGACTCGCCCAAAGTTGCTCAGTGTGTTTGTGATGAAGCTTGTAGGAGAACCCAGGTGCCGGGCACTACAGTTTATGTACACCTGCCTCTTGGATAACACCACTACATTTCACTTTCACACCAGTATCTGTAAACGTCCCCGAAGCCAGCCAGCAGTCAGGATGAGTACTGGAGCAGGCGTTCCAAGGCTAAAGCCCAGATCCACAAAAGGTTCTTAGGTGCCTAGTCCCAGGTTTAGGCTCCACTGCAATCCACAAAACTCCTGCCTAACCCTGTCAGTCCTTAAGTTTCTGCCTCTGGGCATGTGCACTGTTGTCTCCCTCAAGGCATCTGGCTGCTTATCTGCCACCTAAGCTCCAAAGCAATTCATAAATCAGGGGATGATGAATGCCTTTCTTGCTCAGAGGCTACCTACCAGATTAGGTCCCATTAAAAATCAAGCAGAAGGAGGTGGTGGTGCCAATTAATCAATGTAAGCCCACTGGCTAGAGCAATTGCCTTGGATGTAGGAGACCCAGTTTCAGTTCCCCTCTCTGCCTGCTGGGGAGACAGGATTTGAAGAGGGGCTCCCTCCCTCTCTCCTGGAGAAGCTGTTTCACGTTGGATAATTAACTAGTCATGGGAGCAAAAAGACTGGACTGTGGGTCTCCCACATGGGTGCCTAAGCATGAGGCTGCACAATCTCTCTCTCTCTCTCTCTCTCTCTCTCTCTCTCTCTCTCTCAGGCCCGTGACCCTTTATGAATTTATCCACAGTGGAACAGTTTCTCCAGGAGAGGCTGAGGGAGCCCTTCATCAGACAGCCCCATAGCTCGGAGCACTCACTTGACAGGTGGGATACCCCTGTTCAAATCCCTCTCCAGCAGAGAGGGGGAATTGAACATGGATCTCCTGTCTCCCAGTTGAGTGCTCTAACTACTGGGCTAAGCGTTATAAGCTGGGCAGCAGCACCTCCTCCTCCTCCTTCCCCTCCATTTGTTTGTGTGGAGCAAGGCAAGAGTTTAACTCATTCTCACAAGAAACAACTTAGGCATCTCTCTAGGAGAATGGCTCTTGGTTATGGATCACTAACAGAGATCAGAGCGTCTCCCTAAGAGGTGCAGGGCTTAGGCCATCATGCCCTCATTGGTCTCTCCCATCGGCTATTTTAGGTTGCTCCCCACCTAGCATGGTGGCTTATGAGAATCACATTCTAAGGTGCCTATCTCACCCCATTCATTGTATAAGGAACCTAGGCACCTAACTCAGCTTTGGGGATTGCAGTGATGGTCCTGTGACTTTTTTCCCTGGACACCTAAGTTCCTTTGTGGAGCCAGGCCTAAATCTCTTAGGTATCATGACAAAGTGAGAAAAGCATGCCCAGGGCCAGGCTTGCAACATGCTTAGTAAGTGCTGATGTGCAGGAAGCCAGAGATAAATTGTGATTCCTACTCCCTGAGCTAGTGGAGATGGATATAACAGTCTCCACGTCACCACTATTTGGTGTCATCCCACAGCAAGAAACAGTGGCAGAGACGGGAGCTAGATCAAGCCACTTCACACTGACTGGTTGCAGTGAGCCTGATGACAGCCAGTTAGTTGAGGATGCTAGAGGAGGAAAAAAAGGAGAAAATGTTTTCAGTCTCACCTTGGCAATTCTTATTCCTGTTACCCACTGCTGTAGAATCGATTGGTCATCACAGCATAAAAACTTGATATATTGTGACTCCTTTTGAATCTGGGGATGCTGGAATGAATAATGTTTGCAGTTAGAAACTTACATATACTGGGCAAAATGTAAAAAAAAAAAAAAGTCAAAGCCCCATAAGGTGATTGCGGTGGGAGCATTGCCTTTCTAGAGCATGTTAACATGAAGATGACAATTACCAGTGTGTAAAAAGAGTGAAATTACAAACTACAGCACATAGCAATTAACATTTGTAGTGTTTGCTTATAACAAATGGAACAGGTTGTAAGAGAGGTCTGTGATGTGAATACCTGAGTTTTAGAAAGCTAAAATGTGACCAACAGGTCAATGAAGTCTAGAAATGTCATGGTTCAGTGCCTAGTGTTTAATGTGTATACAAAGGCAGTCTATAGCAATCTGTAAGACATCCAGCCTGAAAGCTCACCATGATTACCATTTCTGGGGGTTACAGTGGATAAGAAGCTGGATGAGTCAGTGTGCCCTGGTTGCCAAGAAGGCTAATACCATATTGAGCTGCATTAGTAGGAGCATTGCCAGGAGGTCGAGGGAAGTGATTATTCCCTTTATTCGGCATTGGTGAGGCCACATTTGGAGTACTGTGTCCAGTTTTGGGTCCCCCACTACAGGAAGGATGTGGACAAATTGAGAGTCCAGCGAAGGGCAACAAAAATGACTAGGGAGCTGGAGCACAAGACTCATGAGGAGAGGCTGAGGGAACTAGGCTTGTTTAGTCTGCAAAAGAGAAGAATGAAGGGGGATTTTGACTACCTGGAAGGGGGTTCCAGGGAGGATGGAGCTAGGCTGTTCTCAGTGGTGGCAGATAACAGAACAAGGAGCAATGGTCTCAAGTTGCAGTAGGGGAGGTCAAGGTTGGACATCAGGAAAATGTTTGTCACTAGGAGGGCGGTGAAGCACTGGAATGGGTTACCTAGGGAAGTGGTGGAATCTCCATCTTTAGAGGTTTTTAAGCTGCAGCTTGACAAAACCCTGGCTGGGATGATTTAGCTGAGGTTAGTCCTGCTATGAGCAAGAGGTTGGACTAGATGACCTCCTGAGGTCCCTTCCAACTCAAATCTTCTATGATTCTACAGAGCATATTCAATTTGGATAAGCACAAACATTCAGCTGAAACAGATTTTTGTCTTTAGTCTCATTGTCTTCCTGGCAGTCTAGCTCTAGCTCTTTTCCTCCAAGTTTTTGTTCTATTCCCCTTTATCCTTTGTACCTTTCACCAACACTGGTGCAAAATTCCAGCATCCTGTAGCTATAGGATTATACATAAGGGAACACCACCAAAAGTAGCCACTTTTTCAAGGGCATTTAAATCCTTTGATTCTTTGAAGTAGTTCTGGGAATCCTTCGTGCTACTGCTCAACATTGATGCATCCCTACAGTTCAGTCTGCTGCAAAATTCAGTATGATTGCTTGCTTGTACCTACTGATTTTAGATTTTGAAGGAACTAGCCTCCAATGGTACAGTAGAGTAGGATGTAAACCTGGACAGCTCCGAAATCCTAGGGAAGGAGCTTTCTGCTACCATCTACTGGTGAACCAGTAGAAGAGACAGAATGCACCGACCTTATTTGCATGTTTATCTGCCATCCCAGTGTGAACATTTGGTTGTTTTGGTGGAAATTAAATGTTATCGTACTGTGTGACAAAAGGGCATAAAAACTGCACTTAATACGCCCTGAGAGGAGTTGCCATAACCAAAACCATTGCATGCCAGGCAATACTGCTAGTCCCACCTGAGAAAGGGGTTCCTATCTTGTGAGAAGTAAATCTCTTGTGGCTGGGACTGTGCTCAAGGGCCCTGTGTCACTGAACCTCTTCTGTAGTGATCTGTGTCTGGCACCTACACCTTACAGCTGCCATCACTACTGCTGGATTAGGCGCTGAAGGACCTGAATCCTGACAAGGTATGATACAGAGGTAGTGCTAAGGCGTTTCTTCATGGACGCTAGGCAGTACTTCCTCCTGGGAGCCAAAGATGGGCCTGCCTGAAAGCCCTCCCACACTCCAGGACTAACCACTGACAAACAAATTTGTGCCTGGGTGGGGTACATCGGGTGCACCAGTGGGGAAGTGAGGTGTTAGTTAAAGGGACATATATCCATTGGCTGTTCACATCAGCAGGTGGCGAAACTGAGGCAAAGGATTACTGCCAAAGAGACTGTGTGGGTGAGTGTTTTACCTACGACTTGTATAAAGGTACGGATGATTTATGTTGTGTTTCCCCAAATTGAATGCTGTGTTCCTTTCTCCCTAACGAAGTCTTCTTTGTTTTATACACAGAGCGGGTGCTTGAGAGGGGAAGTATTGCCAGTGAAGGGTGCACACGGTATTTAGTTTTCCTAAGTGTCTGGGTACAATTTTAACTGGTGGTATTGGTTAATTCTAGGAGAAACCTCTAGATATTTGGACCCGGCCAGCTTTGCTGCTGACAACAGCTGGCAGAAGAGATACAGGGACATCATCACTGGCTTATTTCACGTTTCTATCGAAGTTCACTGTCAGTTACTTGTCCTGGGAGACGCCAGCTCAGAACATCCAAGGTCCAATTCAGTTTCCTGGTGTGAAGAACATCTCCAGATCAGACTGTTCTCTCTTCAGGGGGTTAGAAAGGCATATGGATCATTTCAATTCCTGGCGCTCCTTTCACAAGATACCAGGGAATTTTTGCTCTGAGTTGTAATATTCTGTTAAGTCCAGCAGATGGCATCAAATACTTTTCTATGGTTTTATAGCACTGGCTGATGACAATGCTATCAAATGGCTGGGCAGCACTGCACATATGCCAGCGGTTCTCAACCTATTTACCACTGTGGGTTGCATATACAGCTTTGTGTTATATGGGCCGTACCCACACGCTACCTGTACGACCCTGAGGCTGTCACATGGGCTGCAGCTGTGTGCTGATTGAACCACAAGTGGCCCGCGGGCTGAGAATCACTGGCATATGCTGAGAGAGGGGGTCCTATCTTCCCACCAAAATGAATAGCAGTTCACTGATCCCGCAAGTCTCCTTCAGTTTAACATTTAACATCATCCGTAAGGATTTCCTGAAAGGAAATCTGTAATTGACTAAAATAACTTGGACAAATGCTGTGAGACCCTTTCTCGCTGCAGCAAACAATGCTGAAACGGGAATAGCATGACTGGGCCAGCTAGACATTGCCATGGTTTGGGGGTGATGAAGAGCCACACTGTTCAAGAGAACTCAGAGGGACACAGCCCCAGGAATTCCTCAGAGCGTTACCCAGCATACAGCAAACCCACCTCCAGGCTCTGTGCACTCAGGCATGGCCCCAGCTTCTTTGGGGTTTACTGCATCCCATGGGGCAATGGGATCTGTCTCTGCACTCCATGGAGCAAAAGGACAATGAGCCTGGCTGCTGCACAAGGGGGCACGTTCTTTACTTTTCTCACTTTCCTCCCTGCTGGCAGATGTGAAGACCCAATCTGGCCCCGCATATACACAGTCACCCAAGTGGGGTCTGCTCTAAAGAACAAACGGCAACTGAAAGTCACAGTTATTGGGGTCAATCGGAGCCAAACAGAGCAAGCTGGTAAACGTGCCTATACCTCAAAGGGAGGAGCTCAGCGCCTTGCAGGGTCAGGCTCTTCCTGAGCTGTGCAACCTCCGCTAAGATTCATCCAAGCATTCCCTTAAAAATCAAGTAATCGTCGTTCTGAGATGAGAAGCTGGTTCCGGCAATGCTGGCCTGTCATCCTGTACCATGCGAAACACAACTTGGTATGACCCAAAGCTTGCTGAAGATGGTGGAAATGCTCCCATTCCCTTTTAATGTGTTTTGGACCAGGCCTAAAGAGCTCAATCTAGAGGATCTGAGACCTTTGGCATCAGGCAAGTACAAAGACTCCCCACCATGGCTAGGCAGCGGAGAGAGAGCCTGGAACTTTTAATGCCAACCATGCAGGCCTTTCCCCCTTGGTGGATTTTTAGGAATTGAAGATCCAGTGCTCTCTCACCACGGATATCTTGTCATGATGGGGTCATTACAGACTGGTTCCGGTGGTGACTGGACTTCTGTGGACTTCAGATGCTTGTGACATACACACACACACCGTCAAGGGATGCTTAACAGCCTCTCTAATGGCTAGTCCAGGTGGAAGACAAGAATCTACCACTAAAGTTACCCCTTTAGCTCAAGTGGGAGAAATCTGTGCTATCGATGGTAAAGGACTCAGGTTCAACCCCCACTGATAACCTGGTGTAGGGGTATAAGCCCTCCTAGATCACACATACTGGCTCCGACTCAAGATAACGAGCCCAAAATCCTGATCAACAGTGGTATACTTGCAGCATCCTGTAAATAAACTTCCACTGCTCCTGGTTCTTAGGACAGGCAGTTGATCAGTATATGGAGCCCAGGAGGTGTGAGGAGTTAATTTCTGCTAGATTGGACCTTTAAGTCCCTGATCCTTCAATGAGCTCTGTGTGAGGAGCAATGTGAGATTCAGTAGTTCTTCAAAACAAACAGGCACTAGCGGGCACTGTATGCTCACAAGTCTCTAGATCTAGAAACAGATGAATCCTTTTGTTACATGTGCACGCTGTGTTCAGGAAAGGTCACTGCAGTCATCAGCTAGCAAACCAAAAACATTTTTCTCCTCTGAAAGATTTCTCCTTTTTCCTTGCAACATTCAGCAATCAAGTGAATCATAAAGGACAACAATTCAAAAAGCAACTCCTCAGAAGCCATGGATCCAGGGAAAAGTGATCACATTCAAGCAAACTCCAAAGGCGCAGAAAGGGAATTCAGACTTTATGTTAAAAGTCATAGAAACCCACTCTGCTAATAACATAGTTCCTGGAAAATAATCTATAACAGATTTATTACATTTCAATGCACTATATTTATATAATGCTTTTCCTCCATAGATCTCATAGTTCTTAATAAAGGTAGGGAGGTAGTATTATCCCCATTTTAGAGATGGGGAAACTGAAGTGCATGCTGGTTAAGGGACCGAGTTTCAGAAGCGGTGAAGCTTCCACATGGAAGCTGAGAGAGCTGCAGATTCGGAAAATTAGGCCTTTGAGGGACTTACTAAGGGTCACCCAGAAAACCAGTAACAGGGTCAGAGATAGAACCCAGGTCTTCTGACCCTGAGTTCTCCATTCCAACTCACTGGCTTCTTTCCAAGTGCCATCTAACACGCTGTGTCCCTCCCAAGCATCATTATAAAGATGAGGAATCACTTGACTATAAAGACCTTATTTTTCAAGAAGCCTAACAAAACCAAAACCCCTGTGCACAGATGAATTTTTCAGATATAAAGTAAACCCTATGCCTAAAGAGAACAAGGTAGAACACACTGAAAGGCGAAAAAGAAAAAGGAACTGAAAGATGTGGTTTCTATGGCTGGTGCCAAAACAAATGACTAAAAGGGGGGAGGGGGAGAGAGAATATCTCAGTAACACGTTATCTTTCTTCACCTTTTTCCAACAGTGAAAATGAAAAGTAATCTGTAAATATTCAGGCATCTCATTGGCTTCCTTGCCCAAAAATGTGGATAATTCCTCAGTTTCTTTGACGGTAACACCACCCAGACGCTTTGAATAAATAACTAGCTTTACACAAACTGAAGGCTTTGGAGTTAGGCCAAAAATTCCAGAAGCAGCTATTGATTTTGAGTACCTCTGTGTTTTTTAGGTGCCCATTTTGAGATCCCTTCAAAAGTGGGTTTCCAACATGCTGAACATCTGCTACAATTGAAATCAATGGGAGTAGTGGGTGCTTAGCTCTTTGGAAAATCAACCCCAAAGTATCAAGTTGGTCACCCAGAAAACTGAGATAAAAGTGTGGCTATTTGTTTCTAAATTCAGTTACATCCTGACTCCATATATTCTCCTGCAACCAGAGTAGCCTGGAGGCTTGCCTGATTTACCTAAAATGTATGGAATATCTGCTTATCGAAAACAAACAGTGACTCACCCTACGGTAACTATGCTTCTGACCTACACTTCTCTAGTGACTGAAACAATATTTTTAGTTTAGCAATTAAAAAAAATCAATGGTTATTGTTCACTAAAGAGAATACCTTTTCATAGAAAATAAAATGCATTTGTTATATCCATTCCCTTTCTCTGTATATTAGTTAGGCATCAATCCTGGAAAAACTTACACACTTATTTAGACTGTGAGCAATTCAGGCCAGGGCCCTGTTTCCCTTCATGTCTGAAACATCTTATTAATAACAAACAATCTTTCTACATTTGTTTTTTTCAAGTCATTGGTGGAGCCCTGATTTTAATTTAAAAACTCACCTGAAATGTTGACTCTACAGAATTTAGTTGTTTCTGGTGAAGAGACAGAAATGCTCTTGTTCTGGATCCTTTTCTTTTCCTTTCTACGCCTCTCTCCTATCATTCAATCTCTCAAATGCACTTACTTCTCACTTTTACATTTTTAAAAGGCTGTCCTACACAATGTATTCTTTATAGGCATCTGTGATGGGATACGGTAGGTGTGGGAGAGGAGAGAATCAGCAGTGGACCAAACTAAGGACCTAATTAACTGCTGGAGTAACTCCATTATAGAAAACAGAGCTACTCGAGCAGAGAATTTGGGAAACAGAGATCGGAGAGAGATCTGGCAGACTCCAGAGGATATCAAGAAAGCTTAGATAGATGGGCTACAAAGGAAAATGTACCCAGCTGCAGAAATGAAGTCTGATGATGCCTCCATCTCAGTTTATCCCCAAGAAACCATTTTGTTTCATCCTAGATTAATTCAGCATTATGCACCATTACCTTCAGATTACTCAAGCAAAACCAGCATCAATAAACCATAATTAAATTCACTCTGTCTCAGACACATCAGACTGACTAAACCAGTTATTTGCATATAGATTACCTTGCTTTTTGTCTGCTTTAGAAGGATTTTTCATCATGGGGTGAGACAACCAGCTCTAGGACTAGTGAATACCCTCACCCACGCACACACAAGAAACACTATAATCTATAATGCTCAAGGTTTCTGTTAAATAACAATGGAAAATTTCACCCAGGAGATAAACTGACCCTTCTTGCCAAGGTGAGTTCTTTTGCCTTTTGAAGGTTTTCCACCTAACAATATAGAATGAATGATGATGTACATCCTGTTCCCAGTGCATTCCCCAGATAATGTAGTCAGAGCACCATATTTTAGGGACAATTGCTCCTAAAATTTTTATTGTAAAGGTGCTATTCCACATGATGCTCAACACCCTAGCTTGTGCACTTACTACAGGTGTGAGAGGCAACTTCTTCCTGTGGTTGCTGAAAGTGGCTGTCATGGAGATGTAGGAGCAGACGTTTTTCCTTCCCCTTCATTTTTGGCAACAAAAGCAGGTGGTTAGTGTTAGGAAAGCTGTGCTACTGTGGGTCTTGTTCCTTCTGCCATGCTCTGCATGGCAATAGAACAGGTGTCCTTGTGCGGACGCACGTTTAAATGAAGTGTTTCTTTCCACCTGGCTGCGCATCCCTTTTCTCTTGTCTGTATCAAAGATCAGGAAAACTTCCTTGCACCATACTATTAATGTCCTGTCACATGCATGGGCAGTCAGAGGTTGTTTAGATTACTGTTGGGTTGTTTGGAGTGGGACTGCTAACACAGCACCCCATCTTTGATATGAGAGCCAAGGAATAGAACTAAAGGATGCAAAATCCTCATTCAGCCTCAAAAGGGAAAAGATCTGATGTTAAGATAAAGGGTAGTGCCCTCTAAATTTTGGTCTGTCCTAAGTAATGGCTAGCTGAGCAAGATGGAAGCATCAGTATGCTTAGATGTGCAGCCCCTCCAAGGGTTCGTTTCCAAGGTTTTATCTTTAATATGTTGTAGTGTTTTTCTTATGTGTAACTCTTCCTTTAAGGAAGGTAAGTGCGGTGGGATGCCTGGTTCACATATAAAAGGCCTGTTATAGTGGTTAGGCTCATTTTACTGAGGATTATAGCCAAGCATAGGCCAAGTGGGTAAGAGGGGGAAAAAGCCTTTCAAGCTTTATGGTTCCTCAAATGCCCGAGGACACTTAAATGCTGACTCTATCCATAAACCTGTGCCAGAGCCCTTTCCCTAACCTGCACTATCTTCCTGGGGTTCCAAAGACATTAGTTCCAGTTTACTGCTCAGGAATTGATAAGGACAACTAAATATGACTTCCTCTTTCTGGTAGAGGCTGCTTAGCCACCTGTGCTCTTTTCAGTTAGCCCCACCTAGGCTTGCCTCTGTCTAACAGTATGGGTATTAGGAAGTAACTGTTTGTTCCATTGCTTCAGAGTCTTTCTGAATCTTCCTGACAGGAAATTCCTGAATAAGAACATAAGAATGGCCATACTGGGTCAGATCAATGGTCCATCTTGCCCAGTATCCTATCATCTGACAGTGGCCAATGCCAGGTGCTTCAGAGGGAATTAATAGAATAGGTAATCAAGTGATCCATCCCCTGTTACCTCTGGCAAACAGCAACCCCTGAACCCTGTTATAGTCTTGGCCTTCACAACATCCTCTGGCAAGGAGTTCCACAGGTTGACTGTGTGTTGTGTGAAGAAATACTTCCTAGGTTTGTTTTAAACCTGCTGCCTATTAATTTCATTTGATGACCCCTAGCTTTTGAGGTTATGAGAAGGAGTAAATAACATTTTCTTATTTACCTTCTCCACACTAGTCTCTTTTCTCCATTGAGTGTGTGTGTATTTTCAAAAAAATAATGCCTAGCTCTTATACAGTGCTTCTCATTAGTTGATATCAAAGTGCTTTCCAAAGGAAGCAAGTATAATTATCCCCATTTTACAGATGGGGAAAGTGAGGGACAGAGAGGAAGAGACTTTGCTAAAATGGTTTTCGGAGAACTGCATTATCTAAACTGCTGAACTGTATTAATCATTTAAATCTGCTAACAGAAAATCAGTCTGATTCATACAAATTATTTGTGTTTGGGCCATGTGTAAACTAAAATGGCAAACACTTGAAATTGGACAGACATTTCTGTTTTGGATAATAAGTTAATAATAATAATAATAATAATAATAGCATTAAAATGCTGCTATAACCAGAAAAGTGACATTAAAATGGCACTTTGCTGCGTATCTTCTTCTTCTTATCTTTTAAGTTGGCTAATGTTTGTTTAGTAACAGCTCTTGTAAGCACCACAGGGCCATAAGAGTGGTAGAAGCGGAATCCATTTCTTCTGCCATGTGTGTTGCCAGATATGTTCTGATTCCGGAATCTCTATTATTTTAGCTAGAAATCTAGGCCCAATTAAGACAATCTAGTGCCCTAGATGCATCATGCCACAAGGCACCTTATAACTCAGGGTCTGTGCTACGGGTTCAACCTTGGAGCACAGTGGCAGTGGGGGATCCCCTTCCCTTCCTGAGAGGAATAGATGGTAGTCTGAGGTCCCTTGTCTTCCCACCAGGAGAGGAAGTAAGAGGAGACCCAATACTTTCTCCAGCAGCTGGACTATAGCTATGGGGGTGGGCCAGGCCCACCAGGCTCTTCTCCTCCTGCCACACAGAGTTGTGCTTTAAAGTGTGGCATGTGTTGAACCTAATCCTGAAAGATGTTGACCTTCATCTTATGGGCCCCAATTGAGCAAAATACTCAGTACGACTACTCGGCTGCTTAAAGTACATCCTAAAGGTATGTTGCGGAATAGGGCCAAAGTTGAACAGGAGTTGAGGGTGTGTGGTACGTTCCAGGAGGTGTTAGGGGGGACATTGGCAGTGCAGCAAAGTGGCCAGGCCACTGCCAGTAACTGGAACAGCAATTACCATACTTATTGCTAAAACCAGCTAAGTTAGTAGGCCTTTGTGGAAGCCTTAGCATAACTAAGCAGGCCAGGAGGGGAAGTGAGTGTCCACAGGAAGCGAGCATGGCACTGTTGCTGTCTTTATTAAGCTTTCTTTGAAACAACTGAAGTCTGTATCTTTAAAAAACCCCAGGAAGTCTAGCTATGTCTTTGGACTGTTATTGTGTGGAAATACAGCAGCAGGACTAACGGCTTAAAAGTGCTTGCTTAACCGTTTGTCTTTGATTGACATGTGGATGTAATTGTAGCAGTTACTAACATAAAAGGGTTAGACAGGGCTGAGGAATTTGGATTTGACCTTCTGGACATCTCTTGGAATCCCCAGCACCAAGCAGACAACTGGCCAATTGAACCTTGTCGTTTGACCCCTCCAGACCATGGGTAACTATTGTTTGGGGGCGCTCTAATCTATTTTGAGATCTAATAAAATAGTAAGCTTGGATGAAAGCACTTTGGGTTTGTGCCAATCTTTAATCAGACAGATGTGCTGTGTCCCTTTTTGATTTATTCCTGATACTGCCTTGCAAAGATTACAGTTATCCTGAGCTTTGGGCTGAGAGAACCCCGGGTAATAGAGGCACTCTGTACCTCACAGTACCAGGCCTTTACCCTAAGTATGTATAAGAGCAGTAAGAGCACACATAACATAATAGATTTCTCTTGTACATACCTTTAAGACAAAGCAGTAATCCGTAGGTGCCTTGTATTTCAGTCTGTACTGTATACCATAATAAATATTCACATTCTCGAACTGTATGAAGCAAGCCAAATCCCGGGATGTCTAAAAAATGGAAAGCAAAAATATGATTGTTACAGGGAATTAACTTAATTAACTATGATGCCAGACACATTAAAAGAACCTTTTTTCGAATGACTTTGATGCTGTATCTTGTTTTAAGTGTTTAACTGTTTTAACTTGTTTTATCAAAGTGGAGAGATTTTTAAATGTTTGTGTTGCTCTTAAACTGCAGTGAACTTTCTCAATACACCTTGAGAATCACAATGAAACATTTTACTATGTTTTATATAAGCCTGAGTTTTGCTAAGTTTTACTCCCTTGTTTTGTTTCAAAGTCAGTAAATTGTGATCTTTACTGAACAGAGTGGTGCCTAATAGGAAAAAACTTTAATTTATTAAAATAGATGTAGACTCTGCAATCAGGCTCCTGCAGTTCTAATGCGGAAATGGGGTTGGGGGGTCTAAATAGTTTTTATTTTAAGAAACTGACTTTTCCTTGGAGTGTATAGTCAATGCATGTAAATTTACACACCAGTAAATGAACCACATTTTAATTGGTTTCTGCTTCAAAATTACCTTAAAAAGACAATTCCAGGCCCTCCCTCCCACCCCACCTACTCCCTCTCACTGGTACCTTTGTGTGTAACACTGTAGGTTAACTTATCATTTGTTCTTACTGTGTTGCTGTGGCAACAAGGTGTTTGTTGGCACACTCTGCTGTGCTAAGTATTTCTGGGTACAATGTATAACCTTCATTCTCTTTATATAGGTTAATGCAAAAATGGTTCTACCTCCTAAACTGATATATGTTGGAATCATCAAAGGGCTTCTCTCTTTGGAGGTCAGGGTCATATTTTAGTGTAACATGCTAGTTTATTATTACACTATCATTAAGATAGTTCCTTGGGGTCATTTTATTCACTCTGATAATGCATTTATGAATACTGCCATTAAGTGGTAGCATTAACAAAATACCTGACAAGAGGAGATAGTCATGTGAATTGTAGAATTCTGCTCTCTGGAACACTTGGTATTAATTATAAGTATCTCCCTATTTAGTAGCCCAACCTGAAGTTCCTACTGAAATCCTTGCGAGTTTGGCCATTGACTGCAATGGCACTAGTACATTCAAATCAGTGGAACTTAATGGCAATCTCAACACGAAGCCTTCAATGGGCATGACAAGGGAGTTCATTTATAGCAAGTATTTTGCAGTGCCGTAATGTTATATCTAATGCCTGACTAGATAAAACTTTAACCACATAATTTAAAGAAAAAAGTTTTAAAAAATAACTTGTGTGTTTAGTGCTGCTAACTTCTAGGTCTTTCCATTAATATCAGTTTGTGGGATGGGGAATAGTACTTGGGTGGACTAATGGTTTGAAGCAACGGCTGGTGTCGAAATTGTGACGCGATTACAGTCAAGGACACTTTCTCAAAGTTTTGGTGCCGGACTTGCATCTACAAAACAATCATATATATAAATTTTAGGGTGTGCAAAATTAACTACATGTTTGTTTTCATGGGCCTAGATATATTTTGAATGACCAATCTAAAGTGCTCATTTTATTTTTTTAAACATAGCTTAAGGTATGTCAGATTTTCTTTATTTGCATTTTGCTATAAAGAATGAGACCAGTTTCATAGTCTGCCATTCTTGGAATGAGAGTATTTCACCAATCCGTATTGTGATTGGAGAAAATCCTTCCAATCAGAGTTCTAGTCTTTGTTTGATAAGAGTGCTGTATCAGTGAGAGATTCATTGAGGAATAGAAAGCCTGGATGACTACTGCCTTAGAGGTCAGACACAGCCATTCTTTAAATTTCAGTACAAGCAGGGCAGTATGATGCTGCATTTTGCCCAGACTTCGGTCCTACTCTGTTTCGGTACCTGTGGCACTGCATGCCTCTGCCAGCCACTGTCTCTTATTTTCAAGTTGATCACTATTTCTTTCACTGTGATTTATTCAGGCTATATTAAAAGAATTAAGTCTCATTGACGTGGTGTGCTTTGCTAGCTCTGAGTATGAGGAGGCAAAAGCATTTTCAGCCAACACAAATCTGAAGCATTAACAGCTGTAAGTGGCAGCACTTGTCAGAATATAAAACTGACAACCACAGCCAGTACCCAAAAGTCAGTACCAAGAATGTCACTTCTGCAGCGCACTTCAGTCTCCTTTGCTTATCCACTGCAGGCTGGCAAGTCAGACTTTTTCAATGGTATACCCAGTAACAGTAAATGTCACTGTCTTAGATTCTGTCAACCTGAATGTCCCTGTCTCACCTCTATCTCACCTCTTGTTCTACAGAAGGGCTGAAAAGGCGCAACACGTTTTCTAGGCAAAGATCACTTCAGGGAAAATGTTTGGCATATAACAGCACAAGACTTCAAAGTACTTCCATGCAATGGCTATTGGTCTGGCAAGTTGGTTACAAACACAGACTATAAAAGCCAAACTATAGCTTTCAGCTGAGTCTTGTTATAAACAATGTCAGGTTTTCTGTACTGCTATTTTGCTATAAAGAATGAGACTGTTAGTCAACTTTTTTAATTCCCTTCTACAAGAAACCAGATATGAGGTAATGACATTATTTGCAGCAAAATGCCAACTGAAGGGCATTGGGGTTTTTCCCCCCATTGACTTCAAGAGGGGCAAGATTTTGCCCAATGCTTTTACCTAACTGCAGAAATAAAAACGGGAACAACTCTACCTGTGACTACATCTTAATATTTGTGTAACTGTTGCACTCAAAGGAAAATCTCTCTCAGCTGCACCAGACACTGCTCTCAAAATGTCACTTCAGGAGTTCACTTTCACCTTCACTAATTGCTTTATTGCTAAAATGATGCTTCCTGACCTTGGTCTTTCCTTTGGGGACATAATAAATTCCAGAAGCTCGTAGAAGAAAATAGCGCCTCTTCCAGGACTTTTTTCCATCTTCTTTCAAATAAAGGGCACCTTCAAGTTCTGGCACAATGACAGACGTTCCACAGAAGCTTTCCTGTGCAGCGAGAATTGGATTATACAAAATAAATGGACTTGAGTACCCATAATAAACAGCAGCAAACAGTTCACTTAAAAACAGATATTTTCTGTGATAGTGAATATATATAGATGGGGATCCCAGTTATGGAACAGAAGGAGATTCAAACATGCAACTATGAGTTTTCCATGTTAAAGTGCTCATTTGGACTTGGACATTCTGTTTAAACACTTGCTCTGGGAAAGTGTCCTCACAGCAGAGGGCCACACACAGCTCATTCCCTTCTCTTAAGCCCCGGACTAAACATTAAAGGGTTAAGTAGTGGATAAGAGACTCTCATCGTAGGCTTTTTGCACAGTGGTGGACTTCTATTTCTGGCCACTTACTAAAAGTGAGTGAAGGATAGGCAATAACCTATTAGAGACTTTAATAAGAGAAAGCATTAACCATTGAAGGAGGAATAAAATGCTTACCACCATTACTCTCACGTGCTCTGTTTTTTGACTGTTACAGCATCTCTAGGTTGGGTAGGGCAATACTTAATACCCTAGAAACTGCTGAGAACTTTAAGATCAAAGATTGGGAGATTTCTACTAATACTTATTTTAAAGCACATATCAGCATTCACAAACCATGTGAATAAATATATGTTATTGGCCATGAAGAAGCTCCTGTTATGAGGCATAAAACACTCACGGTAATCTCTAATGTCAACATACATCTTTTTTTCTCATTTAGAAGTTACTATGGACACCTCTCTGCTTGCTGATATTTGGTGCCTTTGTAATCATGCACTAATTCTGAAGTAGGAATCCCCAGACACCTGAGTACAGATTATCTTCTTCCTGCACTTGTATCAAAGCCAAATGCTCACCCGCATCTAAAGTTTTTTTTTTTTTCATTCCTTTAGTTCTGTGATCATGGTTTCATTATTATAAGTTTAGATTTCTGTTGCTCAACACAGAAGATTGACGTACCAAACTGTCAACAAACAGAGTCAGAAGATAAACGGGCTTACTGGAATCAAATCCAAAGGCTACTTGTATAATTGGGCTGCAGAGCAAACACTAGTAACCATAGCAACCGGCATGGAACTTGGGAGGAGGAACTCAGGTTGCAGGAAGAAAGGGTTTGGAGAAGGAATCAGGAAGTTAGTCTGTGTGCATGTGGCTTGAGGGCTAGGGGCAGCATCTTTGTGAATAGTTTATAAAGTGACAGTTTAGTTTTACAAGCATGGACTCCTTTCATGCTACAACCGAGCATGTAGTATATGGAACAAAAACAATGTGGGGTGGTGGTGAGAAGAAATGTACCTCCTTCTAACTGGAAAGAAAAGAAGCCACTACTTTCATTATAAATAGCCAATACGGATCTAGCCCAGGAGTACTGTAGATTATTGGTAACGCTCTGTTGCTGAGCTTGCAAGCAAGGTATTTCTGCAACGTCAGAGCGGGGATGAACCTCAATCGCAGGCGCCTCTTCAGAGTACTGCGAAAGGGCAACTTTCCTAATTTCCTGCTGTCCTTGCTAAGGCCCCCGTCCTGTAAATACTGAAGCAGGTGCTTAACTTAACTGAAATCAGAGGGAATATTCGCCATAGAAAAAGCTAAGCACATGAGTAAATATCTAGAATCATAGAATATTAGAGATGGAAGGGACCTCAGGAGGACATGTAGTCCAACCCCCATAGGATTGGCACCCAACAGATGACAGGAATTATCTGCACTATGTTTTATAATAAAAATATAACACTGAGTAGAATCTGTTCTTTCAGTGGCGAGCAGCAGATGAAGTTGAAGAGCTTTTTACACAGTCTTAAATGCAAAGCTGATAATGACAAGTATCATAGAACTTCCCGTGCCACACTTGTAAACAAAGAACTAAGCGCTGCTGCGAAAGGTAAATGCAGTCTGGGGCACTCTGCCGCACCGGCATAGCACCATCGCTTTAACAAGCTGGCTTACCTCCAGTAGGAACTCTTTGTTTTTCTCATTCATTTCCTTGCTTTCATTTTTTCCTTTGTTTGCCAGGTAGAAATTCTGTTTAAAATACAAGAGGTTGATGGTGAATAGAAAAGACAATGAATATAAATGAACAGATCACCACATCATTTTTCAGCATTGTGCAGAGCTAGATGCTACGCGAGGCAGTTATTCAAGTATTGCTCTTCAATTTTCATTACAGGCAACCTTTACTGAAGCTGCCTACTGGAGCTTATACATCAGGTTTTCTATCTAAAATTAATTTTGCCCATGCACATACAACCCCTCCCCCCTTAGTTTAAAAAACGTGGCCCATTTCTTGTTTTTGTTTGGCTGCTTTTCTGGGTCAGTGGGTTTATTTTTTCAGTTTGAATGTCCTAGATGCCTGGAAATATGTGTTACAGAATGTAATTGATGATTATGCAGCAGATTAGTATATGATGGGGAGATATGTAGTGCCAAGTACAGATGCATCATTTCTTAGCAATCAATTTTTATGGTGTGCGTTGCTTCAGGCATGGAGCTGTGCATGTGCTCCAGCTCTTCATTATGTAATAGCAAGTGTCTGTGCACACTAGATTTTACAGTGAATTCCTTATTTCTGCGTTTGTATGTTGCATTATTTCATCACGCAGGAAAGAACTATTTTTGTCCCAGGACTCATTTGAAGGCCGAGTGGTTGTTTTGCGTACTTGTTGACAGCCAAAGTATGCCAGCACATCTAGTATCAAACTGATTGTATTGAGACTTGGGCCTAAATTTTGAAGCAATGCCTCCACCGCAGTGGGTGCAGGTATCAGCATCTGGAATTGCACCCATTCAGAAGCCTATATCCCTATCTGCTCCTCCAGACAAGACAGCTGTGCTGGCTAAAGGGGTACATTTGCAGATACAAGTAGTTGCACCCATATTTAACTGCAGACTTAAAACTGTATCTACAGTTGTGAAGGCCAGGACATGATCCAGTAGAAAAGACGGCCCCAATCTGTTGGCAGCTGCTAATCCTACAGGTCTACAGGCTTGGAGCCTAAGTAAGGATATACCTTTATGCTTGTAGATTGTCCCATTGGCTTGGGTTGAATTACAAATAAGCTTTGGTTTATGGCCCCCATCCTGCAAACTAAATCTATTTCATCCAGGAAGAATTCTGCCACATTTTTTGAAAGCTGTCTACCTAAAATTACTCTTCTCAATCCACCATAAAAAGTGTGGTGGATTTTTTTTCTCTTTTCTCCTCCCACTCCGCAAACCCCTCCAGCAGCTCCCACTAACTTTAGCGGGATTTGTGTGCTCAAGAGTTCTGAAAGTAAGGGGACATATTTACATGCAGATTTATCTTCAAAATGAACAAAGGCCAAAATGTGTCATGGATCGGCAAGGTCTTGTTTCTCTTGTGGTGACATCTGCCAGTGAAAGGAACATGTGCTTATATCAGACAATGTAACCAAACTCCATCTTCATGTGCAAGCAGCTAATTAGACTGCTTTGCCACCAGGCAGCCTGGAGAGCAACTGAGGAAGGCAGCTTGACAATGTCATTACATCGTCTTCCTTAAGCAGTGTTTTGTGCAGCAGCTTGTGGGAGTGCAGGGCTTGTGGATGATGGTTTATTTTTTCAGGGGGACCCCGGAAGCAACAGGGTTGGTTTTTTTAAAAAAGGTGACCTTAAATGTACAAGGTCAAACAGGCAAGTCTAAAAGCACCATTAGCTGCACTTTACCCTATGCTCCTGCCCTGCCTACAGCAATGATCAGACTTAATGAAAGTCACTTGACTTCAAAACTGAGCTGTTTTCTCCTGGAAACAAAATGGAGCTCTGACTCAGGACTGCCGACAGAGGTAAGGACTAGACTGGCTAGTAACTGCCTGAGCACATGGCTAACGTTTAGCCCACAGCCCAGGGCTAGAGTAAGGTAAAAGTCTGTGTCCAGGGCCACAGCTTGATAATGTTGGAATCTGTTTTCCTTTGAAACCACATATATTTCTAGCCCTCTTGGTTGGGAAGAAAGCCTTGAAAAGGTGTCCTGAGTGTAGCCGGTGCAGTGCTGCCTGCCTGAGTTTGCATACAGCCTGAAACAAGGGCTCTGATGAGCTGAAGTACCACACTCATCTCAGTGCAGTTGCCAATCTGACATCTCCTGCTCTGAGCAGTGCTCTGTGGGAAACCACCCCAGCAGAGAACTCTGTGCTGCCACGCCACCATGTCTATGCTGCGCTAGTGTTGGCAGGAGCCTCTGCACATAGACGGAGAAACTTTCAAAAGCGCTCAGCGAATATAACAGAACAAGTCCCATTAGGCTCTGCTCACTTGGGTGGGATTCCCCTTCCTCTGGGAGGGACTGTAGTCCACACAGAACTGGAGCGTTGGACAAGCTGAAGCTTTCTCCTTCTCTAGACCAACACGGCACAGTCGGAGGACCCCACTAACCGAGTAAAAGGCTGTAGTGTAGGGGCCCTCGCCACTATCAGATCAGCAGGGAAAAGGCCGTAGGAAGCCCTGATGTGTGGGTAGGGCCCTGGCTTGTTTTAATCTGGCCCTGTTATAGTCACCAGTGCACAGATTCAGAACAACTGCTGATGGCCTTAATAAGAAAGCAAAGGTCCCCTGACTCTAACTAAGTTAGAGCATCTGGCATTTATTTAGGAAGAAACAGACTACCCTCTGCCTGCAGTCAGTGGTAGAGAGAGAATTTCAGTAATGACAACCAGGTGGCATCATGAATAAGGCTGCTTTTTGTCAGTGAAGTAGGGTTTTGCCACCCAATCCCGTTATACAGATGTATCATTTCATCTTTCCCTTGCCAACAAGCATTTCATTTATTATTGTTCACCTCTTGTAGGTCCCCTCTCTTCCTGCGCTCTGACAGTGTATGACATTTATTATTGTTCAGTGGATTAGGCCCAGGGAAGGAGACTGCATACCATATTTGCTATATCTGTATCACTGTGTGGTCTACTATTGATCAGAATACCATTCATCATGTGCTAGGGGACTACGTGTATCCACAAGAGGTCATGCCAGCTCCAATAGTCAAAGATCCTATTCCTAAAGGCAAATTGTTTCCCATCTGACAAGACCCTCGGGAGAAGTGTGTCAGGGTTGGGGGTATCAGGCCATTAATGTGAAGGCTCCCTGGATTTGCTGGAGAGCTCTCTTCATGCACAGTATATACAAACTGTCTAAGCATGACTATTTCTCTTGTTTGCAAAGGAGGCTGGGTCTGTCTATGGTAGGAAACTGAGGTTCCTTAATAGATGGAGTGATTCTTTTGGGAATCCAACACAAAAACTTTAAAAGTAGTATTTAAAGCAAACAAACCATGTGTCTGCACTTGCCTTTCAATGGCTGCTTGTTTGTTTAAGGATGTTTGCTTCAAAAGAGGGAGATTATTAGATTCTTGGGCCTAACTTTCTGGGATGCATTCTCCTCTGTGCCCATAGAGAGCTCAAGAACAGAGGCTTCCAGGGAGCCAACTGGGGCTCCCTGACTCTGCAGTGCCTGGCTTTGGAGCCATCTGAAGCTGTGAGGGGTGGGAGCATTAGCGTGTGTCGCTAGTGTGACATCCCTAGGAGACATTGTGCCGGTGGAAAATGGAGTGTGGCGGAGTTTCGCTCTGCCATGTCCCCACCCTCGCTCCCCATGCTGGGCAGTGGCTCTGCCTGCTTCTCACAGCAGGAAACTCCTCCCACCCAGGGGAATTCTCCAAGGCGTTTTCTGGGAAGTTTAGTTTCACCTTGTGCTTTGTATTTCTGGTCTGCACCTTCACTGGGGCTGTGTAGAACATTCCCGCTTAGGCATCCTGTGGTTCCTTTGTGGGGAGGGACCTGCACTACTCCTCATTTTCTCTCTAGTGTATAAACATGATGAGCTTCAGCTACAGTAGATGATGCTGAATAGTGTCACACACACCTGTAATGCTCCTGTACCCGCCAAGGAGATTACCTAGATTTCTGGGGCTGTGTGTGCACGTAGCTCAGGGAGGGGGAGTCAAGGCAAACTCAAGAGTTTGCCCAGCAATCAATAGGGATCAAAATGCCCCTCCCAGGTAGCTCAGGAGAGGGGAGAGACCATTATAGGGCAGTCTGGAGCCAGGGGGGAAAGGGGCAGGACTGGCTGTGTGGGGAGCTGGGGAGCCCAGGCCTGCATGCAGGGTTTCCCTGAGACCTGCTCTCTGGGGACCAGAGATCCTGCAGCCTGAGCTCTCCACTCCAAGGTGTCTCCCAGTTTGGAGAGTGTTGTTGGGAAAACTTCCCCCAGCACACAGAATTAGCCTTCCAGCTCCCTGGGTGGGAGGGGCACCGCATGGCAAGCTCTGCTCTGGCTGCTAGTCTAGGGCCACGGCCTGCTGTGAGTGTGCTGGGGGACTGGGGTGGGAGACTGAAGTTTGGATTTGTGTAGTTTTGTAACCTGCGCTTTGAGCACGGCCCCCCTTGGTGTTGAGGGGAAATCCTGGGACCAGGAGCAGCCTGATACCTGCATGAAGAGGATCCCTGCCAGCAGAGACCAGCCCCTCTGCAGTGACTGGAGTCCAGAGTCATCTCTGACCCTGAGGATCAATCCTGGAGCGTGTGAGTGCACCGTCTTTTAGTTAGCTGGTCAGGGAAACTCTTTGGGGAACCCCTACTCCCTGAATGGCATCCTCAATCCAGAGCAAGGATTTGGGAGATTTTGATAAGCTGTTGCCTATTAAACCTGTAGAGGGACTGACCACCTCATCCCAATTGTGAGCCTTTTGGGCTGTGCTGAACCCAGGAAGCCACACTGCTAAAGCACTGCCCAGAAGATCCTGTGGTCACAGGTCACCAAGGGCACCAACAAAGTATGGGTAGCAATGGGGCACTGATTTTACAATTGTTACATCAGGTCATGTGACTGGGGAAATTCACAGGTATTATCAGCATGGGCACTGGTGAGCCTAAGAATAGTGTTTTACCCTGTTATGTCATATTTATCTCCTCTTTAATATACTGGCTGTGTGGAACATAGTAGGTGTTTGCGTGATTCCTTGGGAGTCTCCAGCTACCTGGCAAGTAAGTAGAAGTCAGTCTATGGTTAGAATTTTCTTCCCAAGCTGCCCTAGTGACCCTGCCAGGAAGGAGTGAGGGGGGTGGAGGCACCGCCAATTAAAAAAATAGAAAAAAAAATAAAGCAGATACAGGCTGCTGAGGGGGTGACGGGATCCATAAGAACCCAGGAGTGTTCATCAAAACCTATATGCAGATTGGGATTAAAGAAGGTAACTGTGGAGATGGGCACTACACTGTATAAACAGACTGAACTTTGAACGTGGTGGAAACCATATCCCTTGCTCTTGTGCTTTAATTCCCCAAACTCTTAGGACCTGGTATTTGTAAATAGATTTTGGTATGAGCAATAATCCTGCTAGCAGGCCTTTCATCCACTTTTTACCCACCACAGAAATGCAACTCCACCTGGCGTGCAATGCAGCAGCTATTTGTCAATACACAGCAACAAATAGGTTGCACAGGAATCTTTCTTGTTATTATATATATTTTTGCTTAAATTATGTTCAGAGTATTACGGTTGCAAAGTGAAGCTCTCAAAAGTCAGGAAAGGCCAATGCTAAAGTTGCCTGAATGCCTTTAGTTCAAGCTCCTTGTGCAGGTGTACAGTGATTGCTTACATACTATTTTTCCAAAGGACCCCTGCATCCATCAGTGCACAGAATGGATGTGGTTACAGTAATTGAAGCAGCCTCAATATTGATCTTTATCTTCTCTGTTCAATAAATGAACCTATACCTCATTAACTCCCCATCATCCAAACTGTCAACTGAGTGAGTCAAGGAGTCTCTGGATCATTGCCTCATTTTCCTGCAGAAAAAATAGAGTGTGGTCATAATTACAGATTACATTATAATGCACACACATAAGGAGCCAGAGATAAAGTATACAGGTAACATTAACTTTGGTCTCCTCTTTCCCCCCCCCCACTCCCGACTTTCAGATTCTGCCTTTTGAAGTCTTTGTGTTCATGTAATTGTTCCCCCTCCCTCCAAAGAAAGATAAAAGAAATAAATTCCATCATGGAGAATGTATCTTGTGCAGGACACAGCATAGTCCATTAAGCCAGGCCAAATCAATCTCTGCATCACTCAACATGGCATGGAATGAGGCAAAACTGCAAAATGTCTATACTCCCAGAAGTTTTTCTATACATACCCGCATGTGAATTGACAAATTGCACAGACAAGAGTGAGATGAGGCCCCTTTCATATGGAATCAGAAATTACCTATGTGCAGTACCAAAAGCTGAACAATCTTTCTTGGCTTTTGGTTTTGGTTTTTTGTTTTGTGCACGTGAGAGCATAAAGACAACATTTAAACCATTATAAATCAGCCAAATCTAAATGGATTTTCCTGTGTATGTCTAACCTAGGGATTACTTCTGTTCCACAAATCAGAGGCATTGGAGCTGTTCACAAAAAGTTAATACTAACAAAAGTGCCTTTTGTTTTGTGCCTTTTATATCACAAAATCTTACTCACTTGAAAATAGCTGGACTGTTTTTGGTCAGATTTTCCCAAATACATTCTTTGACAGAGACCAGACTAAGAGATGGTCAAAGTTATACGCCACTGAAAAAGTCTCTTTTTGAATGAGCTACTTAGATAACTTAAAGGCAACTTAAACGATAGTCCCAAAATGAATAAAAGCTGTGCTCCACATCACCCCGCTATCGTATCTGGTCTGTATGTTCAAGCCATATTGACTGGATGATGAAGCGATGATGCTCTGCAGTGCAGCTGATGTTTTTCATAACCTTCTATCAGACTTTATCTGCACAGCCCTATCACTTCAAAGATCACAAACGTGACCTGGAGGAGCTGACACCAGCTAAAATCAGAGATCAAGGGGGGGCCAGGCAACTAATCTTCAACTTGGTTTCCATGCTATCGTTTGATAATGCTGATGCAATCCACCTTCTATGTTCTAGACTAGACCCGGCTCCATTTCTGTTAGCGAATGGCAGAGTAGGTAACAAGGGAGAAAGATTCAGAAACGTGAATTCCTCTAACAAAACCGCCACAGGAATGCAAGTGCCCAAATACAGTATGTAAACTAAACAGTTACATTGTGTAAAGTGTCTTGCTGTGTTATAATCCCAGGAAAATAAGCCCATTTGTTTGAGAGACACTGTCAATTTAAAAATCACACTCCTATCTAAAACACTCTTACCCGTTATTGGGACATAACTAACAGCAGGTACTGGGCAAAACCACTTCATGTTCTGTTTACTTGCGCATTTGACTGCACTCAGTGTAAAGTCAATTTTACGCTTTCCCCTGTATTGTTTGCCTGGGTCTTTCACATGGCAACAGAGGAAAGAAAAACAAATTTTTCAAAAAAGGAATTGAATTGTGAAGTTACAAGCATTAGCAGAGAGACTCACAGCCAGGTGTAGTGCCTGCCTGAAATTATTAAACTTCAATGGACTAAATTTGAAGTTCAGTGTCCCTTAAGTGGACATTTGCCTACAGCAGTCAGACACAATCTTTTCTGGACATACATATTCATGCATGGAATTCTTCGTGGCTAGTAAGTAAAATGTTTGGAATTCTTACACCACTTCTTAATTTTACCCTGAGTTTTAGTATCCCTGTTCTAGTTTAACCCCTCACATATCATCTGGACAGAAACCAGAGTCCATGCATTCAGGATACAGGCACCAAGTCATAAGGCTCTCACAGGTGTAGCTGTCTCCCCTGCCTTATCGATGGTAGTAGAACAGAAGCCCAGAGCCACCACTATGTGAAGATATTCAGCACTTTGTGTAAACACTGTCAATTAGTTTTACAAACAACAAAGGGAGTGTGCACAATCTAATCCATTCCTTCTCACTTACAGCAGTATAAATCAGGAGATCAAAACTGGTGTAAGAGAAGAGTCAAGACCAGAGTATTTTAAAAAGAAGAGATTAACATTTGGGTTTGTGAGTTTAATATCAGCTACCCTGGGAGAATGATCTAATGCAGATGAAACAAGCATTTGCAACAGGATGTTAACGTTTTTCTTCTTTGTGTGTATGCACCCAGTATGTGTTAGCATTCCAGCTTTTAGTCATGGGCTTGTGACCTTCCATCTCAATAACTGAATCACTGCTGCAGTTTCATGGAACAGCCTCTTAATGTGATTTCTGTTGCACAATAATTATATCACAAATGGGTGAGCATGATGATTTACACATCCTTATGAAAGAGTGGAGATCTGAAGATGAAAGTCCTTTTCTGTAAGTGTTTTTAAAAGTGTAATATAGATGCAAAGCTCTGGATAAATGCTAGAAAGGCTAGAATTTTATGATTCACTGACTTTTGTCAATGGCTGCTAGCATTAGCTGGATAGCATGTAGGTGGCAAATGTGTAAAGGATAATACACCTCCTCCCCAAATATATATAAACCCAATTCATCTTTAGAAGAAGCCATGTTTAATAAGTTATTGTAAGTGATTATATAATCTGCATGTGAAATGTGCCATGTTCCTCTCTAGCAGCTGGTCCACAGAGGATAACAGCCTACTACTAGTACCAGCTAATGGAACTTTTCCTTTAGCTCAAGTGGCAGAGGTCCATGCTGCAATGCTGATGGTCCTGGGTTCCAACACTGCTGCTGATTTGCAATCATCTGTACAATTACATCTTGAAAAAACACTTAAATTATCTAAGGATCATTACAGGTACATCACAGTAACCAACAATAAGTAAGTGCTGATTTTGCCTAACAACATATACTGTATTAAGAACCACCATGGGGAAAAGATTGGAGGACTTGCCTTATGTTGTATTTCAGAAAAAAAAGCCTGCAAATAAAATTAAAATGAAAAAAAAAAAAAATCACACTTCACCCATTCTCCCTCTACAGGTAAACCCAGGCATAATGAGCACCAAATGTGAATGAAAGAGAGAATGCTAGCATTGCTATAACACTATAAAGGCTGTATTAAAAAAACAACCAAAACCCAAACACATTCTGCAAACAGAACCATAAGATGGGATCCTGGAGTAGAGAATTGGTCAAAGCTGAGCTAGAAGACTGGACCGCATGTAGATGTGACTGGAGTAATGGATATAAAAGTTACCAAATGTTGTTCCTACATCTTCAATATGCTACTGGCTATGCAATCACATGCTTTATAGTTAATGATTTTTCCAAACCCAGCATTTTCACCTGCTGTATGTTTCCAGAAACTCATTGAAGATTCTATCTTGCCTTTCAGCATGTTCCTGTAATAGTTCTGTCCATAAACCATGCCACTATAACACCGATCATATTTCCCCATGAAAAGCAAAGTGCTGCTATTACTATCCTGTTCTGCCTGTTGCATGATAGCTGAATTTACAGAATGACAGACTAAATGAAGGATGGTAGGACTTGATTCTCAGCAATATACTTCAATAGTAATATAGCCATAGCTGATCCAATTTCAATACACCAGGCATTATGGAGTCCGTCTGAAGAAGTGCTAATCCTCAGTTCAAGTCTGTGAGCTGCAGGCTCACAGCACCTCCCAGGTTCAAGCCTAAAATATTCAGCTGTTCTGAGAGAGAAGATTGAGGCAGAATTCTTAGTTATTCTGCTTTTGTCTTATGGAGTATTTATTCCTAAAAGTCTTTGCCAACCAAATAGCCAGAGTCTTCATAAAAGATTTATTTACTGGGAGATGTACAGCTTCACACTGTCTTTTCCTAAGCCGTATGGAGTCATGTTACTGGCATACGATTCAAACGTACGACCCTCGTTTACCAGGCAACTTTGATGCACACTGGGGAGTGTGACAGCTTGAGCCACCATGCAAGTTTTACTTTCAGACTTTGCTTCATTAGAATCGAACAGCAGCCCATCATATACACTGCAGTATGACACTCCTGCCCCCAGAGTGGTTACTTGCAGCATGAATGAAAATCTCCCTCTCCACAGGTCTCATTGGAAGAATTGCCCCATTCTAGGAAAAACTTCATAATGGAGCGTGTACTGAGTGAGCGATGCTGCCAGATTATTACTGATTGACTCAGTTTTTGACAGCGAAGAAGAATTCATTTTACACTCGCTTGCTCAAGATCAAACTAGATACTCAGGGGATAGCAGATGCTGGCAAGAAGAGAACTCTGGAATCCCCAAGACCCATCATCTGTCCATCTTTGTTTCTGTGATTTCTGCCATGTACCAAAATAGCAATGGGACTTATATACACATCTTCACTATAGGCTGATACCCCTCTTTATGATGAAATCCTCATTTTTTTTTAAGGCTAATGATAACAGAAGGCTATGCTTTCTGTCCAATGTCCTGCTTCCCAACTCCAGTGAAATCCATATAAACTCTCCCTTTAGTACTCAGCATTGGGCTTCTAAAGCTGCATGTACACAAGCAAAAATGGGACCCCGCTACAGTGCCAGAGCCTCTCAGTAGTATCGGAAGCTGTAATACAAACAGGGTTCAGGTACGTTATCACTGTGTCCTCTAACCCTGCCTCTGAGCCCTGTATTTACACAGTAGCTTTCACCATTGCTCCCACCAGTGGATCTACACCAGTGGGGAATTGCAGGTCTCATTTTTGGCAGTGTAGATCAGGCCCAAGAATCTACTACAGAGGAAAAGTGAATTTTGGTTCTTGTGTGTTTTTTCATTGTCACTGAAACCACAGGTTTGTTTTTTCTCATTTAGAACTGGCAGACCTAAAGTCAATAAAACCTCTCGCAGGCATCATGTAAACTAAGTCACATCAATTTTAGCTATTTTGCCAATGTTGTGTTACCTTACCTGGGGATTTTTGAACACAGCATATTTTTCTTTTTTTTCCAAAAATAGAACCTTATTTTCAGTGTCCCGGGTCCAGTCTGATAAGACTTCAATGACGTTTTCATGGTCTTCAAAAAACCTTTCTAGAGAGATAGGAAAGGCCAGGGTAAGACAAACACACACACCAGAGGCAACAGATGGAAAGTCCTGTCTCTGAATGCAATCACTATCTGATGTCCCTTCACAGAGTCAGGGGCAGTCCCTTCCATTGCAGAGAAGAAAGCCCGGCCTCATGAAAATGCTGATGTGTGAAAGGGCAAGGCAACTTTGTAGTATGTAGCTCTGGCATCCTCTTGGAGGTAGCTCCATGTTTTAGGGGGCATGGCTTGTCAGGCTGGGGATGTAATTAGCACAACTGCTCTGTGTAGCATGGTTTATTATGGGCATGAAGTAAGTCGTGCAACTTAACATAGATTAACGCTTGCAGAGCCAGCGTTCACTTGTAACACCCTGCACAAGCATTTGATCCTTGTTTCCAAAGCTCTGATTGCTGACATTATCTTTCTACACCTCTGAATTGGCACTGCAAGGAGTGATGCAAAGGCTTTGCCACTGCGTGCACACTGGCACCCTTGTCTCTGAGCAGCTAAGTAGGGGCACAGTACACTCCTGCAGGTTCCCCACGAGCACTCTTGCTCTACTGTCAATAACCATTGGCGACCACATTTTTCAGACAACGTGGACTGCGTTACTGTGGAAGGAGATGAGAAAGCACATTCTGATGGCCTTTTCTAGTGTTTTGTACCTTCTCAGACCCTTGTTCACTCACTCAAATGGAAGGGTACAATATAGTCCACTGACACTCCGTTCGGATGATTAAATAACTTTGTGCTGTCAGACGTAACAGAAGATCAGCTGAGGAGCCAGTCAACGTACACACGTTCCTCAGTGACACAAAGCACTGTAATACTTTTAATAAAGCAACTGATATTTCTACTCTGCACTGAAAATGTAAACCACTATATAAAATACAGGTAAGGAACAGAATAGTAAATTGGCCACTAAAAGATATTAATGTAATTTGGAAATAACTTTCAGAACAGTGACCCGAGCAGCAAACCCAGCCACAATGATAGTATGGAAGAAGATAGTCGACTCTAAACCTGGGAACAAGTTAGCTATGTGGCTAAATTGCTCTGTTGCAAAATACAGCCCAATGTTGTACCACAGTAAAGCTTCAGAAAAATTTCATGGCGGTTTTCAATATGCAATTTGTCTGAAAGAATAGATCATTTGATTTACATACAGTCTCATATGATAAAAATGTATGTACAGTGCTCTAGCAAAAATGTTGAAATAGCTTGGACTCTCTTTGGAATATCTACTCACTAATGTGAAATATTGGCTTCTTGGGTTTGCTACTCAAAGTAATATTTGAAAAGGATATACTAGAGATCTCACGCAGGGAAATGACAGAATAGTATAGTTTCTTTGTACAAATGTTAAAATTAGAGCTGGCCAAAACATGGGAATTCCAGTTCACGGGAAATTTCATTTTCATGCCAAATAAGAAAACAATTTTTTCTAAATTTCCCATGAAACAAATCGTGAAAAAAACTGCTTTGGGGAAACACCAACAAAATCTTTTCCCTGAGATACTGACAGGTGCTGGGTGAAAACAGCAGTGTGAAACTGACCAGAATGTCATTTTCACTCAGCAGCTTCTAGGTCTCCCAGGGTCTGTGGCTCCATGGCCACCCCACCATGCAAATTACTCTGGATCAGGGAATCCTCTGGCTTCCAGACACCTAGCCCAGTTAGCTTCCTGGGCTGGCATCCTGGGAAGCCAGCTGGGCCAGGAGTCTTGAGTCCTGGCGTTCCTGATCCCCGGCGGTGCACAGGGAAGTGCTGCCCCAGAGCCACAGATCCTGGCAACCTGTCCCAAGGTTTCCAGCCATCTGGAGCTGGAAGCTGAGCCTGTTGGTGCCAGGGTTCATCCCAGGGCTTCAAGGCTTCTCGCTCTATGGCAAAGATCCTAGTCTGGCACGGCAGGGCTGCCCCAGAGCTGCACACCCGGGAAGACTCGGCTCGTTGGAAGCCCTGCAAGCTGGCAAATTTTGGGAACCTGCCTGGTTCGCTGAGAGTTTGCTGGGCCTGAGATGTTTTTGGTGCAACATTTTGGGTTCAGTTAAGTGCCATTTACTGATGAAAATCTGTTGTGGTGCAGTAAGTCTGCTTAATAGGAACGCTAATAATTCTATTTTAATACAATGAAGAAATGTACAAGGGGAATAAATAGCAGAGTGCATTTTAAAATATTTGAAGAAAATTAATTAAATCTCTTTCTGCTGTGGCATGTTTCACACCAGTGGAAAGAGATGATCTCCTGACCCATCCTATCCACCCAAACCAAAATACCCTTCTCCAAATGCATCATCTTTATAGCCCCCTCACTTAGTCCAGAAGATCGGGCGCTGCAGTGAGATTCAGGAGACGTCAGTTCTGTTCCTGGCTTTGCCACTGACCTGCTGTATCATCTTGGGCAAGTCTCTGCCCCTGTCAGTTTCTGTCCTGTCTATTTAGACTGTAAGATCTTCTTCAGTGTAGGGGCAGTCTCTTTTTATATTAGTACCATGCCAAATATGATGAGGTCCTGAATGCACCTGGGACTTCTGATTGCTACTGTAAAACAAATCGTTTCTATTTCTTTAAAATGTCTGAATACTAACCCCAATTTCTTCCCCGGTGTTTTCCCCAATATCCCTTGCCTCTGGTTGTAAGGCAGGGATTCAAAATGGCATTCCAGATCATCCAGACACACAGGTAAACACTATGTCCAATGGTTACCGCAGAATTTGGCCCTGCGCTTTCATCCAGTGTTCAGGAATTTCTACCCAGGTTAGACCAGACCAGAGAGAGGAACTTTCCAAAGCAAGGGAAGACTCTAAAATTATTCAAAGTGACATTTCTGACATTTCTAGTGCCAAATGCCATTTTCAGACTCTCCTTAGTTAAGATAAGCAGGTGCAAAAGAAGGTGGCAATATTGCTTCATGTATCATCTTAATGGATAGAAAGATTGGACAGGCAATTACCGTATCTGCCATTCCTTCCAGTAGATGACTAGCTCCATGTTCAGAGGCAAACAGACTCTTTTCTAACAATTTGCCACATGAGATTTATAGTGTAGCAGGATAATTATTCCTGGGACTTTTTTAGTACCTGATGTTGATGTAACTTTCTTAATACATTTTCAAATATGCGTTGGGATATTATGGTCAGGTGAGTTTATACATTTACAGTTCTAAGGGCCATTTTCAGTTTGCAGTGTCTCCAGGCCAGTGCTGTACATGAACAAGGTCATGGCAACGTTCTTTTTTCTTCATTAATACATTGTGAGCGTGGCCCAGAGACAGACCTTTGTGATAGTCCAGAGGGAAAGAAACTTCCAACCAACTCAGGTCTCGAAGCCTCTTTGAAACCAAGTTGATCAAATTGTACCAAACAATGTGTGAATTCTTACAAGCTGTCCTCTAAGGGTTCTGATGCCCGCACTGGCAGGCTTGTTACCTTTTTGGTCATGAGGCACCATCAGCTGAGTGGCAGCCCTACTGAAGAAAAAGATCACTATAGTGTACATGACTTGTACTTAAAGGTGCAGCCACAGGTGAAGCGTATCAGAAATGAGTGACGTGCTGCTCAGAAACATTTACTATGGTCAAAAACATTGTACTCTCTCTTCATAAAGACTTTACCTGCGTTTCTTATATAATCATTCACCTGGTTCATTTTTTGTGTGTAAAATTTCAATGATGAAAATGACCATTAAGAGAGAGCTTTCATGGTCTGCTTCACTGAGGAATAGGAGACATATTTCCCCAAAATGACAGAGGCTCAGTGCATCGCCACAGCACATACTTCCATGTCCTGGGTGGACTGGTGCTTTCTGCAATACTCAGACCACAGGCAGTGCTCACATCCTCAAAATTCAGACAAACTGCTGCAGCAGGCATGCCTCCAACACAGAGAGAGAGAGAGCCCATAGACACATACTGGGACAATGAAAACTTTTAATTATCATCAGTACCCACAGAACAAAGACATACTATAAGCCCAGCTAGGCTGTCTGGCCTACAAAACTTACCAATTTGTAGCTCTGGGTATATTTCGTACAGACACCAGTCCACCTTGCAATCACAATGGGTTTTCTCAAAGAGGTTTTCTAAAACATCTCGAGCCACTTGCCGTTCATCCACCATCAGTGACTTAGTACTGTTATCATTCATGTGCACCTTGACGACAAGCTGAGTACAGAGTCATATAAAAGAGTCAGTTCATTTCAGTAGTGAATAAAAAACTAGTGTGGTCAAGAATCTGCTAAAACAGCTAATAAGAAAGATTAAAGCTGAAGGTTATTACTGATTCAAAGGCACCATGCACTACACTGAACTGGGAGAATAATACATCCTGGGAACTTTTACATTCTGTTGGCGCCGATGAAAAAGATCTGTTGTAAAAAAGGAAATTCAACTTTGTACTGGATGTAGCTCAGGGAAAGGTGAAAAAGTTCACAGAGAAATGTCAGAATTTCAACTCCGCCTCTCTAAAATCTAGTAGATGTACAATGAAGGAAAATGCTAGGCAGAGTAGCCAAGTACAAAGGCTAGAAAGAAATGGCGACTTACTGTAACTGTGGTTCTTCAAGATGCGATAAGCTGTATACTCCAGTTCGGGTGTGTGCCCAGCATGCTGGAGCCAGAAGATTTTGGCCAGCACTACCAATAGAGGGGCAGTGCTCATGCATGAGTTGGTGTTGTCCCAACCCTCCCCCTCAGTTCCTTCGCAGCAAATGCCCACGGACTAAAACTCTGATGCAGAGGGGATGGAGGGTGGGTCCTGGAATACATGTTTGCGGCACATCTTGAAGAACCGATTACAGTAAGTAATCATTGTTTCTTCTTTAAGAAGATGTGGCAATGTATTCCACTTAGATGACTCAAAAGCAGTACCTACCCCAGGAGAAAGGGCTCAGAGTCTACCTAAATAAGGACTGCCCTACCAATACGTGCATCCACCCTGGAAGATACGGTAATGGCGTAATGGTTCGTAACTGTATGTATGGATGATCACGTAGCAGCCCTGCAAATGTCCATTATTGAGACATCACTGAGGAACACTTGACGTTGCTTGTGCTCTCATAGAATGAGCATACACCTACTGAGGGGAGGTGTAGTTTAAACTATTTCATATTACAGGGTGTTATCCATTTAGAGATTGTCTGCAAAGAGACCGCTTGATGTGGTCATACCATCTGCATATGACATATTCACATTCACCCTTTTCCCTATATCCACAGAGCCAGTCATCTCATCATAGAAGACAGTCAGGTTGGTCAGGCATGACTTGCCCTTGGTGAAGCCATGCTGACTGTTCCTGATCACCTTCCTCTCTTCCAAGTGCATCTAAATGGATTCCTTGAGGACCTGCTCCATGATTTTTCCAGGGATCCTCCTTCTTCCCTTTTTTGAAGATAGGCACTATATTTGCCTTTTTCCAATTGTCCAGGGCCTCCCACAATTGCCACAAGTTTTCAACAATAATGGCCAATGACTCTGCGATCACATATGCCAACTCCCTCAGCACCCTTGGATGCATTGCATCTGGCACCATGGACTTGTGCATGTCCAGCTTTTCTAAATAGTCCTGAATCTGTTCTTTCACCACTGAGAGCTGCTCACCTCCTCCCCATCCTGTGCTGTCCAGTGCGGTAGTCTGGCAGCTGACCTTGTCTGTGAAGACAGAGGCAAAAAAAAGCATGGAGTACTTCAGCCTTTTCCACATCATATATCACTAGGTTTCCTCCCCTATTCAGTAAGGGGCCCACTCTTTCCCTAACCTTCTTCTTGTTGCTAACATACCTGTAGAAACCCCTCTTATTACCCTTCACATCCCTTACTAGCTGCAACTCCAGTTGTGCTCTGGCCTTCCTGATTTCACTCCTGCTTGAGCAATGTTTTTATACTCTTCCCTAGTCATCTGTCCAAGCTTCCATTTCTTATAAGCTTCTTTTTTGTGTTTATGCTCCCTGAAGATTTCTCTGTCAGGCCAAGCTGGTCACTTGCCGTATTTGCTATTCTTTCTGCACATCAGAATGGTTTATTCCTGCACCCTCAATAAGGTTTCTTTAAAATACAGCCAGTCCTCCTAGACTCCTTTCCCCCCTCGTATTAGCCTCCCAGGTTTCCTGCCCATCAGTTCCCTGAGGGAGTCAGTCTGCTTTTCTGAAGTCCTTTCTTTTGTCAGGATCCTGAACTCGACCAACTCATGGTCATTGCTGCACAGGTTGTCATCCACTTCTACTTCCCCTACCAGTTCTCCCCTGTGTGTGAGTAGCAGGTCAAGAGAACAGTCCTTAGTTAGTTCCTCCAGCACTTGCACTAGGAAGTTGTCCCCCACACTCTCCAAAAACTTCCTGGATTGCCTGCATACGGCTATATTGATCTCCCAGCAGATGTCAGGGTAATGAAGCCATCCATAAGAACTAGGGCCTGCGATCTGGAAACTTCCATTAGTTGTCTGAAGAAAGCCTTGTGCACCTCATCCTCCTGGTCTGGTGGACACCTTTGTTGCTCTTGCCTCTAAACTTAACCCAGAGGCTCTCAACAGGCTTTTCTCCAGTTTCATACTGGAACTCTGAGCAATCATATTGCCCTCTTACATGCAGTGCAGGACTGGAGGTGAGGCGTAAGGGCAGGAGGAGAGGCAAAGATCAAGCGTGGAGCAGAACCATGGTGGAACAGGAGTGAAGGAAGGGCTAAGGAAGGAACCAAGAGCAGAGCAGGAACCAGGAACAGGGTTGGATGCAAGAATCAGGCTCAAGCAGGGTCCAGTGTAGCCGCAGTAGGAAGCCACCTTCTTGCTCAAACAAACTTCCTTAAGCCAAACTTCTTGGCTTAAATAGCATAATTGGACCAATGAGTGGAGCTGGGCAATCCTCTAATCAGAGCTCCCGTGCATGGTGCCTTGGCTGTGGCTACAGCCCTAGTAGCTTCTCAGCCCACCAAGTTTCAGTACCCATTGGGTGAATGCCAGGATGTGGCAGCTGTCTGGGGACTCCTAGACCCTGGTTCAAGGCCTGAGACATCACATTATCATTAGTAGGGAGAGTGACTCCCAGGGGCAGACTGCTACAGGATATCCAGTAATTTGTGGTATGCCTTGCAATCCTTCAGAACCAAAGGGGAGGAAAAGCCAGGCACTGCTGAATCACCCGGAGACGAAGATAAAGCAGTTAACTGCGCCAGAGCTGGATCCTGCTCCTGGACTGACGGACTGGACAGATGGCTCTGCAAGGGAAGGCTCACCAGTGCCTGTACATACACAGCTTCATCTTCTCAAAGAATATTGAAAGGGATGTTTTAATCTTAAGTGAGGAAAAGAATGGAGGAATCTTGCTATGCCAATCAGCTAATCTGGATTCATGAGCTACAATGATGGATACCAGTACAAGACTCTTCGATAGACAGATCATCACTTACAGTGATTGACTGCAGAAACTGAAAGAGTTCATTACGCCTCTTGAAGCAGTTTTTAAATGACAGAAACAATGTGCATGTTTATTCAGAGGGGGAAAAGATTAAAAAATTGCTAAAATATAAAAGACTTCTTAAAATATAAGAGAACTTCAAATAGACAGTAAGAATAGTCAAGTCATCCACTTGAATTGGAAACTGAAGAACAATTTCCTGCCAAGAATTATACATTGGAAAATCAGGGGAACTTCCCCATATGCTCTAGCTTTAGTAAATACTAATTTTAAAATGTTTGCATAAGAGACTTTGCAGCAGAGCAAACCTCTACTAAAGCAGAGGTAATACCACAGAACTTAGAGCAACCAGGAAAAGTCCATGCCAACCTTTGAAAAGAAGGACCTGAAAAAGAAATGTGTAAGTTTGAAAGCTTGCCTTTTCACCAACAGAAGTTGGTCTGATATTAAAATATTGGTCAAAAAGTTGGTAAAAGTTATTACCTTGACCACCTGGCCTTGGGAAAAACAGATAAAAAAAAAACTAAACTTGGTGTTTGCATTGACTTCAAACTCCAAAATGTTTTTTCTAAAATAAGGTGGAGAATCTGAAGAAAATATGCTGGACGTGCATAATCTAAAACACGTTTAAGAAAAAGTGGAAGTAATGTCTGGTTCCAGTGCTTTAACAATTCAGAAATATGCCTGCGGTGTTTTACACCTTTTCAGAGCTCTAAGCCACAGCACATTTAACAGCCTCTTTTTAGAAGTGAGAGAATTTAGAAGTGAGAGAGTTTCTCTAGAATTTTGTATTCATTTTCCTTCAACTTCAAAATTAATTAATTACAGTGCAGATGATAGTTAGCAACTGGAAGACCATCAGAGTCCAACTTCTAAAATACTATGACTTTGCATATTTTGTATCTTGCAAAAGCCAAAAGAAGTTCAAAATAAATTGCTTGCTCAAAAAAAAAATCACTTCTTTTGCAGATACAAGGGATAAGATGGGCTAGGGTGAACCTTTCTATGAGGAAATCTCTGTGAGAAAGTCTCTTTGGGGAGACTTCCCTTAAAGTGTTCTCTGGGGAGAGTGTGTGTGTCTCTCTGTGGGAGCTGTTCCAATCTAGACACCCCAAATTTAATAGTAGACTTGCACCTTGTGTCCAGAGGCCTCATGGTCTCTGGCAGCCCCATTCCCTCAACCTCAGTCGGACAGGATTGTGAGGTTACAACTAAACTAAGCAACTGCAGCTCCTGTTGAGTTCAACTAAAATTCTAGGTGCTCCTGAAGGTCAACCCCTTACTGTACTGACTCTATTGCAAAGTGCCACGAAGGGATTTAGCAATGCAACTCCATTCACAGTAATTGGAGGGATCTGACTAAATCCATACACTGCTTTGAAAAAGTACAGGTTAAAATTTTTGGTATCAGTTTACGGTGTTGAATAATATTTAGTCATGTGTTCCAATTCCTTAAAACAGATTATAAGGATACTGGGCTTTGTTCACATCTTGGAATTAAGAGTTATAACCTTTCAAAATTATGTCAGAGGTAGAGTTGTAGAATATTGTTCCTCCAATACATGATGTAAAGTATGAGTACAAGATAGCTCTAAATGTACGTTTTGAAACGTACAAAATATAAAGGAAGAATATGAAAAGTAACATTGTAAAAAATGAATTTCAGTGAATTCTGACATATACCCTCAACTGTATGTTAAATTAGAATTTCAATATTTTATGTCCTACCTTTTTAACCTTGGCTTCCTTCAGTTTTTCCAATGCAAGTTTAATCTTGTCGGCTTTTGCTTGTGTCTCTAGTTCTTCCTGAAATAACAAGATATTCAATAAACTCTATTAAATAAATAAGCAAAGCACCATGTTTACATGTAAATAATTGTTCATAGTTCTTTATACCAACAGCACAAGGCCTTTCAAGGGAAAATTCATTGGCACAGGTGCCAGCTACAGGAAATTAATGGCCACTGATGGCTTTGCCCCCCGTTTGCCCAAAGCTTAATTCTGATTTACAAGACAAAGGTTCTCTGTTGCCTAATCATGGATCTCTTACAGGATAGTGAGATGATTTGGGCAATGCCTCACAGACTGCTGTAGAACACCGAGACAGGTCTTCCCTATGCTCACATGAGAGGTAACTAACATACAGCAGATGTGGCAGTAAGGACTGAACTGAACTTGGACAGGGAAAAGAAGTAATTGTACCCCGTGGGCAGTCTGGCTGCTGAATGACATAGTATTGTGGACAGGGGCATGTAACAGCAAACTCGTTGCCTCTCAATTTATGACTTTTAGGGCTCAGAGAACAAGCATTTCAGGATCATGACCACCTGGTTTGCAACCACGTCGTGCACAATTTGAATCCAAAGTCACTGTAACAGCTAGAAGTGCGTTTTCCTTTGTGGTTGATGTAAAGATTGTGATTGTTTCTCTCTGACATAGACCTGCCAAACAGTGCACCATGCCTTCATCACCTTGAGTAGATAATTGCAATGTATCTGTATAAGGGGCTACACGTAGGTTGGTGACCACCTGTGACTTCTGAGATCATGATGGGCTACTAATGCGACACTGAGACCTCTATTTCCCTCAACTCCTCTGCCAATTCCCCACATTCACAGTCACCTCTCCTTAGCTTTTCCTCTTCTCCTTGCCCCCAGGGAAGAGTCTCTGATTTTTGACTAGTTTGTACAGTCACTGGTGATCTTTTTCTGCGTCCACAGGCTCCTTTCTTCAGGGATGGATTTTTTTTGCTATGACAACTGGAGCCAAATCAAGCTTCTGATCAGAAAACATTGAGAGGCAGTTTCTGTCCTAGTGCCACTGTTCCACATAAATTTTTCTCTATCTAATGCCCTCCCCACCACCTCCATTCTGGAGCTGCTGTTGCAAGTGAACTATATTTACTTTGGTACTGCAGGGGAAAACTAGAATGGTGCACCTATGAGAAGCACGTGGACCTAACTTAGCATTGTTTGCCCAAGAGGACCTTCTTGCAAAGTGATGTTCCTTACTATATTCTGCTGGCTCGCCTTTTAAACATGTTTTTGTCTGGCAGCTGTCCTCTCTTGCTACTAGCATGATGTCCCCTCATAGAATGTCAAGAATACAAGGCAAAGCATGAAAGGTAAAAGAAACTGCTCCATGTTGGATTGTTGTGGTCAGATTCTCAGCTAAGAATGTCAAAACAGCACTTTTTGAAGGTCTTCCACTCAGCAGGGAAGGGAATTTGCATTGCTACAGTGCTATAACTCAGAGGTGGATTAACTCCAACAATCCAAAAACAGCTTTTGTGGCCGCATAACAAATGTTTGGCAAAGTGAGATTTGTTATTCTGCAGGGAGAGCAGACTGTAGGCTATCAAAATATATTGCCCTACCACAAACAGCTCTTTGTAGAAGGCACCAAAAATATCTTAACTGAAATAGTTCAGTGGTCTCGTGAAGTTTCCTGCTAAATAGCTCAGGCAGGTGTGTAAACTAGACTTTGCTTGCATATGACATGTGCTGAACAGGGCTAATGTGAAGTACAAATCTTGTGCAACAGATTTCCCTCCTCACCGGAGAGCACTTAATTATCATAACCGTTGTCTTTATCCATATAGATAGAGGAACCAGATAGTCAGTAAATAATCTATTAGACTAAAAATACTGGCACCACTGAAGAAAGATTTTGACACTCTAAAGAATTTGTATTTTCTACTTAACTTTAATTACCGTGTCTTCCAACACTCAAATAGAAACACATCTAACCCAGAGAACACTACCAGAAAATACAGAAATCTTATTTAGCTTAAGGACAGTTTTAAAAAAGAAATGTCAGAGCTGATGGAAAGTTATGAGAGTCAGTTCTGTGCTTCTTTAAAAGAAATGCATTATTTCTTTTGTGTCCACAGTTTTAAAGGTTACAGAGTACCACCCTAACTCTGGAAATGTAATAGGAATGGTTGACACTTTACGACCATTTGACCAAAAGACATCCAACAAAATGCCAGCTCTTGATTGGTTTGAGAGCTACCAATCAAGGGACCTGATAAGCTGCATTATGGATTTTGACAAGCAAAAGAGGTTCCCTTACACCTGCCTTTGGCACTACTAAACATGCTAGATCATCTCAAAGAAAATACTCACTGACTAAGACAGTAAAGCAAACATCTGTGTTTAATCAATTCTTTCCCATTCCTTTTGTGCAATGTTTCCCTCCGGCACTGAGGCTGCCATTCGGTTAATAGCAATATATGGCAATTTTGCATGTGGACAGCAAGGCACGCCAGCAGGAGCATATCAAGATGTTTTCAGCACCTCATACAATGGAAGTGCTGTGAACTTCAGCTAGGTCTAAAGAGGGAGGCAATATTTTTGTGCGGCTACATCTGTGTCCTTGAGGCCATAAAACTCTGCACAGATTCCTTTGGAATATCATCCCATCTGCTTGGCAGAGCAGTGGAGATGGCTTCAGGAGGGGCCTGGAGAACAGTGAGTGGAGATCTGGCACAGAACACAATCTCAAAGGTTAGTGAAATTATTCTTTGATATATCCCTAATGTAACCAGCTCCATTCACATATCATGTGTATGCCCTGGGTGGGGTGAATGATCTTGAGATTAGTACCACTTCTCCCCACAACTTGAGAAAGGGAGCCCAGGACTAGAGTTGGTGTCTATAGTGTCCAGCAGTTCAAACAGATTTGCAAGACAGACAAACATACCGAGATCCCTAGATTTCTAGCTACCAAGACTTGTTTCTGCATTCTGGTGATTTTACAGTGCTTTCTGAACATTTCCCACTTCATACAAACACACCCTTGTAAGGCAGGTGAGATTTGTCCCCTGGTACAGCTAGCTCTTCTAGCTTAGTTTCCCTAAGTCACTTGACCTAGAAGAGCAGAGGGAGACGTGGCAGAGCTGGGATTAGAAAGCAGTCATTTCTTTATCTCAGCCCTGTGTTCAGTCTGCTGGACAGTGCTGTAGTTTTACACAATTGTGTAGAGCCTCTAGAGGTCAAACAGGCTGCCGAGCACAGGAGCCAAGTCAGTTTCAAGCAGTTGGCCAGAGCTGAAAACAACCCTAATATTGTACCATCCGTTGCAGCAGCCTGGACTGAAATTAATTAGTCTACGTGGGGTCTTGCCAAAAATCCAGGGACCTGCACTCATGATTTTCACAGACCCGAAGGCCAGTTGCAAGTGCCTATAAGATGGGGGGAGGGGCACGAATACCTTACTGTCTCTGCTAACAAATAAACCAAAAAAAATCAGTGACAAGCTTCCTGCATTAGTAATCAGTTGGCATTGATGGATGACTCTTCAAAGCTTTAATCACAATGGCTAGAAATACTGCTATACTCCTTTACAAGCCAGAATGTGATCATGGTCACCAGCTTTGCAGGTCCCAAAGGCTGCCTTTGCCACTATATAGCAGCTATCAAAACTTCCCTACACTCTACTAGAATGTGTAGTGAACAGTGTCACTATAGGCTATTTCATGCCAAGTTGGAATGGATCATAGCTCTTGTTATTACCTGCTCTATAATGGGCAGCTATCATTCAACAGTTTATGGTTGTTTTACTGCTAACATTTAAGTTCATTCTAGGGAATTCTCTCTTGTTCCTACTCAAAAAACATTACACAATTGCAGCACATGGTACTGGGAATGTTTGGTACAAGGTCCTTCAGTGCTTACCTGAGTGAGTGGTTCAGGAGGCGGTGGTGGTAGTGGAAGGTCTAAATCAGGATCTGGAGGTGGAGGGGGCAAATCATCCTCAAAACGTCCAGTGGTGGTAACAGGGACATTTGATTTATAATCATAAGAAGTAGCAGCACAAACACCTGTTGAAGGCTGAGTGACTGCACTTTGCAGGGAGTGAGAAGACGTTTTCTGTGCTTGTAACGTCTTCTGTTCAACTTCACTTAGGTCTGCTACCAGATCAGCCATTAAAGCATCCAAGTCATTGTCCTCCAGTGTACTTAATGATTCTGTGAAGAAACACCCCCCCAAACACCACAAAATACTTTATAGAGAGTGGATGACATGAAAACCAGTTTGCACTCAGTTCAATGAAAACTAAATTGTAGAGGACGATGCTAATTGTAGAGGTTAAGGAAAAGGGGACAATTTTAAAGAGGGAGACTTTCCTTTGGTTCTAGGAACAGGTGTGTTTTGGGGATAATTCTTAAGCTGATCATGATCAAGGACAGACTAGAAGGGAACTTGTCTTTCTAAAAGGACTGTATTAGTGTCTTATATAGGATGGGGAGAATCCCTCTTATACTCATGATAAGGGCTCAATCCTGTAAAGTGCTGAAAAGTCTGGCCCTGATACAGCAAAATATCTATGGGCATGCTTAACTTTACACATGTGAGAAGGTCCATTGATTTGAGTGGAACTATTCACGTGCTTAAAGTTAAGCAGAAGCTTAAGTACTCTTCTTCATGAAGGACAGTGCTCAGCACCTTGCTGAACTGAGCCCTAAATGAGATGTAACCCCCTTGGGGGTTAGAGAGCAGAGCCCCCTAAAAGCCTTGTCCGGAGGCAGAGGAAGTGCTGGTTGTTCCAAGGGGAGAGAAGTAGAGAGAGGGAGAGTGACAGGGGTATGTGTGTGTCTGGCGCTCCAGACAAGAGGGCCTACCGCCAGCAAGTCCTCATGTAAACAAGCAGCCGAGAACTAGCCTGAAGTCTAGGAGGGACGGAATGCCGACCGGGAACGTCCCAGGACAGGAGTCAGGAGAAGCACGGTGCCAGGAAGGAATCACCAGAGAAGGACAAACTAGAGCCAGACCCAGTACCACCATCACCCAGAGGCGCACGGGGCCATGACTTTGCACTGGGATCACGGGGAGGTTGTCACTCTGTAAGGGTTTGCAGCTCCAGAGCTGTTTCTTGGGGAAAGTTTTACCGGAGCCAAAGCTGACCAGGAGCACTCAAGACTCCCTGTCGGACAGGAACTATGCCCAGGATTCCTAATCTCTGAGTCTAGACACGTTGCTCAGTATCTAGCCTTCGATACTGTGGTACCACTGGGCCCATGGGTACTCATGTTGGATGTAACCGTTTTACCGCTCTCTCGATCTTCTCCCCCAGTTGTTTTTCTCCATTCACCCTCGGTAAATTAATATTTCCCCCTCCCATATTGGCTGTACTATCCCAGTTTGTGTGTGTGTGTGCATGCGTGTTGATGCCCTGGCGGTGGAAGTGTGTTTCCCTGCTGCATTCCTGCACACACCTTTTGTTGGCCAGTTCTGCCCGCAGAGCAGACGTCCTCTTGGCCACCAGTGTACTAGAGTTACACTTGGTGGCCCATATGGGAACATGGTGTACACACACCCCATCATTCTTCCACTCTCTACATCGCTACCTCTGGACCAATCAGCATTTCCTTGTCCTGGAACAATCTCTGCCTCTGGACCAGATTTTAAAGGGCCATGGTCCCTAAATCCCAAGGGAGTACACAGGAGTAACTTCACTATGTCCATGTAGTTACACAGGTGTAAAACCAGTGTCAATGAGGGGAAATCAAGCCATGAAGGTTTAAGATACAAGACAATAATATCTGAAAAGTCACATTCCTAGATACATCATCAGTCACTGTGTGATATGAATCAGTAACTTACCACACGTAAAGTAATATGCAGGGCTCTGAGGGCCCTATTCAGTGAGAGTTCAAACCATGCGATTTCTCTTTTAAGGTATTGTACCAAAACAGATCTAAACATTCCACATTTGGCTGGTGTTTTCAACTCTGACACACCTAAATGAAGTAACCCTTAATTGGAGTTTGTAGCTAAGTCAACAGCCCCTCCTAGGACTGCTTACTGTAGGCCAGAGCTAAGTGAAATCCTGTGGGCTGACGGACGGGCCTGGTTTTAGCTAGAGACCCCGAGAGAACTACACGGCTTTGTCTACGTACAGTGGTTTTTTAACAGGGTGGTCCCTCTCTTTTATGAGTCCCGGGTTCATGGCAGGGAACAACCAGCCCTGTTCTGAAGAGAAGCCTAGCAGACAGTTGCTGGGAATCAGTGGACCCTGGTTGGACCCCTAATGGCTGGATATGATTCAGGGCTCCAACCCCATGAGACTGGCTGGGACCAGGAGAGAGCAGAGAGTACACGTTCCTGTGGAGGCAGCAGAAGGCTCCAAAAGGGCAAACAGACCCTATGGAAAAACCCTAGTCTGACCCTTTAGCTATTGGAGGTCAGAGGCCCCAAAATTCCAGTCTAGAACTGAACTGTTGCTTTTGGTATTATTCCATATTTCCTTTTGTCTGTATATTAAAGACTAGACAGGGCCCTGAAGAAAGGGCTACAAACAGAACTGGGCAACGCTGACTGTCTCTCTCAGGCTGGTCTGCTTTAGGGCCCCAATTTTAGGGAAACACTTTAACATGCCCCTGAGCAGGGATGAATTTAGGCATGTATTTAAGCACTTTCCTGAAATGGGGCCTAAATTACTTCTAAACAAGTCCTATTTCTCTGTACTGAAATAACTAAGACTTTTTGTGACATACACATTAAAAAACATTCTAACTCATGTAGTTTAAAGCATTCTCAAAGCTGTAGTTGTATTGGCTGATTAGCAATCGCTACCGAAAAATGGACAGATACCCATAAATATAGATCCACTGCCAGGGCCACGTGCATATGGCATTACACTATCTTATTTTCCTTTCATGGATGCCATCTGTCAGACTAACATTGCTGAACTTAGTTTTCAGTTTCAGTAAACATTTAAATATGGAAGACATTAGGCCATGATTTCCCAACAGTGACTAATGATTCCTATTTTTGGCTGTCCAACTTCAGACACCTTAACAGGCCTGACTTTCAGAAAGTGCAGAACAACCAGCCTCTGAAAATCATGCCTTTTTAAAGCATCTCAAATTGAGACAGCCAAAATCATTGGTTGCTTTTGACAATCATGGCTCTTTAGCTTGTTACTTTTCCTTTGCTGTGGTATATTTTAGATGTAAGCAGGTTCTGAATGAGCTCTCCCCATCTAGTGATGAGGTAGGGGAAAAGACTTCAGGAACTGACCGTGGGTGCACAGATATGCCTACTCTGTCTAGGTACGCAGCATAATGGAGCTGTTTTGCCAAAACGATCACTGGCGTTGGGTTACAAATCACTTTAGTATTGAATGCTGGGGTAATGAAATGTTGTCATCCTCATAATACGAGTAAAGGGAGAAGAACTGCACTTAGCCTGGCCTGATTGAAGGGGTCACCTTAAACTGAACCTTACTCTCTAAAGTAGGGATGCCAAACCCCAGCAAAAGAGAGAGAGGATAGGGACTTGTATTTGTATGACTTTGGTATGATACCTGATGGTGAAGACTCCGCCCAAAGAGACCTAGACCTTTTCCTCGCTAGTGTTTAAAGACAAAGTTAATTAGACTCAATTGAGAGGCACAGTTTCTGTACAATAATTACTAGTGCTGAATCACTGATAAGGACCTGGTGTCACAACAGTGGTGAAAGGAAAGACAATGCAGAGGCTGAATCAGCAATGAAGTTCCCTGCTAGCCAGTGAAATCACTAAGAGCTGAAATCCACTGAAGACCTGAGTTAAGCAGTGGAACCTAAGAACATGGCAGTGAGGGTCCAACAGTGGCAGCACATAACCACAAGCAGCAGAGGCACAAAGTGACCACAGAGACATTGCTCAATGCCCCTTCCCTTTCTGGGGTAGGAGATAAACCTCTGTGAACAAACCTCTGAACTCTGGGTCTTCACTAACCAAAACCAGCCAACTGTGGGTGGGGGCCACAAAGGAAGAGGAGAATGATGTGTTAAAGGGACATTCATTGGTCAGACTTTCCCATCACAAGGTGGGAAACTGAGGCAAAGGACACTGCCCACACCCTGTCTTGGGTTTCTACTTATGGTGGCATGCTTTTGAACATGGTTATGGTGTTTTCCCAAACGAATGCCTGGTTCCCTTTCCCTTTTAATAAGAGTTCTCTTCTGTTATACACAGATTTAGTGCTTGAGAGAGGGGTAGTATTGCCTCTTAGAAGTGCCCAGGGCTGGTGTTAAGTTTTCTCAGATTACTGGATGGGGTCTCAAGCCGGTTCTGGTTCATATTGTTTAAAGGAACTCCAAGACAGTGAACCCGGCCCTTGTTGCTGTCGATTCCACATGACAGAAGAGTTACATAAACACATTAAAGCAACATTAAATAATCCTCTTCATCACTTACCATTTAAATCTTTAAAGCCAACTGAAAAGTTATATTCTTCATTTGATGCTTTGGGGGTTGGAGGCTGAACAGTTTCCACTCCTAAACTCTGTTGAAATAGAACAAAAAGAAAGGTGTTGATGATGTAATTATCTTTAAGATATTAATATACAGTGACCATTTTACACTGATAATTATTCTAACTAAGTCAGTTCTTCTCTCAAGAAACAGAAACCCACATACTAGCCTGTTGGTCTTGTTTGCTCCATGATGTTTTATATCGATGAATGGCTTCTTTAAAGAGAGAATTTCTAGCCTGTAGTTTGTTCCTAAGAATGGAGGTTGGGGACTGGTGTTTTGGAAAACTATAAGAAGCATATAGAATTAAGACAAAGAAAAAGGATTCCTCCCTGTAATTCCCACTGAGGAAAAAGCTGGCCCTAGCAGCTGAATGATTCCAGAAGTGTTTATATTTACTAGGGTTGGCTGAAACTGGTGAAAATTTTCCATAAAAATTAATAAAAACTCTTTACCAGTTCCCTTCTTATGATTGCCCAGCCTTGCAATGTTAGTTTCTTATGAACTTGTGCAAATATGAAAAACTGCAACATGTGAGAACTCAAAACGCCACTTCTGCATGACTAGTCACACTTGCAAAACTAAAGATGGTGTGAATAAGGGAAAGGAAGGAAATAACCACATGAGAGAATTTCACAAGCCCAGATAAAAGGAATTAAAGCAAGGAGTTTATATATAAAATAGAGAAGATAAAAATGGCAATCATGGCCCCTGATCCAGCAAAGCACTTATTATTGGCCTACTTTACCTTAAGCATGTTTTTAAATGCTTTGCTGGATCAGGGCTCAAGTGCATAAAGGAAATATTTTCATTTTTAATTTTAAAAATGATAGGAAATGGTATTTCAAAATGGCCAGAAAGGAAAACTGAAAACAGAGAAAGTACTGGCAAATAGAAAAAGACAGAAAAATCAAAGAGAAAAACAAAGGAAATGCAGAAAAGTAGTTAAAAATTAAATGTGAAAAGGCAGTATAAATAAGAATCAGGCCCTTTCTGTCTGAAGCCCATTTATACTGCCTTAGTATAAATGAGAATAAGGGGGGAAAAATACAATTCACAGAATAGCTTAGGAAAATAGTAAGCTAGGAGAACCAGAAAAAGCTACAAGTAAAATAGGAGGGAAATGAAGGAGATATAAAGTAAAAATCAGTACAAAGCAAAAGTAGTTTTTCTGTTAGTTTCATAGTAAACTATTAAAATATAATGACCCTAAAATACCCTTTTCTCATTTATAACTAAAACTGTTAAAAAGTCAGAAAGCTAACAGGTTTACCCAAGTGTGGTGGGTCTGATAGCCAAGACTATCATATTAAATCACGTTTTGCTCTTGGCTTTCAAGATGCTTCAAGCAGAATTCTATTCTGTGTCACAAAATGTTTGGTCTTGAATTTGGCAATGACTGGAGTTCAACAAATGGGAAAGACTTCAGAAACAGAGGCTTTAAGTAGGGCACCTCATACAAAATCCAAGATGACAATTTTAGTGTTTCAATTAAGCATAAGTTAGTTTAAAACAAATTTAATAAGTATAAAATGTTTTGGGCTGTAAATTCTTCCTCAGCCTTATCCCTTTTGTTGTAGGACGTGTTCCAAGTCCTTGGATTTAGAAAGGGACACATGCTGCTTTATAGTTCCTCTGAAGCAGTGGCACCTCAGAACATGGCATTGAACAAGTGGCAGTGAGTGTCCAACAGTGCAGCACACTCAAATGTTTCATGATGGTCATCTTCTGTATATGTATAGTCCCTAATGCCATCAATGTTGTGCCCTTCATATTTTGGCACATGTGGTGATGAATCACTATGCTAGACACCTCTCAAATATTCAACAAATTAGTAAAAAAACCATTTTTGTCTTCATTTCCACAGTTCAGCATTGATTCAGTTTACAGTTTCTAGTTGTGGAATCCTCTTCGTTGGAGGTTTGTAAAAATAGGTTGGACAAACCCCCATCAGGAACTGTTTAGGTTTATTTGGTCCTGCCACAGCACACGGGGCAGGACTTGATGACTTCTCAATGTCCCTTCCAGCCCAACATTTGTATCATTCAACAGATTTCAGTTCATTTAAACATGTAACGTGTTCATTCATGGTGATTCAGATCCAAACTCTTCCTGTTTCCATAGCAGAATGTTTGGACATTGTGGGGCCAAGTCTACAAGGAATCTGGATTAATTTTTTGAAAAAGGCCTCTGTGACAGGGTGCTGAGCAAGGACCGCTGAGTCAGCCTCCTGTCATGCCAGCTCCGCTTTAGGGAGGTAAATAGGAGCTGGCTGGAGAAAACCAGCACCTAATTAGACAATTAGAGGCAGCTGCCAACCCAGTTAGTCTGGGACTGTATAAAGAGCTGAGAGGAAGTGGGGAGTAGAAGCAGAGGGGTGGCTCTTCCTGCCTGAGCCCAGTGACTAAGAGGGCAATCTGTGTGTATAAGAAAGGTGGTGGGAGCACAGCTTATAAATAAGCTTGCACCAGTGGTTATAGAATCAAAGGTCTCTGACTGGCTTTGTGAGAGAAAAGAAGCAGAAGCAGGGTAAGCTTGCTGGTGCCCTGCTATAGCTTCTTTGATAGCGTTAGAGATTTTCATGCTCTAGCCTACTATGATGTCACCTTTGTTGTTGTGCAGGCAACACGATTTAGATGCCAAACACAAAAAATCAGTTTTAAGTCTCTTTCTCATAGACTCATAGGTCAGAAGGGACCAATATGATCATCTAGTCTGACCTCCCGCACAAGGCAGTTTTAAGTCTCTTTCAAAAGACTCTCTGTATTTATTCAGTAGGAAAGTGCAATATGTTGTTGTAGAGGAATAAGGAAGGTAAGGAGTTCTCTTTGTATCTTTCCCTTATAGTAATTTCTCATATCCCTTTGTTTTCAACCAGATTACTTACCTGTGTTAGCAGATCCATTTCCCCCAGCAAATTGCTGAACATTTCATCTATATCATCACAGGCCTGCTCCATCTGAGAAGAAATAAACCCACAGAGAAGAACATCAGCATTACTCTGTTTAAAATTTAGCAAGCTATTCTGTAAACACAGCAAAACCAACTTCATCCAGTTCATTTCTTAGAAAGCCATTCCAATTCATATGGAAAGAAACAGTTTCTGATTCATGGCAATTTATCAGATAAATCTTTGCATAATTTAGAAATAATTGATAAATTAGAACCCTGATCCTGTACATGCTTAAGCACATGCTTAATTTTATGCACTTGAGTAGTTCCATCAATCTCAGTGCTCCTTGTATAATCTATTTTTGATTAAAAGTCACCAGATAATAAAATCTGCACCTTAAATAACTAAAACGGAATAGAGAGAGAGAAACTGAAAATTTGACAAATTCCTGAACACTCACTATAAAGCTTTCAGTCCTTGGCTTAAACCACCATAACTACAAGATTTTAGCTGGGCTGTTTTCTAGTTCAAGAACTGGATATGGTTTGATCCACCCTAATTTCTTCTCTTGATGCTTCTCCCTATGTTCAATCAAACATGGCTTTACTAGATATACTGCTGGTCTCTCACAGACATAATCAAAGACAGGGAAAATGTACAGTGATTTCTGAGATGGAGGAACAGGCTAAAAGGTACCTGACCTGGGAGCTCGGCAAACTGCACTCTCTCACTTAGAGGCTTGCTCCCGCCAGGTGCTGAGTACGCTGGCACTAATCCCGCAAAAACACTTAAACACACGCTGAGTTTTCGGCATGTGATCAGTCCCAGTGACATCAGTAAGACTGCTCATGTGCATTAGGGCTTTGCAGGAGGGGGACAAAAGAGCTCAATGCCTTGCAAGACTAAGTTGTCAGCCGGGCACACGGAGAAAGTCTGGTGATAGCAAAGAGTGGCAGGAAAAGGGGACCAAAGTTTGCACCAGCCTTTAGGCACATAATTTGACAGGAAATCTATCACTACCCTAACTATTCCATAATTATATGTGTCACGCGGGCTGCATTAGGAGGGGGGGGCATTGGTGTTGTTTGACCTTGATATGTCAAAATCATAATAATTCATGTAAGACATGCCATGTCAGGTACTGTTAGAAAGGTTATGATATGCTGAATAAGATGATAATATTTGTGTTCATGTGTAATATGTGTAAGGAAAGTTATGGAGATCTTTGATATCCCTGTATTTCAAACTGTGCTGTGGAAGACACACCCCAGACAGAGAGGCGGCAGGACAATAGCTTGCTTAATAGCCCATTCAAGGCCTTAACAGAAGCCAGAGGCCCGGGAAGAAACTAAAGGCATACCTGAAGAGTTACCAGGATTGGCCCATGTGACTATGGACTTCATTTTGGTTCCAGTAAAGTTCCACAAGCCACATGGCCAGAAACAGAGGGTATATAAGATCAAACCACAGAAACCATTTTGTCTTCGTCTTGGTCTTTGCCTTGTGTCCTTGTTCCTGCCCAGCTGCGGACACACCTCTGGATTAACACACTTTGCAACTGAACTAAAGGACTTAGACCCATCCAGGTACTGGATGTACACCAGAGGAACTATACAAGCCTGCAACTCCACAATTGTTCTAGAAACCTGATGTATATGGACTTTTAAATCATCTGTATGTATCTGATTGCTTTAAGCCTTTAACACTTCTCTTATTGTTTGTTTTTCTTTTACTAATAAACCTTTAGTTTTAGTTACTAAAGGATTGGCTGGCAGCGTGGTATTTTGGGTAAGATCCAAACTTATAGTGAACTGGTACTGTGGCTGGTCCTTTGGGATCAGAGGGAATCTTTTAGTAAAGAGCATAGAGTTTAAATGACTGGTCTCTTTACTGGACCTAGTGTCAGTTTGGGAGCCAGAGACTGAAATGCAGTAAAGGGGGCTGTGTGTATTCGCACAGTGGCTTCTTGATAACCAGTGTGGGGGAATCAGAAGCACTGTTTGTGGCTGGTTGGGAAGTCTGACTGTGGTGTCACCCACCAGTGCTGGGAGAATTTGCTCTCCTTTTGCAGCCTGCCCTGACCCTGGCATTATCAGTGGGCTACCCTGGGCACGGACGGGTTACAATATGATCAATCTCCATTGACCTACATGATATAGCCTTTTCCTGAGAATTACTTGGTAATTTTACTTGGTCACTGAACTAATGGAGGCTGGATTTTCAAAAGAGCCCAGGGGATCTAGGCCACTGCAGGTCCCATTAGATCCCTAACGCCCTTAGGCTTTTCTAAAAATCCCTGATGAAAGCAAAGGACTGCAAGCCTAGAAGATTCTGGTTTCTAATCTGGCCTGAGTTACTGATTCATTCTTGTGTGATCTTGGGTAAGATAGCCATCTGCTTGTGTCTCATTCAAACCAGCTGGAAACAGCACAGCAAAACACAGGCTCTTACTGCAAATCAGATGCTGTATCTGAGCTAAGATTTCCTAAGGGAAAAATATATTCAAGAAGTCACTGAGAATGCTGAACGGCCAGATCTATGCAATATTGGAGCTGGAACTTGTGACCCTTCATGAATATATCCAGGAGAACGCAGCTAAAGGGTTCATCTGTGGTGTAATGTTTCCTGCCAGGGCTCCCGTCCTCTTTGTAAAGCAAATAGATGGGTCTCTAAACCAAGAGGAAATTTGGATCTGATATGCCTTCCACTGATCCCAGAACTGTTGGACCATACCTGATCTGCTTGAGTGTTCACCAGACTGGATCTTCAGGGGGCCTGGCACAAGTATACACCAACCATAAAAGCCTAGAGTATTTATGTAAAGCCAGAGAGCTCTGAAGCAACAGCAGCTCTGACCGGTGCTATTCTTTTTCTGTTTTTATTTCACCATCACTCATCGACTTGGAACCACGAATAGCAAAGCCAACATCCTGGCGTGCAAGGGGGATACTACAAGGAGGAAGAGAATTTTAATTGGGAAAGATCCCTCCTTCTCAAACCTCACAACTTCCTCAACACTACATGCAATATGATCTCCTTACTTTAATACAGCTACCTGTTCAAAATGACCTGCTGGCCAAGAAGATTGCATTTTCCCCAGAGCAATCTGATGGTGATAGCAGGTGGTTATGTACTGTGACAGATGGAATAGCATAAGCCCTGGCAGGGTGCCCCCTATTGGATGTACTCTGGCTATGCCATGATGCCACTGTAGCAAGACATTTTGGCCACTCCAAAACCGTACATCTGGCCTCCCACCTCTTTTCTGGTGACCTCCAGGTATGGACAGTGATTCCGACCTATGTCAGCTCCTGCAACATATGTGCTTATGCCAAAGTTCCACTCACAAAACGCCTTGGCACCCTTATGCTTCGAGAAACTCCCTCTTGACCCTGGACAGTGATCACCAGGGACTTGATACCAGAACTCCCTGAATTGAATAAATGCTATGCCGTACTCATAATAGTAGACCAGCTGACTAAGATGGCTTACTTCTTTCCTTCTTCACAATTGGCCACAGCACATCAACTACTCAACTTCTATTAGCACGCATCTTTTGTCTGCTTAGGCTCCCTAACCGTATCAAATCTGACAGAGGGTCCCAGTTCATCTCCCAATTTTTGGCATGAAGTTCTCTGGCTATTAAACATCCATACCTGCTTATCAGCTACATACCACCTACAAACATATGGCTAAACAGAGTAAACCAAGTACTAGATCAATACATGTGATGTTGCAGAAACTGCCATCAGGATTACCGGTCCCCTCTCTTCCCATACACCAAGTTTGCATATAACAAAACTGACCATGTTGTCACCAGTCAAAGTTTCTCTTTTGCCAGTTATAGTTTTCATCCTATGCTCCCAATTGCCTCCCAAAAACTGCAGGCTTGAGATATAGTCCAGAAAATCCACCATATGCAGAAAGAACTCAAGGATCACATGATGGAAGCAAAGAAGCCTACAGGCAAACATGGATTGCCAGAGACAGGAGAGTCCAGAATTCAAGGTGGGCCAGAAGGTCTGGCTCTCAACTAAACATCTCCACCCAAATAGTCCATTCCATAAACTAGATTGGTGTTTTTCAAACTTTTTAATACCAGGGACCAGCTTCTTGCCTTCCTAAACTGTGTCAGGAAGATCTCAGGGACCAGCATCAATTCATGGACCAGTTGTTGAGAAACACTAAACTAGATCACCGATATTCAAAACTAAATCAGATTTGTCAGCAAATTAACCCTGTCACTGTTAAACTCTGCCTGCCAAGGTCACTCAAAATGCACAGAGAAAATACATTTCTGGGCCTAATGCAACCACCTGTCCAGCCCAGGGCCATGAAGAATACCTTGTCCAGGGCATACTGGACTCCAAGATCAAAAAGGGGAAATTCATGGTAACTTGTGCACTGGGAGGGGTATGGCCCTGAGGACCAGTACTGGGAACTGGGTCACCATGTACATCCTCTCCCACCCCCACAGAAGCTTTCCACAAAAGCTACCCAGACAATGCAGCAAGGTTGCCCCTAAAGGTGGGAAAGTGATATAAGGAGCAGCAGGTCCAAAACCTGGGTCTGCAGATTCCCTGGGTGGCAAGTCCCTCCACGTAACAATGCAGGGACCAGAAGCTGGGTCTGCAGAGCCTGGGACAGTTGATGTTCCCACAATGCCACTGGTAGGCCATGCAGAGCCAGAGCCAGGGAACACTGTCAAGAGTAGGCACTGCAGGAAGTACCGCCCAAGGGAGCCAGAATGACAGTACCATGTGGCCCTCTTATTGGCCAACCACCATATTTAACTCTGGTGGATGCTCCAAGAAGTTGTCGGAGCAACCACACAGGCTTTGGGCCTTCTGTGACTCCAGATCTCACCTTGTCTCCTGATCTCTGGACCCTAATTCCTGCCTCCTGATTCTAGCCTAGTACTACCTATGATCTCTGGTCTCTGACCCTGGCCTCACTTTGACTTTTGCTTATTCAACCCGGCTCGCTGACTACCGTCCTGGATGTGCGGGCCCCAACCCAGCTGTGACTGCTAGGCCAGACAGCCTGCGACACAGTCCCTTACATCCTTGCTGCCACCTAACAGTTCTGGCAGCAGACACACAAGAGCCCCGCTCAGAGGACTGCACGCACCACTGGATGTGCTGCCGGTGGAGGTTCTGACTGACAGGGCATTCATTCCCCAATTCCTGATCGGTACGGACATACTAAACCTGGGGCGGGTACAGGAAGTTTGTTTGTGCAGGTAGGCCGAATCCCAGAGAGCTGCTGCTACAGACCCTGCTTCCTTGTTGTGCTTCTGATTGATGTGCTTCCTTGTCTTCTGCATCTGACTTCTCATTTCTAACCCTGGATTGACAAATGATTGTTTCCTGATATCTTGCCCTGTCTGGACCCACTTGGCTGGTCACCCATGACCCAGCCCTGACATCAAGGGGCCATGTGGTAGATGAAGCATGTAACACAACACATCTTGTATCACTATGCCTTGGAATTTCAGTGCAACACGGAGGCAAAAGCACAGCAGAGAAAGCAGCTACCCTGCACACTCATAAAGGAGACGGTGGCCTGATAAAGATATACATAGGGAGACTTCATAACCTTGCACAGAATTTATAAATTGTACAGATAAGATTCCCCCAATCATCACAGAACACTTGACATTTTCAAAAAGATTGGATGCTTCATAGCACTCTAAGAGGGTGTTTGGAGAAAGTGTCCCCTTTACTTCCTTCCCCTTTCCCCATCATTTGGTTCTCTCTTCTCCTGGGCCCTCAATTCCCTTCCTCCTCCTGCTGATTGCTACAGTAAGAATGGATAGAGAACTGAGGTATGATGGAGGGCTGGGATCTATCCCATTCAAAAGACATGCTGCTGTGTATTGGACCAGCTGCCCAGTGGCCAGGAGACTTTACAGCTAGTTCTTTGGGATTATTCAACCAGAAACGCAAAGTGAAGCTTGGCGTATCTCAGCCTGTAGCAACTAAAAAAAACAAAAACAGGAAAAGGTTTGCAAGGTTTCAAGTCTCTTGAAAGTGAAACTTAGTTTCATGCATAGTCCTTATGTATAACCATTTAACAATCACTCTTACATCAGAATTTTCTGTACATACTGTAATTACAATTCCTGAGGGAGCTTATAAATGAAAGCAATTAAAGAAAAAAATATAAATACAACGGCACTTTTAGTCAGTTTCCCTTGTTATTTCTGTGAGACAAACACAATGGAGCAGAGGAAAATAATCAAAATTAAAACAAAAGGAGGAAATTTTGGCTGTAAAATAATAAAAGTTGTCAGGGAGATGCCAGGGGAGGTGAAGCTTGTGAAATTACTTTTAACCTATTCTTAAAATGACTAAATTTCAAGTTGACAGTGTCCCCTTGATTTACTCTTTCAAGTAAGAGCAAAAACCACAGAAAATTAGTTTGTTTAGTTTTTCCAAAGATTTTGCATATCATTTATTCTCTATATCTCCAGCAAATCCTCTGTTCCCCAGAAAAATAACTTTGGCTTTAACCATTCCCATTATTCTCATACTGCATGAGACTAATTGGAACTTAGTTATTCTTTAGCTTGCTGTTTTAACCATCAACCTTCATTATTCAGTTTCTGCTGATGAAGTCCTATTTTAAAGGTTTCTATCATTCAGAAGTCATCACACTTCGACTCACGGATCAGGTTATTCACTCCACACCCACCAGTCAGTCCTACTGCACTAGTTTCCTGCTCAGTCTTTTGTTTTTAAATCTCTCTCTTCTGATTTTCCAGCCTCTGGGCTGATACAAAGCTGTAAATACCTAATATAAGAGAAGTGACACTGACCAATCTCTCATTGTATTTTGCTATTTGTATTTTGCAACAATTTGTCCAATTAAATCAGGTTTCTGCGTCTTGATTTCTGTTTCTCTTCTGGTAGCATTAGACCAAAGGGCCCTTTCTTCCTGACCAACTGGGTTTTTACTGCTCATTGGAAATGGCAAGAGAATTAATGGCAAAGTCCTGTACACATCCATTTTGGATGGTATCTAATACAAGGATGTCTCCAGCTGCTCTTAATTCACTGGTACCATCTCTGCAGTCCCTTGTCTACCTGATCATCACATCAAACTCTCTGGATGTTGAATTTCTTAATGTTATCAGTCACATCATGCAAAAAGTTTTCCAGATCCTACAAGCACTTTTGGAATTTCTTGTGTTAATGCAGGAGTTTGCATCAGAACATATCTGAAGCTATGGGTAAGGAAACAAAGTTGTTTTAGCACCAGGGCAATTCAGCTGTTTCGTGGAAAGATGGCTCAAGGAGAGCTAGGGAGGGAGACTCTGCCTGGTGCAACTCGCTGCCGTTGCATTAAGGAGCATCCCATCCTCCCAAGATAGTGGGTACTGCTGACAATGGATGATGTAGCTGACTGGGGAGCTGGGCCTGTCTCCTAGCAGTCAAACATAGTGCACACACTCCCTTATCTTTTCTGAAGCACTAGGGAAGAGTCTGACCTGCTCCTCATGTGGCAGTAGATGGGATGATAAAGATTTCTCCCACTAGTGCAGCAAAGGGCAGGATTTTACCCTAAATGTGTATGAGCAAGACTCTGCTCTATTGTGTCAAGTGGAAGTATCTCAGGTCACTTGGTCTCTTTCATCAGGCAGGTTTAAGAGCAAAGTATCTTTGCTTTCTTAATCCCACTGTTACACATCTCCAACACCCAGAATCCTTCTAATTCCATTTCTGGAACTGCCTGAGCTCTGGAATGCCCATGTAAAATGAGATCGGATTCTGCTTGAAGACATTTTACATGTCATTGATAACTTAGATGATTGAAAACTGACAGTTTGCTTGCCACGTTACAAAACTCACTGACAAATACATTTGTGAACTCATGTGTTCCTATTTAACACACAAATATCTACATATCTACCATCCTTTCAATGCCTGCAGGACATGTTTATGTCTGACTTTACACTAACAGCTTCCGGATAATATTAACTTCAGAAATTTCATACGTTTGCTGATAAAGTCCATCTGTTCACCGAGAGATGGTAAAATATTGTCTATCTGACAAATATCAATGCAATTATTATTTGTGGAACTCCATAAAGGAAATAATGTCACATTTTAACATAAAAACACTCTGAAATGGGCTAGGATTAGACTTCTCAACCCCCCTGGCTGCCAGCACGCACACCACTAAATATCTTCTGTAGCCATAGTAAAATGAATATATTGCTGCCTCTTTTTGATGCGAGTAGCTAGTGAAAGTTTGCAGCCCTAAAGCTGTTTCAGCTACAAGAAAAATTGATGGAGTCAGGTATTGCCCTTGGTGCAATCTTGTTTATTTAGAAAGAATTTACAAAGTCCTGCTTCACTGAGTGCAGGAGGAACCATGCACAAAAGGAGCTGTTTATTAGTTTATAGCCCCAAGCTCCTTTAGGCAACACTAGGCTCAAGAGCTTTCCCTCTAGCTTTCGGTAGGGCATGCTTTGCTTTCTCTCACTCAGACATACCCCTGGTCACAATACTCAGTAGGACTGTGCATCCACATGGTGCTAGTCTCTGGGCAGATTCTATTAGGCCTTGTTTTAAGTGTCACCCGTTAAGTGTTTCTTAGAACTCTCCGAAGTGAAGGGCATGTACACAATGAGTCTTGAAGAAGTTCGTGATCCAAACAGTCACCAATCTCTCTAACATTATAAAGAAAGAGAGGTGGCTTTTTTCCTGTGCATTTTAACTACTGTACTAAGCGAGGCTGGGATTTTCAAAGAAGACTGGATAAGCTGGGGTTCAATGTCCATTGAAATTCAATGAGATTTGGCACCTATCTCCAGTCAGCTTCTTTGGGAATTCCACCCTTGTTCAAGATGGCAAGGAGACAAATCCCAATACAGAAAATGGAAAGAGCTCAGGTAGCCTGTGCAGGGGTGCAAAGGGACTTTAACCAGTCTTACTCCCTTCTGCAGTCCTGCATCCTGGTAGCTGGCCATATATAGAGGGGAGAATATATTGCACCATCTTTAACAGTCAGGCAGACAGAAAAGCCTGCACTGCTCCCAGAAGCACAGCTGATAGGATCAGATTCTTGGAGACTGCAGCTGCAAGAGGGCATGTATCCAAGGCAAAATCTAGCCTTCTGAGGGCAAAAATAATTAACAATAGTTTGCCTACCAACAATTTGACAATAGTTATTCAATAAAACAAAGGCATGGATGCTTCACAGAAACCTATAAAAAGCACAGGGGCAGATCTCAGGCCTCCCAAATCTCTTTTGCATCACTCTGGTGGCACAAAGGAAAATTAAAGTGCCCCAGGTGGACAACTGGGAATTTCTCTGGCTTGGGGGGAACCACCGTAAGTGCTGGCTCTATAGAACGAAAGGGGGCATGTTGAGGTTGGAGTAGTTGTGACTGAACCATGCTGTGCTCAAGTGACCCTCTAGCCAAAGTCTGGCCCTGAAACTGCTCTAACTTGTAGCAGCCTCAAGGATTGAGGGGTGTGGAAAGGTGGCAAAGCCACCTCTGTGCTTCACTCCCCCTCAACATGCGCCAAGTGCTGCTCTGTTTCACCTCAGGATCCGGCCCATTGTACACTTGTAAGCAAGGTCTGAGTGACCCTCCCCTACTCAGCCAGCTGAAAGGGGGGGGACACTTTATTTGCATAGGCTCTGTATTTACGTGTGTACAAACAGGTGCTCAGCATGACTGCACAGTCTCTGCGTAAGCACCCGTAGGTGCTGAGCATGATGAGAAATGGTCAGTCTGGCTAGTATTGAATTATGAATCACTCTGGTGTTAATTGCTGGGGTAATGAAATGTTGTCCCCCTATTGTAGCCTCTTCTGATGAAAGATTACTGGCATCTGAACAGAACTCAACAAAGGCGGTGTTCAGATGCCAAAGCCCTGTAAAATCAGCAAGGAGGGGCTGGGGGTCTTTATGCTGAAGTTGTACCAGTCCTCACTAAGGGTAGCCCTCAGGCATGATTGACTACGTCCTCCCGCTGTTAAAATGTAGAATTAATTATTCCTTTTTTGCTTTGTTAAAAAGCAGGGACAATGCTCCTGTCTCAGCAGAGGGTTTTCCCATAAACTGAGAGCTGAAATCACTGGGAGCTGAAACTCACTGGAGCTGAAATCAGTGGAAGCTGAAATTGCTAAAGGGACTGGGAAACCTTGATTGACTGACTGACAGCCAGCAGAGGGAGCCACTGAGGCGTGTAACCAGCAGGCAGCAGGAGCCAGCAGAGGGGTTGGTCGCGTCTGGTGGGCACCAGCAGAGGAGAGTGGTTATGGTCATGTCCCATGTTCAGTGGAGCCAGCAGAGGGGACTGGTCATGTCCCATGTTCAGCGGGGGACAGCAGAGGGACCCTGATTGCACCCCCCACGTCCAGCAGGTGGTGGGAGCCAGCAGAGGGGGCTGGTTGCGCCCTGTGACTGAGAGGTGGACAGTGATGATGATCGGTAGGGCAGGGGAAAGCAAGAAGGGAGAGGTGAAGGATACGTCCCACATACCGTGGGGTGGGATGGGTTCTGCTCATTGTGTTTATGAATTCTGTTTGCATTGTTTTCCCAAATCAGTGCTGTGTTACTTCCTTCCTTTTATTAAACGTTTACCTTCTACACTCATGGTGAAAAGTTCCAGAGGGGTAGCCATGTTAGTCTGTATACAGCAAAAACAACGAGAGTCCACATTTCTGCGGGCGTAAGTTCCGTGGGCTGCAACCCACTTCTTCAGAAGCATGAAGTGGAAGTCACAGATAAGAGATATATATATATATATACATCCAAGGGTAAACAACGAGAAGGGCAAGTGCTAACAAGGTCAGTTCAGTTAGAGTAGATGAGGCCTATTCACAACCATTGATTAGAAGGTCAGAATGCGAGAACAGTGACAATTACTTCTTGTAATGAGAAAACCATTCCAAGTCTCTATTCAGACCCAGTCTGATTGTGTCAAGTTTGCAGATAAGTTCCAGCTCTGCAGTTTCTCGCTGAAGTCTGTTTTTCAAGATCTTTTGTTGAAGAATGGCAACTTTCAAGTGAGCTACAGAGTGTCCTGGGAGATTGAAGTGCTCTCCTACTGGCTTATGTATGTTACCATTTTTATGTCTGACTTGCGTCCATTTATTCTTTTGCGTAGTGACCATCCAGTTTGGCCAATGTACATGGCAGAAGGGCATTGATGGCACATGATGGCATATATTACATTAGTAGATATGCAGGTGAATGAGCCCTTATGGTGTGGCTACAGGACACTCTGTAGCTGACTTGAAAGTTGCCCTTCTTCAACAAAAAAAACTTGAAAAACAGACTTCCGTGAGAAACTGCAGAGCTAGAACTCATCTGCAAACTTGACACAATTGGACTGGGTCTGAATAGGGACTTGGAATGGTTATCTCATCACAAGAAGTAATTGTCACTGTTCTCACATTCTTACCTTCTAATCAATGGTTGTGAATAGGCCTCATCTACTCTAACTGAACTGACTTTGTTAGCACTTGCCCTCCCCATTGTTATGTTTCTTACCCTTGGATATATATATACCTCTTATGTGTGATTTCCACTTCATGCATCTGATGAAGTGGGTTGCAGCCCACGAAAGCTTATGCCCACAGAAATATGTTAGTCTTTAAGTTGCTACAGGACTTTCGTTTTTTCTACACTCAGACTCTGTGCTTGCAAGAGGGGAAGTATTGCCTTTTGGGAATGCCCAGGGGATAGTGTGTGATTTCCCAGGTGACTGAATGGGGGTTTGAGCTGGTTTGGTGCTGTATCATTGACAGGAACCCTTAGATATGTAACCTGGCCCTTGCTGCTGCTGACAGTGTCTGGCAGAATGGTTACTCATTCAAGAATGCTCTCCTGCTTTAACTCCTAAACACATTTGCAGGAGAAGAGGATCTTGGTTTCTTAAAAGATAATCTGATGCTTAGTTTTGGCTTTGTCATCCCTTCGTGACTTCATAATTATCTCTACAGCAACCACCTGTTGTGTTCCAACAAGACTGTGATTTCAGATGAGGCAGCAAGAGTAGACAGAGGCTTAAGAAATAAAGATAATCTTTTTCTGCAACACAAAAAAATGTATAGGGATGCAAGAAAAGAATGCTGCTACTCTGAACGTGGTGAGCCTCTGAAGAAATTCATAATTTTGCAGTGTCCTAGTGGCCACCAAGTTGTACCTGTCCTTCGGAATTCAGAAGCTTCAAGGAGGGTTTGTAAAGCTTTAAAACATTTTTTTCATTTTTAAAGACTTATTGGAGTACTGTCAAATTTGTCCATGCCTAAATAGTGCTTCACTGGAAGGTGGAAGCAGAGTGGGTTGTGGAACATGTTAAGCATAGAAAATTCCACCTCACAGGATACTTTGAAAAAGCTATACTGTCAGAAAGAATACTAGATTGTGAACTCTTCAGTGCAGGGACTGACTCTTTGGTATATGTCTGTACAGTGCCTAGCTCAATGGGGCCCTGGCCTCTCAGTGCTACTGCAATACAAATAATACCTCCTTAAGATATAGGTTTGCAAATTATCCTACACAGTTGATCCCTTTCAACTGCTTCTTCCAGTTGCTATGTAAAGAAGTAGAAGTATAGAAGGGGGTAGAAGTTAGGGTGACAGGAAGTGCTATCTCAGCTCAGATTAGTGGTCCATTATCCTCTCTCTTTTTTGTTGTTGCTGTTCATTTTCTGTACTTGGGTCACTTGCGGTGTGCGCTACAGTACCGTGATTTGGATTTTATCAGCCCAGGACAGTGGAACTGAACTCATTGCTGAATTTGTATCCCTGCAAAACAGAGCATTCTGTTATCTACTAATTCAGAGGCTGGTTAATATTTCATGATGCTCTCCAATATGTTCACAAGATGCTAGCCAGAAAAGAAAAGTAATTACAATTTTCACCTAAAGGGGCTTGAATAAATACATACTGTCCACCAAGCAAAAAATGCTTATTCCTCTTGCCAAATAAAACCATTTGAAGTCACCTTTCAGTACATCGGTAAAGTTTTCTCCATTTTATTTAAATTGTCTACGTATTATACTATTCATTGAAAATGCTTGCAAAGTTCGTGATAATAATCTTATCAGGCTGTAAGAATAGAAAACAACATGCACTATCAGTGCTTCTGTGTCACCACTATATTGACTTACAGATGTGGGAGACATCATTCTAATATTTTGCATTTTAAAGAGAGTTTTACAACCAAACCCAGCCTTTTTTTAAGTTCCCTTTATAGGAAGGCATGTACTGAATGAATCTGCTGGCCTGAACTTTGCAAGGTGGACACATCTTTAGAATGAGATACATTAAAAAAAGAACACTGACTGAAAGTAGGTCTTAAAGAATGATTCACCACCAAACAAAATAAAGGGGGAGGGAAGCTTAGAAATGTGACCGAGACTAAGGGAAGGCAGAATAAAGATGAGGAGAAGAGGCAGAGCCCCAAAGAAAGACGTACGCTACTGTTCCATGGCACCCATTCAAAACTACAAGCATGAGGTAGGTAGGAGAGACACAGAGCAGGTGGAGTCTCCAGGAGTCTGACTCAGCCACAATTCTTCCTTGGCATTGCAAGGTAGCACATGCCTTCGTGTTTGCTATAGGACTCTTGAAACAGGTGCAATCTATCCCCCATGTTACATATGACTAACTACGAGCATGCTGGCTTGTGTAGGCGGAATGGGTACAGACGTCCCTGCCCCTCCCCCATCCCCTTTGCAGGCACCTAGCAACTATGGTGCATGTCTTCAACTGGTGTAAAATGTCATAGCTCCACTGAAGTCAGCAGCTTCACAGCAATTCACAGCAGCTGAGGAATTGTCCCCAGGAGTTTCCTAGTAACAAGCAGGGACTACACTCCCTGCCATCATTCTGGTCTCACCTTGCCCAGGATGCAAGAACAGGAGAAAACTCCTTGCATCCTCCCTCAGCTTGCAGGCACACACACACACTCACACTGGAGCTGGCCAGAACGTGACCCATGGTATCATGTTTCTCTGAATGAGAGTTCCCTGCATGTAGTGAGCGTGGAATCTTGGAGCAGATCTGCCATGTGGATCTGTAATGAGAATTTTGTCTCGAAACTCAAAATTAAATCTTTCTCAATGTTGTGAATTCTAAGAGAGATTAAAACATCTTTTGTAGCATTGCAATCAACTTAATTTATTAAGCTAGTATAGAAAATGAAAACACTCAAACCTTTGTCTGCAAGAAACAAGGAAGTTTCACAGCTTACATGTTTTTATCTACAACATCAGTAAGTAACGGTGCAGCTTCCTTTAATCAAGTGTAACAAGTAGATTTGATTAATTTTACCAAATTAGTAAATGTAGAATGACCAGTAAAACTTTAAACAAAATTCACCCTACTTTTTCAGAAAATTTGATGAAATAACTAATGTGCAATCTAAAATGGCTACAATGCACTGTGTCTTGGAAACAGAGGTATGATGCCACACTAAACAGTACTGCAACTGTTCACATGCAATACCTCCTCAGTGTCACTAGAAGCAAGTGTATTTCTTAAAATTGTTTAACAGGAAGAAGCGATGTACCAAGCACATTATATGACCTAAATGCTCATGTTTGTAATCAGCACACATCTAACAGGAAGCACTAATGTGTTAAGAAAGACTGCCATCTATGCAGCTCTAGTCTAGTCTCAGCTGAGTTGATGGAATTTAATAGATTGAAAACTGGCTGAAGGACTGTATGCAAAGAGGAATGATAAACAGCAATGTACCAGGTTCTGGAAAGGGGTCCGGTGGGCTGCTGCAGAGATAAGTATTAGGACCAGTTCTATTTAAGCTTTTCTAATGATCTGAAAGAAAAGTCCAAATGCAGTCCATTCATTAAAAGCAAAGTATTCTTATACTAAACTGCCAATTGTTCAAATTGTGAGGATAATGAACAATTACAGACTGGCTAGAAAAATAACAGTGTAAATTTAAGCCTGAAAAATGTAAACATATGTCTTGGGACAGGCCAGCTGGAACATATTTAGTGGAAGGATATACTGGATGTAGAGAATAGTAACGCCAAAAAATACCTAGAAGAAACAGTTGACGGTGAATTGAATACATGTGTAGCAGGGCACTACCAGCAAGGCTGGGCTAGCCACTGCTGTTGAGCCCTCACTAATGGTAGATGGGAGCCAGCTGAGCAAGGAAGAAATAAGAAACAGCTGTAGAACCTGGAACTCTGGAAGGGAGGGAGAAGCAGCCAGAGAGGGAGAAGCTATAGCAAGCGATGGCTGAACACTCTCTGAGTAGAGGCTGAATCTGTAAGTTCCCTGTGACTGGTAGGAACTGGATATATAGAAGGCGGTGGTGGGCAACCTGTTGTAAATAAAGTACACTGCTGGAGCACAAAGCTGTTGTCTGGAAGTGGTTTGTGGGGACAGAGGGCCGGGACAGCAAGGAAGCCAGACATGAACCACTCACTACACGATATAGTTGTAAAAATGCCAATGCAGATTTTGGCTGTGGATGGTGAGTGTGTCAATACTGGGAGGGGGTAGTCTTTCTGTAGATGACATTTGGAATACTGGGCAGATTGTTATAAGATAAAACTCTAAAAATAGGTAATCATTTATTTTTTTTAAAAACCCAAAGACTATAGCTGATTCTCCAATCATCATGCACCCACAGCTCCTTCTTTGTGTGTATGTGTGTCCATAAAAACTAAACACAGACAATCCACATTCCAAATAATGGGGTTATAATATATATAAAGTACTCAAAGGGTGTAAAAAGGAGAGACATTGTGTGAGTAACCCAAAGCTATATACTGATGATAGCAGTAATGGGATGACACTGTGCAGTGGAAAGTTTACACACTGTCAGGGCTAGATCATGCCATCGAGTCCCAAGTGTGGAAGGGATGCTTTGTGAACAGATTTCACTCCTCCCATGTGAAAGGTGGGAGTCAGTCACTTCTATGCAGTTTTCTCCCCATTCCTAGGACACCAAGGATGGCTTTTTGTGGAGGTGGGATTCATGGGCATAGAGGCACTGGGTGAGTGAGGAAGAGTGGATCCTTGTTGGACAGCAGTGGTGTTAAGGGAGATGGATGTTGTGCCATCTCTGGCCCTATGGAGCTTACTTAGAATAGATACAACATGGCTCTGTAGATCAAGTAATACAGCACTCTCTCTGTGACAAAAACCAGGTCTCAGGGAGACCCCTTCGGCAGGCTACAGCCAGGAGGAAGAGAAAGGGGCATGGAAGGCAGTGCTTCTAAACTGTGTTGCAAGGGGGGAGGGGCTCAGTTTGAATTTGTATTTGGAGGTCCATTCACATGTTTGCACATCTTCAGGGTGTCTAGTTAGACTGGACACAGCCCCTGTGAAGACTATGCATTGGAATGGGGATGGGCAAAATGACCTGTCAAGTTTTTTCCATTTCTCATTTCTGGGATTCTCTTACTAAGTGCCAAGTAAATAAAATACCATTTAGCCAAGGGAGTTGTTTGATTTCCCTATCCTTATGTATAGAAAGAAAGCATAGTGGAAGCAAACAGGCAGTAAAGGAGCATGGGAGGTAGGGAAGGGGGAGAAGACATCAAACGCCTCTACCCACATATGAGATTGGCGCAATAGGAAAATCACTACCAGAAACTTTGGCAAATAAAACAAAGCAAGCAAGGAAAGAAAATGCATTGGTTAACAATTACAATACTATTCTAGAAATCAGTGATTGGCCTGCATCTAGGATACGGTACACTGTACTATTCACCCCAACTCAAAGGGCACATTGCAGAACTAGAGATGATTCAGGAAAGGATGATGAGAATGATTAAGGATGTGGAAACACATTCACATGAAGTGAGGTTGAAAAGATGGGGACTGCTTTCCATCTAAAGGAAGGTATGTCGACATTGCAATCACAGAGTGTGACTACTGGTTGTGTAGACATCCCCAAGCTAGCTTTCATCTAGCTATCTTGGTTACTGGTAGCTACGAAGCCACGGGAGCATGGGCTATAGTGTGGGCTAGCCACATGAGTGATTGCTCAGAGTTCTGGATTCTGAATTGTGCACTGCCCTAGCTTCACTGCCCTGGTGCTCAACATAGCTACGCTAAAGCTCATTTGGGTATGTCTACATGAGATACCACATGACTGCAGTGTAGATATAGCCTAAGAAAAAACATGATAAAAATACATCAAATTATTAATGGACTAGAGAAGGTAGATTTGGGGTAATCTGTTTCCCCTCTGTCATAACACAAAAGCAAGGAAACAGCCAATAAAACTTCAAAGTGAAAAATTCAAAATTGATCAAAGGGAATATTTTTTCACACAACACCTAATTACACTGTGGCTCTCACTGTCCCAGGACATCATTCACGCCAAAAACTTAGCAAGATTCAAAGGGGGGCTGGACATTTACATGGATAGCAAGAGTTATAATAGTTATTGCAAACAAATGTTGGAAGGGATATGAAACCGCATGGTTCAGGTGTTGAGCCAGACTCTAACTATTAGAGATCAATACTGTTGTGGTTTGGGGCACTGTGGGGTTGGGGCATTACACTAGGTAATTCGGGTAAATGGAAGGCCAGAGTGCCGATGAAGTTTTCCTGTGCTAGGCTCCTGCCTACAGCCAGCCCCCCCCCTTCTTCTCCTCTCCGTTTGGGTTACTTTGGGACATTTTCTTGCTGCTGTAAGCTGATGGCTTGCTTATCAGTATGATATACTGTGCATGCTACAGGGGGCTGCTTGCAACATTAACCGTATGCTTAAAGCGCCCATTGTTCTCTCTCATGGCCATCCCAGGGACTTAACGCTAAAACTGCTTGAAGGAGGGAAAAGGGAGGGGTGGGAAAGAACTCCTCATTGAAATAAAGAAGGTATAAATAAAGTTGATGCTTGCTGCTTGGTGTGCAGGATTTGAGACAGAGTCTCCCTGCACCATTTCGGATCCTGAAATAAACAGCTTTTGCAAGGATTTCTCCGTCTCGGTGTCTAATTGGGCTAATTGCGCACCGGGCTTGAACCCAAACTGTTGGGGCCTCACTCGGGGTCCTCCAGGACCACCAACAATACTATTAGAGATTATCGTAGAGGGTGGATAATCTCTGAAGCATGTGGTTATGGTCACTGCTGGATACAGGATATTGGTCTAGTTGGACTGCAGGCCTGTTCCATTGCGGCCCTACCTATGTTCCCAACAAAGATACAATAGATGGGAAGTGTCTAGGAAAGTTCTGTGGGTAAAACTCTGATTTCACTTACAGGTCTAGGTACACAAGTTTAAAGATCTTTCTTTTGAACCATGATCTCCATGCTGTTGAGAATGTCATTCTCTACGAAGGGGAGCATTCAGCAGGACCCTAAATTTGGAGAATTCACCACAGAAAAGGAAGGTCATACTCAGTTAAGTCCCAGCTGAAGAAGCTAAAGTTTTAGAGTGATAGTGTTGATGCTAGCTGCCTCTACTGTACCAGTTTCTCAAGATCATGAGTTCTCAACCAGAGGATTGCAGCCAAATCTGAAGACAATGTCACAATTCCTCTTTCTTTATATATAATAGGAGGGAGGCTCCTGGAACTATTTTTTGTTGTAACACGGGTTCATAGTATGGAAAAGATTGAGAACCATAGCTGTAGATTGCCAAGACTGGTTTCCAGCACTGCTCTGTACTTAATGTTCATATGCACAGCAGTCTCCAAAAAAATGCAAACACACATGATTAATGCTGAACACAATCACCTAGCCTATTCTTCTAGGAAGTCTGGAGTACCAGTGACTCTTGGGTTAACCACAGCTGAAAAAACAAACGGTACTGTGTATTTTTCTTGGGCGGTGGAGGACATTTTATAATGTTGTTCATGGCAGAAGGGAAGCCACAGGCCAACACATTAGAACAGGTGCCGAAAGTCTGTGGTTCAAGTTGCAAAGTAGATTCTAACCAGGGTAGTTTAAGAGCATTGCTGAAAAATGCCTCCACTTACTGGATTTAAAATGAAAATGACATATCAAAACAGTCATGTGGAAGAGTCCTTTCCTTAAGCTGCTTCCTCAAGTGACTACCCTGAGTAGAAAATTTGACAATGCTTCCATTGGGCATTGATTAGGTCAACATGTGCTATGAATATGTTTGCTATTTATTGCTTCAGAGGGTATTTGCATCACAATTCTTTATGAAAACTGCAGGGTAGACTTTGGACTAATGCCCTATAGGCCTGTGTCATCCGAAAACTCATGGTGACCCCAGTAAGTTTATGGGAAGCTTGACAATCAAGGCCACAGCTCGTACACTACTGTCCACTCCAGAATTACACCGCCAGACACAAAACACAGGGCATGAAGATAAGAGTATCAGAAACATCCATGATTCTACCTCAACAGCACAGAAACTGGGAGTGCAATTTTGCTTCTGTTTTTGAGGGCCCATTCCCCCTTTGATGTGTAGGGAATTTGCACTTCATGTATAATAAAGATATAAATATGCAACAACTTGCATGAATGGGAGGAGAATGCACCCTTGGGAGTTAAATTTAAGAGAAGTCGTTATCAGTCCACAAAAACCCAGCTTCATAGACCATTCTACTGCACTTTAATGATAAAGCTGCTTATCTTTTACATTGCTGTTTCACTGCAAGATAACAGGAATTATTTAAACTCTGTGGGGCCTCCTGTATATCACTATATCCTTTGGGGACAAAGCTTCATGAATTGTCGACAGATGTCCTCCAGAATTAGATTTTCCCATATTCAAGACAGAGACTGCCTTCCTATGTGTTTGTACAGCACTAGCACAATGGGCCTCCTACACAATGCGGTTTTACTTCTTTCCTCACATACAAAGATCAGGTAGATATTGCCCTTCCTGCTGAGAAAAGCTGGAGGTAGCTCCTGAAGCTAAACAGGAAAAACTGACAGTAGATCTCATGCTTGAAAGGAAAAGGACTTGGGGAGTTGTACTGTATTTGAGTTGTTTGTTTGTGTCTCTATGAGAGTCCTGGGGCTGGGACCCTTGGGTCTTTGATCAGCTCCTTTGCTTTAAGTCTCTGAGTAGTTAATATGGCCTCACTATAGAGGGCAAAGAGCTAATCAATGAGGCTAATTATATCAATCACTTGCCAAACAACCAGGAGATAGAGGTCAACAGGGGAGTTTTGGAGACATAGCTGTGGATCCTGTGCTAGGTGGTAAAACATGATGGCAGGATTATTTAGTGCTCCTGAAGCACCCATCAACAGGGGGACAGAGGACTATTTAAAAGATTCTCCACAAAAGCTGGAGCCAGCAAAGGAGCAATAGCCAGAAGATGGGAAAGGTTGAAAGAAAGTCTAACTAACCACTGAGAGGCAGCACAGGGAGCAGGCCTGGGTGGTGAGTAGAGAGGAATATTTCAGCTGCAATGGATGGTCACTCCTTGGTGCAGGATCTGGAGCCCGGGTGTGAGAGAGTGACCAGGGTCTGCTGTACTACCTGGAGTTGTTGAGCAGAAAGCCCTGAGACAAGGGGAGATGCCAGAGCTGAGGAACTGTCTGAGCCTGGTGAAGGCTAACGGACTATTTAGAACTTTGCTTTGGATTCTCTTGTTGACTCTCAGATGGGGAGACCTTCTGAAGTGCTGTGCCACATCAAAGCACACAACCACCACTCAGTGGAAGAGAGGAAAGTATGGCATGGGGCACCTGAGAAGGGTCTGTGGAGATGACCTGTTTACTGTGTGAAAGGGGATCTGTAATCTCTCTATCTAGGATCAGTTTTAGTCTGGGCTTCAGTCTCAGGATAGCACAGAATTTCTCTTAGTTAACTGTCTCTATCTTGTTTCTACCTTGTAATTTAATTTTCTCTCTTAAATCGAGGACATGCCCACAAGCATAGGGTGTCAGTGAATGGAGAATTATATTTTAGTCCTGTTTTACACCAATGCTGCAGAGGTGTAACCGACAATAGAAGGTGCAAGGCAATGGAGAATTAAACTCATAATTATTAGATGCCCCCCTTCCCCCATGCCACAAAACTCAAAATAGTGAAGGATTGATAGCAGTCAGTAACTGATCTGTGATATGAATTTCTTCACACATTTTTCCTCAGTGTTTTTAGGTACTTCACAGTTTAGTGTTGACTAAGACTTGTTGTTTCTTGTTTTCCCTCCAAGTTCCCATCTCTGACTGACCACTCTGAGTGTCTTCTGATGTGGAGACCATGTTGTACACCAACTAGAAACTGCCAGAAAGATTTGAAGAGTTATCATAGTTCTGATTTGTTGACAAATATTAGTGTGTTACCCAAACAGCACAGAAGAAGAGAAGAGAGGAATTGGGGAAAGGGTGAGAGAGAAAATAGGGGGAGGAATCTGGGGACCAGCAAGAGATAAAGAGGATGGTGAAAAATTAAAAAGAACAGATAGACACAAGTTGTAAACAAAATACTGAAAAGGAGTGAAGAAAGGATAGTATAAACTAAAGAAGAGAGAAAGGGAGAAAATAATTAAATATAAGAACTGCTATGCTGGATCTGCCTAATGATTTATCTAATCTGGTATGTTGTCTCTAACGGCGACTGGTACAGCTACTATTAGAGGTAAGCACAAAGAAACCCTGTAATGGACAATTATGGAACAATCTGCCTATAAAGAAAATGTCTTCCTAATCCCAGATTGTTAGTAGTTGGATTTAATCCCCAAAGCACTACTTTATTTTATGTAACTGGATGTTCTCTAACAAGGGAGACATAAACTTTGGAAAGATGAAGGAAAAGACACCAAGATATAATGCAGAAAGCATTAAAATAGGAGTGAAGGGAAAAGAGAGAACAAATCCAAAGGAAATTTAGTAAGTGTGTGTTTATTTTATTCAGAGTTCAATGCCAATGTTAAACTAAACTGAAACAGATCATGCTCTATTATGTGCATCAAATACTGCACTGACACTTTCACTAGCGAAGTACACAGGGTCATAGTGTGCAGGGGGCATTAGTGGGGCACTGTAGTGAAGCAGTCTGGCCTCCCTCCAAGGCTGACACTGAGGGGCTGACTGATGGGCAGGCCCAAGTACGGCAATACCTGCAAGCCGGAAGTGCAGGGGCAGGACAGGACGGGGAAGTAGAAAAGCCAGCCACGCCTTGCAGCTCAGTCAGGGGGAAGCTGCTGGAGGAGGAGGATTTCTCTCCCCCCTAGGCTGGGGGCTTGAGCCCAACCCTGGGCCTAGTAAAAGGCCACCTAAACTACCAACTAGTGGGAGCCTCAAGGGCCTGCCAAGGCTCCTGGGCCCTAGCAACTGGGAAGGGTTGCTGGGGGCTAGTGACTGGGAAGGGCTACCCGTGGCCCGCCATGGAGATGAACTCCCTACTGCTAACGATTTGAAGGAATTGCCTGCTGCCTGGGGTTTGCCGGAGCTGCCGGATGCTAGTGACCCTGAAGGCCTGATAGGACTGCCCCTTGCAATTTACCCTCAGGAGGTGGACCACGATGGGGGCTCCAGGTACCTGAGAACAGGGGTGGAAGAAGTGGCCCAGGGATAGCCAGCCTTGGTCTGGCTGTGCTCAAGCCTGGCCACTAGTCAGTGTGTATCAGCTGGAGTCCTGCTGTGTTAGCCCGCTGGGCTGGGATGCAGTGGAGTCAAGTGGGCCTGCATCCTGCTCCTCCTTGGCTACCCACACCCTGGTGGTGACCACTCCTCAGCCTACAAAGCCCCACTAGGCGATAGCCAGCTGCTTTGCCTACCCTGCCCTGCCTGAGGATTAGGGCCAGAGATGGTTTTGCTTACCCTGCCCTGACCAAGGGCCAGGGCTACTGACTCTTTGCCTGCCTATAGCGAAGCGGTGTGGCTTTCCTCCAAGGCTGAAACCCCAGGACATCACAGGAAGGTATTCTGAACCCTCATTAGCAGGCTTAGCAGGGACTGAATAAATGTTCATGTTCCTTGGATAGGCTATCCCCATCACCAGGAAAATGAGGTACTGTACAGCTTATAGGGGTGTGGGGAAATTGGGCAATGGCTACTAAGGGAGCTGGGCTGCTATGGGGAACCAAAGGACTTCCCATCCACAGGAATATCTGCATAGTTGTGCTTGGATTGCAGGTTATGCACCCTCTGCAGAGCTGCAAACCACTCTGGGTGTGTGTGTAGAGGAAACTTTGAAGAGCCCACATGGCTTTTCCTACTTAATTTTTCACTACCTGAAGGACAGGGGCCTTTCCACAGGAAAGGTATATCATGCCTCTCTCCCCCCCACCCCCACAATTGTTCTGGAAAGAGCCAATAATTATGTGGTGGTGGAAGGAAGGGCTTTTAGAGACACACAGGAAGAGCTCTGCCCAAGGCAAGCTTATATAAAGACATGATCCACACTGTTGAAAATGGGATTCAACATGCCTTCATTTTGGTGCTGAGTGCATACTTACAACTGACCTATCCTAAACCCAGTGACTCTCTGGCACCTGCTGTACTAGCGCTACATTATCAGGATTAGTAGCTTCCCTTCTGGCAGCAAGATAAGGTCAGCAAACTATAAAACCAAACTGCCATTGCTGCAGTTTTGGGTGTGTTTTACTTTGACTCCCATTTGTAGTGCACACCCTTACTTGTTTATAGTGATGGCTTATCTTCACCACAAGCAGTGCCCCTCTGAACTCTTTCTGTTCTGATGTGTCCATTTTTGAAAACTCTGTAGTCTTGACTCTTGCCTCAAGTGAGCAACTTGTTTGTTTTATCTTACAGTCAAACTGACTTGAACCATATCAGCATTCAGAAATTCTCTATTGTTTCTATGCTGTGATGGAATTCTAAGACTAGTGAAGGGAAGGAAGGGAGAGACACTAATAATAAAAAAAAATCTGATCTGCTTTCTGGGCACACATGCACACTCACCCTCCTTTAATTAGATGGTTTTATGAACCCTGTCCTAACACTCCCCGCTCTTGTTCACAGCCTGAGCTCTGCCAAATCTACTTCACTCTATACCCCCTTTATTCCAAAGTGCCTCTCTCAAGCAGTCCCTTACACCTGGAATGTTCTGCTTGATTCTATGCCACATGCCCTGCCTCTCTTTCTGGAAATCTCTCTTCCTTACCCACCCTTTTCCATAGCCCTTCACACTATTAAATCCCTTTAATGCTTAAAAGGTCACTTTTGGGGGGGGGGGGGGAGGAAGGGAGAAGGTGCTAAGATGATCTGTACCATCCAAGGAACTGCACTATCTTCTTATGTTTGCTCTCCCTCCATCCCCCTTGTCATTATCAGTTTCTACTGGAAGTTATGCAAGGGAGGAGTTGTACCTTAACTTACTGTGAAAAGCAGCCTTCACACCCATGTGTTATATTCAGATGTTCAATGATGACCACTTTGAGTCAGAAAAGTACTAGAGGTCAAAAACACTAATTTCAATACATTGAGTTGCATTCAGCCCTACTCTATACTCAACATAAACCAGAGTGCAGGGTAAGAGCAGAAAGTCTGCTCACACTGGAACCATCCAGAGTGACTGCAACCTCTTGTCCCCCAGAGAAGTAGGGGCTGTGCTGGTAGGGGAGGGCCAGGAAAATCTGATACAGTTAATACACCCCTGGAAATGTGGTAAGAGCCTCTGGCAATGCATTTGACTGATGCATGGGAATCTCCCAGGTTCAAACGTAACTTAATATCCTGGTTTCCCTAATATAACTAAACAAAACTTATTTTTAAAAGTTGTGTAAAAATTTTGCATTTGTGATAGCTGCTTGCTTGTCAGCATTGGAAGCCATTATTCACAGGCCATATACAGAACAAGCACCAAGATGAGCTTCATGCTGGTTTGTTAACATTTGCCTCAGGGCATGGTGGGGGCACAAGTCTAGGGGCTGAGGGTAGCTCAGTCCATGTGTAGTCAGCCATCAACCTTCTTTCTGAAGATGACAGTAAGGGTACTAAGTGTGATGAAGGCTTTTTGCGATGGGGGACCCCGGGAACCGAACAGAGTCCACCAAAATAACTTCACAAAGGCCACTGAACTGCCATGAGGTCAGTACACTTTCATGGACTGGGCTCTTACAAGCAATCCAGAAGTGGAAGGCTGGGTGTCCCACTCCCAGTCTCGTGTTCCACTCCAGCAGATGGATGCACTCGCTATCTAGTTTGGGAATTCTGGACTGAGGTGGCTGCTTGCTTCCTGGAGTCTAGAAATAAAGCCAGAAAGCACATTTTCCATTCCCTGTGTTACCCTGATCATGCTCCTGTTTGGGGGTTAGCTAAAGCCTGTGTTGGGATGCCTGCCCCAACTATGGACTAGCCATGCTGCTAGAGTCAGATTTACCCCTCCCTCCCTGCTTCTTTAGCCTCTCCCTGCCAGGCACAGGATGAGCAAGTGTCCCCTGAACTTCTTGTCTACCAGTAGGATTATCCGAGGACAATGGAGAACTTTCTGTGGTCAATGAGATGAGGCCTGCCTGGCAGTGACAACAGATGCATGTCATGTATTAATACTTACCCTAGTTCATGTTTTCCGTGCAGCATCCATCACTTTAATAGTCACAGTCATGAGAATGTAACCACATTCATTGTGTGCGTGAAAAATGATTTCAGAGGGGAAGCCCCAATATGAAGTGTCCCTGCCTGTTGAAACGGGGGAACCCTATCATTTCGGAACAGTAAGTGGGAAAACATTTTGGCTGCAAATATTCTGATTGCTCTCTCCCTTCCCAGGGCCTATCACTTCAATCTCTAAAAGTCCCCTCCTCCCCCTCCCCCAATTTCTGTTGTGCTCAGAAGAGTTTGTCCAGTGGCCTTCAAACCCCCGTCCTGTCTCTCCACCATAACCAAGTGGCTGTTCCTTCTCCCTAGCACTGAAATGGCTACTGGGCACTCACTCCCCTAAAGCAGCCATCTCTGGGGGACTTTCAGGTGGGGCCATGGTCTCCCTGGACCAATAACAGCTATCCTGGAGAACTTACATATCAAATCTGTTACCCTGCACCTCATGCAGTCATTTATGCCAGTGCAAAGTGAGTTTGAATCATTACCATTTGGATTTAGTAGGGCTTTAGAGCTCATTTTGCATTGGTGCAAATGACCACACAAGATTCAGGGCAACCGAAAATCTGGCCACTGTCTGAACTGAAGGATGTCCTCCACGTATAAAAAAATCCAGCCCACCACTGCATGCACTAAAACATGCCCCAGTTCTGAAATGGCAGAGGCTGAGGCCTTTGAGACAGCCACGGTAACCTCAAAATACACGACCTTGGGATTTCCTTAGTGCTGCAGTCCAGCCTTCAGGCTTCAAGGAATGGCACTGAGATCTCTCAGTTCTCAACAGTCAGCACAACAAAGGCCAGAAGCATTTCCTTCCCCTTCTGCTGCAGTAAATAGCCTCTAGATGACCTTTGTACGGTTTCAGGGAGCAGCAGCTGCATCTGTAGGGTTCCCCAAAATGTCTAAGGAAAGTAGCCATCCAGCATCCCTTGAAAAGGTGAGAGAATAGACTGCCTTACCCACAGGGCTCCTGTAGAAAGCAAAGCCATCTTGGAGCCTGATAAGCAAAAGATCTGGGGAGAGGGCAGGACAATCCTGAGAGACAGTGTAGTGGCCTAGAGTATAATTGGATTTGGATTGCCAAATGTTGCTCAAACATCAGAGCCCATGTACTCTAATATTACACACTTCTTCCACCCCTAGAAACCAAATACATTCTTCATATTTCTTTCAAAAAATCCTTTATCTTTTTTTCAATGTATCGTGACCTATTTAAAAACAGCTCGCTGATTTGGCACTGCAATAAAGAATTCACTTTGTCGCCTGCTGCTGTGGGGTGAAAGTGAAATAAATTGATTGGGATGTGCCTCCCAGTACTACTGATTCCTCCTCTTTCCCTGCAAGGCATGAAAGCTTTCATGAGGGCCTCCGTCTCCTTTGAAAGCTTTCTGATAATACTACTTTGCACTTATCCAAGCTTCTTAAAGCACTTTACAAACATCAGATGCTCTAATAATTAAGGAGAAATTCCCTATACAATGAAATCACGCCCAAAGGAGCAAGGGATGCCTCTGTACTCTAGGCCAACTATTCATCTCATCCAATCTGTTGATCTATTGCTTCCGTAGACAGTAAGGTTGGTGTGGCTACACATAAGGGAAATGGTTCACTACTGCTGTGAAAGAGGAGAAACTGGGATGTTTTAGTTTCTCCTCAAGCTTCCAGCAGAGGAAAGAGTGGCTGATCCTCAGAGATCCTTCCTCCCTCTCAGAAGCACCCATCCCCAGCTAACTCCATTCTGAGACTGCTTGAACATTAGGGTTCTCATAACCCCTTTTTAATTGACAATATTTGCTTCCAATTTGTGAATTAAAAGGCGACAAGTGATTTTATTTTAAAATGGGAATTTACAGAGTGGTTTGATAGCAACTATTTTAAAAGGTAAACTTTTTCCCCATACTGGTAGATTCTTCCTCCAAATAAGTGGTATTTTAGATTAGTAGTTAGTTACTGCTCTCTTCACTTTCCCTGCTAGAAGCCTCCTCAATTGCACAAATAATGTTTCTCTCCATTGAGATTAGATCTGGCATATAAAGCATCTAGCTTGAAATACAGACCTTTCTGCTGAATGGGATGAGGAAGCACATTTTTTACAGAAGATGATTAGAGCAGTAATTGTATTTGGGAGGGCTCTTAGCCCTGGGGTGGCCAAAACATGGGCCACTGAGAGAGAATGAGTTGCAACCTAACAGGATTATGATGGCTGCAGATATCCACTCCATTTAATTCAGGTTTTAAGCCACCCACATCTATAGTATACCTGTAGAATCACCTTGCCTTAAGATGCAGCACTGCATGCGGGGACAGGTAACCTTTACAGACTAACTTCTGAATAAATGAGGGTGGCCATGGGTCACAATGCAGAACCTTTCTGTGCCTCATTTCTTTACAAAGATCTGGTCCTGGCGCCATGTGACTGCATATGACAATATACTAGTGACTCTGGCTGGTATCTTATCTAACCACTAGATGGGACGTCTAGAGTACTTATTTGCGCAGATGCAGGTCTTAAGTCAGAGTAACAAACACCACCAAGTTCTTAATTAGTTAAGCAGTATTCTGTTCTTCAGTGGGTATGTTTCCAACTGGAAGAAGAATCAGGCTGATTATGCTCTGAATAACTGCAGGTTCATTGCCTGATGCTAAGAAGGCTCTGCATTAGGGACTGAGTCAGCAGTGAAATAACCATCTTTTGTCCCCTTGAATGGGTTTCATTGTAGAACAAAATAAAGAACTAAAGAGATGCGGTATCAAGGAAAAAGAAGATTAGACAAAACCTACGTGCTCCATTCCTGCTGAGGTTATCTTACAAACTTAAAAATAAACATCCCAAACCTAAATCTTTGCTTTAGTATTACCAGTGTTTTACAACTAAGGATTAACCCTGGAGAAATGTGCTGGCTAAAACACATTATTAGAGCAGCATTTAGCCTTTTCCTGTTTTTAATTTTCATCGGGCCATTGAAGAATGCAATGTAGATAACAATATTTCTCTGTAAAATCTGGTCTGTTGGAATGTATTCAGATTTATGATCAAATGCATTTGATGGATTTTAAATTTTGGGAGCACATCAGCTGGGCAGTTTGTAGAGGCTGCTCAAGGCCTGAAGCATGGTGAAAATTAGACGGTTAAGTTACAGCTAGCATAATAAAGTGTTAAAAATGAAATGAAAACCAAACTGACAAATGCAATTGATTACGAAATAAACAGATATAGCTTTTGCTTCAAAAGGCATCACAGCCCGCTTGCAGATGATGTGCACTAGGTGATCAGGATTCCCATACACAATTTGCAGCAAAAAAGTTAAAATACAAATTGCTCAGTTAAAACCTTAAGGCTCCAGTCAGTTGTTTGATTCCAGCCACCACAACAGCTTGTTACTATTGTAGCATTCACAGGGAGTGTTAAAAGAACAGCAAAAAACAAGGTATGCATAAAAACAATACCCCACTATAAATGTTCCAGCCATATATACTTAGTCAAGATAGAAATCTTCTCAAAATCTAAAATAAATAAGGTTGTTCAACTATGCATTTTAATTTGTTGATTCCTTTAAACCTCCTCCAGACAGCAACAGCCCATACTGCAGAGTTAATTATCTCCATTTGACCTATCTAGATTTTGCAGATGAAAAATACATCTTGAAAGTGACAGTTGCACAAAATGTGTGTTCTAATGTACTGAGCACCCAAGGGAGGAAAAAAAAGTCTTTTTAAATTAAATGTGGAGGGAGAAAAGAGTGAATATTTCTAAAAAAACCTGAGAATTTTTAAAGGGCATTGTTTCTACCAGGCTTTCACATTAAACTGAAAAATGTGTGTGGAAAAGCTAAAGCTCTCATCCTGCAATAAATAAACAAACTGTCCTTATACACAACATATTTTCCAATTTGAGCCACACAAGTGTCAAGAAACTGACAAGTCCAATGACGCTGTGCAAAGCATGTAAAATCTTAAATGTAAAACACACAAACATGATTTCAATAATGTTGGCATGGGCATGACCATAGATAAATATATGGGTCATCTAGCACGACAACTCTAACCACTTTAAAAAACATACACCAAGGACCTAGTTGTGCAACTCTTACTCACGCTAGTAAGCACTTACACAAGTGGTCCCATTACCACAATGGGATTACTCAAGTGAAAAAAATTCTCACGAGAGTGAGTAAGAGGTGAACAGTCTGCTCCTATTTAAGAAAAAAATTTTTTTTTAAAGAATTAGTATTTTGCAATCAGAATAGTCTAGTCTTGAAATATATTATGATTATCTTTATTTTAAAAGTGGGAGACGTTACAGAAAAATCACCCTTCTGCTCTCATAGCATTATTCTTATCATAACAATATTTCTACATGCAAAGGATTACATTTTATCCTTGATCTTTGTGCCCATCTTCCAGTGTGAAGTCTCCACAGCAGAGTCTCCTATTACCAAGCTTTCATCACATTAAAAACAAACATATGTGCCTAAATGGCATGAACCAGGAATATCTGCACAGAATTCAGTGGACCTAACCTGCACAAAATGGATGTGAGGGTGGAATAAGTCCTTTGCTGACCAGTATATGATGTAGTAATATTCTAAAAGAATATCATCTAGTATTTTAACTGGTTAAAAACTAAACTACAATTGACAAATCACCTTAAAAGTATATGTTGTGATGCCTATCTTTGCTTTTCTTTCTTTCTGTTGCATCTCAGCTAACTAACAAAATTCAGTCCTTCATGCCAGGTCTTCCATGGATGGTGTGAATTTAAGGAGTTTCTACTAAATACTAAAATTCCAATATGCACCTTACAGGATACTAAGAGCCATTTCAGTTAAAAGAACTGAAACAAACAGCAGAAATGTGAAGTCATGAGCTTGCTGCTAAAAACAAAGGAAGTACCTTTCCTTCAAAACACAAAGACATTGTTAATCAGGGTACACAGCAGTTTCCATGAAGCCACTGTAATTGCTTTGTGCTGCCTTACATTTTACGTAACTGTAATGCAATTGCATACATAAAATGCTATAGAGCACGTTCAACTCTGGGATAACACGGTTCAATTCCCATTGACTTCAATTAATTCTGCTCACTTAGGGTTGAATCTGGACCACAAAGTTAACAAAGTGGCACTTGCACCTCTTTATGCCACACCAGGCTTGGCTTACCATTGACTTTATTATTATTTGTGCCTAAAGTCCTAATAATGGATTTGGACCCCATTGTGCTAGGTCAGTGGTTCCCAACCTTTTTGGCTTGAGGACCACAGATATTTTTACAACCCTGAAGGGCCACTAGTCTCCATCATTAATTCCCCTTCCACTGCAACTAGATGGAAGTTCAGCACTTCTCCTTGCAGATCTCCCATCCCCCTGACTGCAGCAGGGAAACCACACTTGTCCTGTGGCCCTGTGCACTTCACCTTTGTCCCCTAGGCAGTGGATCCCTTCTGCAGTCAGGGGGATGAGAGATCGGGGCTCCCCTCCTGGCTCCAGCAGGAACCCCACTGCCTAGGGCACCAGGCAGAGCGCTTTGCTCTCTGCTGGAACTGGGGGAGGGGAGCACTGATCTCCAGTGACCAGTCCCGTTGGCTGCAGCAAGGAGCCTGCACCGGTCTTGTAGCCCCATGGCAACAAGCTTTGCCTGGGTCCTTAAACAGTGGCTCCCTTCTGCAGCCAGCAGGAGGGGAGTGGTGGGCCATTTTTGGGGTTGGGAACCACTGTGCTAGGGGCTGTACAAACCAGAACAGAAAGATGGACTCTGCCTCAAAGGTTTTATAATCTAAGTACAAATTTTGCTGTAATAGGACACACTTTGCATAGCCAATAAATAAGACATGTAAAATACTTAAACAAAAAATATATTTCTAATGTAGCATTTCATTAGGATGCTGGCATGTATTTTACAGCTATGACACTGTGGACAAAAGTTAGATTGAAACAAATAGTGAGTGATTGTAAGGGCCAATATAATTCTACTAAAACAGGACATTTTGTAAAGATGATGCTATAATATTAAAGCAAGCTGACATGAATGGATTTATATATAAATCTGGTATGTTAAAAGTAAACATTTTTAACTGAAAACAAGAATTTCCGGGAACTTAAAAGAGGAACCAAAACCAAGAGGGAAAAACCAGATATAAAAATACTGAAAATTAAGTAGGTTTGGGATTACACAACCCAGGCTGTATTTGGGTTCAGAATTAAGCAACCATGAAAATGAGGTTATTTATTCTTTCTAAAACAAGTGCAAATGCTGAATAGTTGTCCAGAGCTAAATGCCTGACTACAATTACTGCTAGAGTTTCCACAATAGGGGCTGCAGAATTTAGCCCTTTGGGGGAGAAGTCTATTGAAATATGCTTAATAAACATTAATGGAAATTAACTTGAATACGAGTTACTCATGCTTAGCAGAAAATAATAACACCTTTAACTACAAAAACAGAGTTCCTGTAATGCCAAGTATGGTAAATCACATGAACACTGGTATTACGCTCATGCTAATAAATTCTTTTAATCCAGGTCAAATCTACTTGCCTTGCTCAGTTGAGGGGGGGTTAAATATTACTACCTTGCATGAGTAAGGGGCGGAGAATTTGGCCCTAAATGTTTTTCCAGAGAAGTAAGAGAGGAATCAGAATTGTAGTTCTGTAAATTCTCTTAACCTATATTCATTATAATTTACTAGGACTCCTGTCGTGCCAACAGTGTACTGGATGTCTTGCAAGTACAGATAGACACACTCCCTACCCTGAAGATAGAAATCTCAATCTTTTTAGATATATTAAGAATAGTCTTGCATTAATAAAATCCCTAACTGGGAACTGAATGCCAGAAGTAATTAACTCATTGGAATCTGTGGTTTCCAGAAAAAAGGACAGTTTAGTCCTTTAGCTAATACTGCACAATGATTTTTTTAAAAGGAGTCTTTTCCTTAGCTTGTATTTAAATAAGATTGCTTTTCTTCTTTGGTGCACTATACTCAGTTCTGTCCAGGTGATGTCTTCAGTGGAAAGTGTTCATCCTAACCACAGTGCCTCTCTTTTAAAACACCATGTTATATGGTGTAGCCTTTAGTTTTCTTACAATGTCATATGCCATTTTAGGATCACATTCATCTGTCTGGTTCCCATTTATAAAAGGAGAAACATTTATAATAAATCCCCCATCATTGGGAATGGCCATGGCAAAATATAAAAGCATTTGCAGTAATGTATTACAACCCTCATGCACCAGACAAGCCTTTTATTCACCCTAGTAGTGCTGTTGACTTTGAGATCACATGGAAAGGCCGAGATTGGGATACAAGACTGGCCCATTTAGTTATCGAAGTACAGATTGCAACAGTGGCCGGAAGCCACAGCGGGGAGAGGGCCCCATTGCGCTAGGCCTACACATAGCACCTTTTGATCACCGGATCTCAAAAGCTCCCTATGAGGGGAGGGGGGGTGAGCCTTCTTCTCCTCCGCTTCCACACTTAGGAGCCAATCCCCTGCCCGCGACCACAGGGACGCGGGGCTCCTGTCATCGTCCCTCCCTGGCCCGCCAGTCTGAACGCTGGTGCCACGTGTTGGGTTCCCCAGGCAGCCCCCTTGGCAGGGTTCGGCGGAGGGTGGGCGCGAGCAACGGGCCACCCTGCCCTGCTCTCCCCTGCGCGCTCAGGCCGGGCTCAGCGCGGCGGCTCCTTTCTGGAGAAAGATCCGCGGAACGCGAGGCTGCAGGACGCGCCGCTTAGCGGGGCAGAGGCGGAGGGGAACCCGCCTGCGGCGAGGCGGGCGCGGCACCTTTCCCACCGTCCGGTGGGGGCGCTCTCCCTGCCTGCGGGCCGGGCCCGCTCCGGCCCGGGCGGGCAGACCCCACGGCGCAGCCCTCGCCTGCTCCCCCCCAGCTCCGCGCCCCCCGCGGTTCCTCCGCGCCTCGGGCCAAGAGCATCCCCGCTCCGCAGCCGGCCCCGCTTACCTTGCTGGCGCTTCCCCGGCCGGGCCGGCGGCTGGAGCGGGCGCGGCGGGGCAGGAGCAGAGAGCGGGCTCGGATCCGCTCACACAGCCAGGGGCCGGGACAGTGCCTGCAGCGGGCTCCCGCACCTTCACCTTCCCCTCCCGCAGCCCGCTGCTGCTCTGGGCGCTCCCCTCGCTTTGAGGAAGTGCTTGTTGGCCTATCGGCTGCTTTCAGTGCGTGACTCACGTGTCGCGTTCAGCACCCTCCCGGCCCCACGAACACCCTGGGGGAGACCCACCCCAGCCCCGCCCGTGACCCTCCCACGCCCTAGGGACGGGACCCACTTCCCAGACAGGCTGCACAGGGGCTTGTGCCCCATCCTCCCTCCCCTTCTCAGGCTCCTTGCAGTCTCCCCCAAAATCCCACTCCTTGCCACCCCAAATCCTGCAGAGGAAACCCCCGGGGGGCTGGAACAATGTGTGTAGTGGGGGTGCTGAGAGCCATGGAACCAAACTGTAACCCTTGTCATATGATGGAAACCGCTTCAAGCAAAAGGGGGTTGCAGCAGACCTTCCAGTGCTCCTAGTTTCAGCACCTATGGGAAAGCCTAGACACTGCAAAGAGTTCCCAGGTCCTGAAGCAAGGCAGGGGGAGGGAAGGGGAGGGGTTGCTCTACTAACTGCCCCAGATCTTCCCCCCATTCCTTACAAAGCAACCCCACCCAATCCTGGGCAAAGAGAGGCCCCACACTCCAAATACTGGAAACAGGGACCCTTCCAGAACCTATCCACAAGCAACCCAAACCCTGGGGGAGAGGGACTCCCTGCACAGCCAACAATCTACACTTACAAACCTCAGAGAGAGGCCTCTCCCTTCCCACTCTCTCACTGCCCTGGTGGCAGGGGCCTGTCTGCTACCTATGCCCCTGGGATGGGAGGTAGGGCACTTTAATTCTTGCAGGGGCTTGTTTCACCTTTCCTGCCCCATCTCTGCTTGCTGTGTGTGATGAGGCACCCAGGGAGAGAGGCTTTCCCTCAGTTCTTTGCTTATTGGGATTTCCCTGCTAGCCACGCAGATGTGCCACTGTCACAACTGTAAATTACCCACCAGAGCAAGAACTCAAGAGCCTCCCGCTCCTGCGTACTGGGTGCTTTCCCTCTCTGAACATGCACAGAACGGAAATGGAGGAGGTTTATTGCAAGCAAACTAACCATAAGCTGCAAGCTTTTCCTAGGGTGGGGACAGGTAGGGACCAGGCCAGAAGGGGAGCCACATTCACACACACACCACTGCCACACCAACCACCACTGGGGGGTGGCCTTTATTTGTGTCCCTCCCTGGGAAAGAAGCCTTCACTGTTCCTGCAGGGCACAGCACCGGTCCCTTCCCATTTCGTCTCCCCCAAGGAGATTTTTTCACCCTATGACCCATCTTCCTTCTCCTCCTTGCCTCTCCTGTTTGACCCTCTACTTCTGTCTTTTCTGGTTTCACATGTAGCCCCCAACAAGGCCCCCACCCCTGTTCTGTGGCTTTTTCTGTTTCAATTTCTCAACCCTGCAAACGTTTATAGCTAATTTTAATTGGGAAAAAAAACCCTTTGAAGTCAACAGGACTGGTTCCATAAATCAAATTACTCATATGCCTACATGTTTGCAGGATCGGGGCCTAAAACCATAAACTGAAGGTACACAGAGTGCTGTCAACTGCACACAGCAAACAAAATGGTAAAAAAAAATAGAGAAAATTCTTCTTTCCTTTTGGTTACAATAATCCTAAATGTGGCATGTAACTATAACAGATCTATTATTTTCAGACAGGAATGTGATTATTTTCCAAGTTGGAGGTACCCCCATAAAAAGCATCTTCTTTGGAAAGAAACATCTAGTTACAGCCAAGCCAGTCATTTTTGGTGGATTTGATGCATTGCAAATTGCTATCCTAAAAAGTACCTTAATTTGTATACTGAATGGAAACAATTTTGCAATGTGTTTAAACTCCATAAAAAGAAATGTTTGAGAAAACAAAGAAATGCCAACCCATCTTTGGAGTTATTTATCATCTGTCAGAAAGGGGAACATAAATTAGAAAATTCAGCAAGACCATCTGATTTGATGTTTTGACCTTTTTTTTAAAAAAAAAATTGACTATAAATGTTGAAAGAGGAGTGCCTAATGCATTGACAGGATATTATAACCATTAGACTGAAAACTAGCTAGAGACCCAAAATGCTTGTGGTTTATGTTACTGTAATTTCAATAATAGCTGCCGTGCATATGGTTCATTTAATTATAACGAATGTGGTGGGGTGTCTAACCCACACAGGCCCTGAAGGGGTTAAAGAGTCTAGCTGGTCAATTAACTCCCCAGGCTGCATCTGGAGGAGGAGCCAAAGAGTAAGGATTAATTAGATGAGGCTCCCCTGGATGGGAACAGGAGGGGCCTGAATAAAGCCCACAAGCTGAGAAAAGAAGGGGAGGGGTGGAAGACAAGAGGTGTGTTTGGGATCATAGAGGCAAGTATAGTTCCTCCCTGGGAGGAGGGAGTTTGAGCTGGCAAACTCAGGCTGGGTCTACAATGATGGCGGCAAATTCGCCGCTATCAGTTCGATGTCTCTGGATCAACTAAGCGGTCTGAGTTGCTTATAACTTGGCCAAACTCACAAATTTACCATGCCAGATATCTGCCTAAGATTTATGTATAACTACACATTTCAGATGAAAAAAATTTAGCCATTTCTGAGAATGAGATGAGGGAATAATACCATATTTTGCCAATGTTAAAAACAATTCTTACAACTGCTTAATTCAAAAGCTTTCACACCTTCTTGCTTTGGAATGAATGCTTGACACTTGATAAGGGGTTGCTCTAGTGTTAATAATGTGCCTTTTGCCATCTCTCTGAAAATCCACCCACATTTGGCCAAGCTATAATACTTCAAAAAAAATCTCAGTTTGAACATGCTCAGTAGAAAGTCATTTGAGTTTAGCTGCTTATGTTTCAAAAGATTCCCTCTGTACTTAGCATGTCACCATCTCACAGCTACAGGGGCTGAGCAAGAAATTCTCTGCAATTGCTATCTAGGCTGCTGGGATGACTGTGGTGCAGGGATAGAAAACATTTCAAAATGTTAATTCAAAATGAAATGTTTTGTTTCAAATTTCCCCACTGAAAATTTTGAAAATTTATTTGAAATCAACAATTTCCTTTTGAAACACTTCAATTTTCCTGAAAACACATATTTCATCAGGCATGTGTTTGGTTGAAATACTTCAACCCTCTTTATATAGGACCCAGTGGTAAAATCACCTGAGCTGTATTCACACTAATGGGTTAACATTTGTCACATCTGCACTGTTGCTGGCAGTTGCTGAAATATAAATACTAATTTTGCTAGGGTAGTAGAGTAGAAAACATTTTTGATAGCGTAGACACACCTCTAGTTTTCTTAAGTGTGTATTGTGTGTGTGTTCCTGCTCTATTCAATTAGCATGAAACATAGCCAAGAAAACAGCAGACCACATTAATGGAAATCTTTTCTTACTCCTGTGCATTGTTACCTGAGGATGAAATAGTAGGCATCAGTTTTTCTTTGTGGACATATGAGGATAAATTAGTGGAGCTTGTTGCCAGAAAGCAAATGTGTTGTCTTAGAAATTGCAAATGATCTTGAGTGAGCTGAGTAGTCTTTTCTGATCCTCCTGTGTGGTGCAAGTATTATGTTTCAGTGGGGGGAAGGAAGGAATAAATGGAACTAGGGGAGTGCTAGGGAAGATATGAAAATGATAGATGTGCTCTACTGAATGTAGGAGAAGAAATTTGTGACAAAGCAGGTGGAGAGGTGTAATGTTACTTAATTGGTTTTCTCCTCTAAAACCAACAGTCAAATGATCTGCCCCTCTCCCCCCAAACTCTAACCCTTCATGCTTCTGCTGCTCTGAAAGCCACTCATTTTTTAAGAAAAAAAATTAAAAATTTGTGTGACTCAAGGTTTTAATTTATGAAGTTATAAATTGTTGTTTTCCTTAGCCATGGAGAGTGGATGAATGGATAGATATTAGAGCAGTGAATGCTGTCATTAGACATACTCAGTTCTGGTAGCTTTATCAAGATTTGACAGTCTGCTGGTTGCATTTCTTTATAATGCGCATTTCACTAAAACAGCAGATACATTTGATTTAAACAATAACATCTGCTTGTGAGAGGAAACATTTTTATTATCAGCAAAACAATAGGAAAAGTGATATTCATCATGAAACTTTTTCTTCTCTTTGTATAGAATGAATTTTATCATCAATGTGCTCCCATCATTCTGCATTTCCATCTCTTCATCCCTTAATGACATGACTCTGAGCAACTGGATCCTGTAGTCTGTTCACCTGCTGAGCTCTGACACAGGTAGAACTCCCATTCTACTGAGTGGGAGTTTAGACTCCACTAGGAAGGATTAGCTTATAGGACCTGATCCAAAGTTAATAGAAAAGCCAAATGTGTGAATTGACAACATTCTCTGGTTTAACATTACCCTATCCATTGTTTCTTTATGAGACAAGGAAAAGAACAATTTAAAACTGCATAAATTAAATCTTTAATCACACAGGTGGCATAAAACACACAATTGTTACTTTTAATTAATTTTTCCCGTTACAAAATAAAGGGCTTTTTGAAGAGTTTAGAGGTTTTGGAGTCAGGAGGTGCATGAAAAGGCACATTGCCTTATCACAGAGATACGTTCTAGCTACAAAAGACTGATAGCAATGATTCCTGGTCCCCAACTAAATCTGAGTCAGGTTTGTCTTTAGAGGTTTGATAGGCTTATCTACACTTGAAATGATACAGTGGAACAATGTAGAATTCTGTCAACCTAGCACTGTCTACACTGCGGGGTTGGGGTAGCTTAACTATGCTGTTCAGGGTGACCAGACATCCTAGTATTATCAGGATAATCCTGATATCAGGGGCTTGTATAGACAACTATACCCTCCTGAAAAAAAGTGTCCTGATTTTTCACACTTGCTATCTGGTCACCCTAATACCACTCAGCGGTGTGGATTCTTCCTCAATTGTAACATATCAGAGGAAACACTATCAGGACATCCTGAAATGGATGATGTTCTGAGGCTGACAAAGATCTTGGAAGTACGTTTATAGTATTCATGGTATCAAGGTGACTGAATGCATTGCATCGAAGTGCAGTGTCAACCCAGATACTCTGGAAGACTTTGTATCACTGTTTGGCATCGTACTAGGTGACAGGGCTGAAAGCAGAGAGTGTAGAAATTGCCAGATGACCATTTGCAGGCAATCTAATATCTTCAAACAAGGAATTGCTTCAGCAAAACTTTTTTATAGTTTCCTTGTGATCTTGCTGGTGCCCTGGGGGGAAAAAGGTATACAGCTTTTTAAGATAATGATAAATTCACTTGGGAATTTTGCTGAGGTCCAGCACTTGAGTTTTTTAAAAGAAAGGTGACATCAGAGACAGATAAAAATCTATAAGAAACCTAGAGAAAAGGCTACATTATCTATTCTAAGACAAAGAAGATATCAGTACAAAATAAAACACAAATACATGCAATTCAGAGGCTAATAACAAAAGCATCAAATATTTTTATGTCAAAAGTATGAAGAGGCTGAAAACCAAAGTACTGAAAAATGCAATTTATCTCTTTTTAAAGACAATTTAGGACTCTTAAAACTGCAATCCCTGTTTTGAAGATCAAAGTGTGATCCATTGGGTCCCTCTGGCTGCTTGAGGTCGCTTGCTTTGAAGTATAACAATCATGTGCTTGCCTTATTGTGGGACCATGTGCAAACAAACACAGAAGAATGAGGAACTGCACTGAGGAGGAAATATATTTTGTAAATGTGCTTTTTTTTTTTTAAAGGTCTAAAAAGACATCTTATGCTAAGTAATGTTGACTATTTTGGAACTTGTGTCTTTCCCTACAGATAATAACAATTTAGTTATTTATAACAGAGCCCATATGCAGTCCCCTTTGGGTCTCTAACATTAAATAATTTAAAATATAAATTTTACAATACATTCTCTTAAAAGAATTAGAGCATAGAAGAAAGGGTTCTAAAAGAGTTCCTCTGCCTTGTCAATTTCGGCGGCGGAGGGGGAGACTTGGCATCGCAGCGAGAATCTCCGCTGTGAAACTCGCTCTCCCCTGTCAAATTCGAAACCCCACCAGCGCCCTGCAGAGCGTGACAGGGGAGGCCGCTAACTACCGGTTCACTGCATTTTTTTAATTTTAAGAACCGGTTCACGCGAAACCCACCAGCGCCCCGCAGAGCGCGACAGGGGAGGGCGCTAACTACCGGTTCGCTACATTTTTTTAATTTTAAGAACTGGTTCGCGCGAACCGGTGCGAACCGATTGGATATCATCACTGGTTCTAAACCTACCTGAGAGTCTGTGGTAAAGCAGTAACAATCTCTCATTTTGAAAATACAGGAAACTAGGACAAATAGAATTCTGAAGTGCGTGTGTTCACAGCTGAGCTACTAGATTTCTCTACAAATCATAGTTTATTGCAAAAACCTTCAAAGTTGTGTTCTCTGCATATTATAAGGATCCAGATTTAAAAATGGCTTCCATTTTTTTTTGCACAAAACTTGTTTACATACCCAGTTACACTTCTAATTATCACACTACAAATGCAATTGAAGTATCTAAAAGCTCACTCAAAAACCCCGTGGAATCAATGGGTATCGTTCCATTGACTTCAGTGTGTCTTGGATCAGGGCCTAGCTTTCCAATTTCCTATGTAATTGTGATAACTGTGCATGCATGTACAGGTACGTGTGCACATTTTTGCAACTAAGAAATATAGAGGCTGAATTATATACATTATCTTTATCACAAAATATCACGACCGAGATATAAAACAGGAGTTTTTATAAACCTGACCTATAATTAACCTGGTTAGAAATTTGCTATTGGAATGACTTGCCACCAGAAAATGCCCTTTTTTGCAAAACTGAATTTTTTTTTTACAGGAAAATTTCTATTTTATTTAAAAACAATCCAGATTTTCCACCTGGAAAACTGTCTGCCCACCTGGAATGCCTTTGTCAATTTCACTTGCTGCTGCAGCTGGTGAGTTTAAAAAAAATTGTTTTGATTTTCACAAAAGTGAATTTTTCTTGAAATTCTGTGAACATTTTCAGTTTTGACTCTGTTCCAATTCCAGAAGAGAAATGTTAAAGATTAAATTTTTTAACAGGAACAGATTTCCATTTTCTAATCAACTCTACCTATAATGCTTTATCTATCTGACTACTCTTCTATAGAAAAAAATTCTCTGCTCCCTCCCCATGCCCTTAACATTGGATAATGACAAGCTAAAGTCTGAGTTATTTAAAACATTGGGACATTGAAAATTGAGGCTCTTTGCTTTAAAATGTCAGAATTTATTAAACGTTTAGACTTACAAAATTGCTCAGGGCAATGAATAAAGAGTTAGCTTAATGAGAGACTCCAAATTAACCTGGATATTGGGTTTTTATTGTTTATTAAATTTGACATATGGTGAACTTGCTATGAACTAAAACAAGTTCTTCCATCTTTATCCCTTTGCTGGGATGACCGTAAGGATTTGTGAATGCAAAATGGAATGGAATGTTCTGGGCCTCTTTAGCTTTACTTAAAGATGTAGTTAAATAACCTCTCTGTAGATAAAACTTTTCTTACTCTCCTCTCCCCTCTTTGTTCTTTCACTGTCTCTTTGCTATCTGTGCAGCATTTGTGAGAGTGGCTTGCACAGTTAGAATGCTCATCTACAGATTCCTCCATTCTGATATCAGCTTGTGTGATAGCAATTTCTGTTGGTCCTCTGATTATGCCACAACTGTCCCCTGTGCTGAGAGTCGACCCAAGGCCCATACACCATTTAATTCCCATAAGTCCTGTTTTGAGGTTTAAATGGTGTTTAGGCCTTGCCTTGGCCCTCTGCATGGGGGTGAATTTAGCTCAGTGCAGAGCTCGGCAACAATTTTGATAAGAATTTTGCTAAAAACTTGCAGAATATGTTCTGTTTTTTGTGTAACTTTGTTAACAATTTTTCACTTTTTAAAGAAGGTCATTTTTACTCCCCCCCCCTCTTTTTTTTTTTAAACCAGCTTTAGTGCAGGGCAAACAGGGAAGAATAGAACACGGCCCATTCTGCAGAAACCTTAGCAACTAAGCAGGCTAGGTTTTGAGGTTTACGTCATGAAAGGGAAATTTATCATTACACTAGGTACCAAACACCGCAACACATTTGAATTTATCTGTAAGATTCTTTCTATCTCTTGGGTCAGCCTGAGTGAGGATTAGCTCATAGAATAAAAGAAATTAAAGATGGAAAAGATTGGCCAGGTCACTAGCATGTGACTTTTCCCTGCAGTGTAATCTCTAGCTGCCTTTCTCTAGTGATCATGCCTTTCTCTAGTTACCATCTCCCACAGGATACACCTTTTCTTCAGTGCTCAAAGGGAATTTCCATAAAATTAACTGAATACATCCTGCACCACCAGATAGTGTGGTAACAGAGGGAGGCATGCATTTGCCAGTAGTATCTACAGAGTATATTAGGCCATGCGGATAGTGACACAAATGAAATCCATATAAATATGTCTGTTGCATTCTATGAGGGCTAAGCTTGATGGATAATTTGTCCCCTCATGTAGGATGCAAAACCCACCAATGGGAGCTCTGGTTTCTTATGTGCCTCCTCTTCATACAACTGCCATTTTCTTTTCTGACTTAGCTGTTTTTGTAACTTTCATTCTTTTATCAATTGCATAGCATATCACTTTAATATGTCTTTCACTGACAACCAGGCAGTATAAATATCTTCCATGTGTGTTTGTTAGTCCATTGGCCAGGACCCCCACCTGCAAACAAGGGTTGTTTAATGCAGCTGAGAACAGGATCTGCAAAGCCACCTTTATGCTTCTCTGAACCTGGGCCATTTGGCCTCCACTGCAGGCCTAAACCAGAACAATCCAAAGATTGCTTTAAAGTAAATCAGCTGCCAATGGCCCCAAGGGACTAATACAGCAGCTAAAGATCACCAAGGTGCACTGTTTGTGTCCCCTTTGCCCTGGATATAGCCATACCTCCTATTCCAGCAACTGTGTGTTTGATGAGTATACAGTGGAGAGCCACCCTATCCAAAGGGAATCCTCCAGCAGCTGGAGAATCTGACCAGGATGTTAGGGTCCAAACATTAATTATATATTTTCCTACAAAAATGTGTTGGCTAAAACTATAGCGTGCTCAGAGTCTAAATACAGTATGATGTGACAGGTATTTTAACTGTATACCATTGAGTAAGATGCAGCTTGTTTATCTTCATGTTGCACAATATTTAGCAAGATGCAGTCATTCCCTGTGTGCGAAGGAAGTGAGGGTACAAGCTAGCTATTTTTTTTGCCCAACCTGTAGAAGTGAGAAGTGGAGGTACTGCATAATCACTTATTTCCCCACAGCGGAAAGCTGCAAAAATAGTCTGTACAAATATTTTTCCACCCAGAAAACCTCTTATATTGGCAATATTCCTCAGTGGCTGGTTCTAGCTAATTGTTTCCCTTCATGCTGCCATAAAGAAGCCACAATGGAATACAGATTCTGTCCGAAGCAATTGAAACAAATTTGGAAGCAGGCAGGGAATGCATGTAATATGACTGCAATATGTTCTTTATCTGTCCCAACTAGAAGATATGTTGAAGTAGAAGATTCCATTTGGCCTTCACAAATTGCTCTATGTAGGATGTGTTGCTGTAGTCCAGTTTACAGTTTGCTTTGATCACTCTGTATATGACCTATATTGGTCCTCATCCTCAAAGGAAACAAGTACACTTTCAAAAGATGTGTCTGAGAGCTTAAATTCATAACTTTGCTAGACACTAAAAATCATGGTTTTAATAAGCCATAAATCCAGTGTCTTTATTACAACAATCTGGAACCCACTAAACTCCCTTTTGTTCTATGACTACATGGGTGTTAACACCACTTTAATTTGAAGGGTCTCACAATATGTGCTAACTACTTATGCTAAACTCTGATTTTGTATTTAGCTGAGACCCTCTCACAACCTTTCCCAGAACTGAAGAGCTCTATGTAGAGCAAAAGTTTGCTGGTGAGAGAGACAGAAGTTGGTCCAACAAACGATATTACCTCACCCATGTAGAGATATGCTTGTAGAAGATCATGATTTAGAGATGCTCCCTAGCACGGGACAGTGTTGTGTGAATTGGGAGATGTGCCCTACAACAGATCTAACATGGGTTCCCAGCGACACACCTGGGAATCACTCCTGTTTGTGTTATTAAAATTCTATTCCTTACTCATTCAATAGTGTGGTCTTTAATGAACCCTCAAGATCCTTACAAGCCACTTTCTCCTTAATGTCCTGGGAATGACATTCCTACAATGCTGAAAGAAGGCAATTCTATTGCTGCTATTTGAGCACCCAGGAGCGGTAATGAGTCCAATTGACCCCCAACAAGCTATAATGCCTTGGTCATGGGAAGGCACATCACCCTCGGTCTAGGGGGAGGCTGTAATAAGCTCTGAATCCTCAGATGGGATCCTTCTTCCTTGGGGCTCACATTGGGCTAATATGTGGCAGTATGGCAATACAGGCATCTCTTCCAAGCTGTCTTGTTCTCCAGAGTGTCAGCAGTCATTTACAAAAAAAAGTGTTGTGGCTGTATAGCAGGACCTGCTGCGACTCAGGTCCAAAAGCAGTTCATACATCTTTTTCTTGCTAAAACGCTTGGTGCAGTTTTCAATATTAATTCCACCATCCTCAAACTAGATATAGCCTCACCCCTACAGTCTTACCCCTACAGCCTTCAGCTCCTGCAGCAAGCAGGGAAGAGTGAACTGCAACTTCCCTACCTCTTTCTACTTCCCTTCCCCTTCCTTTTTGCTACTTCCTTCCCGTGCCTTTCGTATCTTCTGCCTAATTAGCCTCCCAGTTCTCCTCAGCCCATCATATAGGGAAGGCCCTCAGGCAAGGAGCATCTTTGGTGGCACCCAGATGGTCATATGGGTCACCTGCCTCTAACTTTGGCTGTGCGTGTACCTGGCACGGTTCACCCCTCTCCCTGACACTTGCCTCTTCTGTGATGTGAGGGAGACTCTGGTGCACATCAACTTCTAGTGTGCCACGTCGCAGCCCTTTTCTGGCTCTTTCAGAACCTTTTCAGGTTCTGGCTACACTTCCTGCTCTATGCACAACTCTCATCTGTGGCCCTACAAAGTTGCAAAGTCACCTCGACAACCTCCTCTGGGTGCTGGTGAAGGTGGCCATCCATCATACCAAGGAGACTATTGGAGAGAGAGCTGCGATACGACTGTAGGGCTCATTTCAATGCCTCTCTTAGCTCACATATCTGGGCAGAATTCCTCTAGTCCAGGTCCACTGGCTCCCTGGATGCCTTCGAGGAACATTGGGCACTGTCTTGGGTTCTCTGATTGGTGTACCCCTCTGGCTCCCTGATTTTGAACCTGTGACCCTCACTTCTGTCCTTGTTTTTTCATTTGTTGTCCCCAGATATTATTTGAGGCCTAGGTCTAGTAGCTCCTCATAAAGACTGGGGGAAAGGTCTTTAGATGTGGGTGGGTTTGCACCTGCCCATTCCCCCAGAACCTCAATAAATGCTGACGCCAAGCACACTGTCACAGGCTGTTTTAAATATATATATGTATATTGAAGTGTAAGGTGTGCCCTGTTGAAGTGAGCTTGCAGAGAGCATGAAAGCTCACTCTGAGTGGAGTGAGCTGCCTCATTCATTTCAATTGGTTCTAACACACATGATTGAACTTTAATCGTCAGCATTAATGCTTTCACTGCTCCTCGGAGCATGGCAGAATGAAAGGGGAAGTGTCATTATGAAGACATACACAATCCTCTCTGGGTGCCTACTTATTTTGGAGCCACAGAGGGGTAGGCTTCGGAGGTACTACCACTTATGTTATTTTTCCCTTCCTCTTTCAAGGAGGAACCAAGCCCACGGAGCTCAGTACGTTGTCTGAATATTAATGAGGGGAAGTTGTGCCCAGTAAGTCCATGGCAATATTTAAACCTCATAGATGGGAAGCTGAGCTATGTCATTCATCTTTGCAACCTACTGAGAGGGGTGTTTTCTCCTGGTATTTTGAGTGGTGCAGCTTACTGGCTGAAGCTGGGAAGAGTAGAGTACTGGAGCCTCCTTGTTTGCTCTCCAGTTCCTCTCCTGTTCTTCCTACCAGCATCACTTCTGCCTTCAGTTCCTGGACCAACTGATTAAACAATACAGGCGACCTCCACTGGACAAAATGCTAATACAAAATTACAGTGGATGGTGTTAATAAGACATTATGTAGTTTATTGAATCAAATGTATGAACTGATTGTTTGTTCTGAAATTTAGAGCTTGCATGTGAAGGTGGAAGCATGCTCGTTCTCTCCTCAGAGAGGAGTGGGTTGTGGCTGTGCAGTGGGGGCAAACCTCTGTGGAGCCCCTGGGAAATTGGAATCAAAGCTTTATCCTTGTGGATCTTGGGACATCTGTGTAGATGACCAGCTCTTCTTGTACAGCTGCTCAGCCCGTCTACACTGATACAGCGAGGTTCCCTCAGACGCCATACTAATGTTTCAATCCTCCCCACCCTGCTGTGACAGTTCTTGGCTCAGGGAGTTTCCTCCAGTGTGAGGGAGCCTTGCCTGTGCCAGCTGGTGGTTAGCTCCCTGACACCACCAGCCTGTCAGCCACTCAAGCACTTTGCCCTGGGCTATCCCAGCCCTGCTTTTGACAGGAGATGCACCCCACCACTGAGTCTCTTCAGAATGTCTCCCTGTGGTGTCCAGCTCCCAATCATTGGATACCACCAGAAATCCCAGATCCTCCCTTCCCAAAGGAGCCATATACCTCAGTTTACCAGTTTTAGCTTAGACACAAACAGTATCACACACAGCACTTGAGTTCACTTATGGTAAAACAAAAGGAATTTTAAAAGGAAGACAGGTTTGGATAAAAACAAGGGTGTGTGATGGAAACAAATGATAATATATAAAACACAAACTAGGGCCTACAATTATTAATAGTTACCTTTCCTAGCTAGTAAAGTAGATTGTCACCCCAAAGTTCACTCTTTTGCAGTACTTGCTAGTGCCAAGGAGCTAGGACCCGGTCTTCAAAGTGCCACCTTGGTGAACAGATCCAGAGTGTCTTTCTCTGCCCTGTAATATGCTGCATCCATCTTTTTTCTTTATTCACAGACAGGGAGCCTCCCTTCACTGTCCTGTTGTTCCTCTTCACTGTTGTTCCAAGTGGCTTCGCTGGTAATTAATTGTTGAGGGTTTTCCTTTCACTGTTTTGGGTTGCTGCAAAGATAGATAATTGAGCAAAGCATTATATAACGGGCCAGCCAGGGAGGGCTAACAACTCCCTTCCACTTGAATAGGCCACCACCAAAACATGTGATTGCCTCGTGACTCACTTTGACTCAGTGACAATAAGGGCATAATTTTCAATAGTTACATTATTCCTTAAATAGTACCTGCTCACGCAGCTCAATGATTGTGAGTATTGATAAGTTACTAGCTTTTGGTAGCGACCTCAAATGCTAAACCATTAGGGATAAATACCATGAAAGGGTGTGTTAGGTGTAGTGAGTTTGTCAGGTGTGAGACAGGAATCGCTTGTAAAGAATTGTGAGCCTTTGCCACTGTTTCACATCTGCTCCCAACTTCACTACACAAGAGGATGCAGAAGGCACAGAGGAGGAAGAAGTTTAATGCTGCTATGAACAGAGCCCAAATGTGCTGTACTGACACAAAATGACGATGATGCGGACTGGAGGAGAGGTGAATGCAGTGGAGCAGCCGTTCCTCTATCTTCCATTGCTTTGGGGGCCTTTCTATCCTCTTTCCCCCTCCTTTGCTTCACAGCTGGTGAGAACATCTGGCACTAAGTCTTATAACATGACCATTTAAATGGCTAAGCCTTTCTGGCATGGCTATTTTTAGAGATATCACATCATTATATGGCAGAAACTATTCTTTATAATCCAGTTATTCTTTTTTAACGTGAAATATTTTGGTTTGAATATTGTTAAACGCTTATCTACTGCAGAGACATGCTCTTGTACATTAGAAACTTGTTTAAAAAAATCTAAGTAGTCTGTTTGCTCTTAACATTTTCTAAAATAACCCAGTGTCAAAACATCTGCTTCTTCACACTTTATAATAAATAATAACCACTGCACAAAATCATTGTAGACTCCTAATTCTAATGCTAATTCTCTACTGTTATAAAGAATATGTTGTATTTTAAAATGAACATCAGTTTTATGTAAGTTGGTCCCAAAGAGAATTGCTTATCATTAAAATGGTAAACTCCCTAGTGGGCCAGGCTGAACAAAGGAGTAGCAATGCAGTTTAGCTGCTAACCCCTTGAAAAAGGTAAATTATTATTGATTGATTGATTGATTGAAGAGATGGGCTCTGTTTGACAACATGGACATCCTCTCTCTCACCACAGGGCTTTATTTTAGATTTGCTGTTGGTCAAATATTCAACAAATAAATATTCACCAATTTATTTTTCCACAGCTTGTGCACTGAATGTTACTGTAATAGCAGCTGATGAGAGTTACGCAGTAACTGTGCCTAGCACAATGGGGCCCAGACCTCAGCTCCGGTCTCTTGATGGTACTGTATTGCAAATAATAATAATGTTAGCGTGGGTTAATGTTCAAAAAGTTCAACTGTGAGCCTTACTTCACTCAGACCCTTAAATGTTCACCTCCAGAAACTTGTAATTTAGCTGAGAGCTAGATTGTGCAACTGTTACTCTCATTGCTGCTAAGCACTTTGGAGCCTGATCCAAACCCCACTGAAGTCAGTGGGAAACTTTGGTATCAGACCCCTACTTGCAGGAGTAGTTCCACTGACTATTCATGTGAACTGTTCATGTGAATTAACCCTCCCCAACATCAGGGTTAGATAATCTAAACCGTAATGTTTTGTTGCCCATCCTGCAGTTTCCTCAGTTAAGGATGAAGTGAGGCAACTTGACCAGGAAGGATTTGAAATGTTCCTTTGTCAGATCCTGTGTTATTGTTGAAGTGCTGCCCTGTGAAACCCACAAGCTTGGATATATTAACTTAGGCTGGGTCTACACTGACGGCGACGAAATGGCGTAGCGCTGCATCGACGGGAACACTGTTCCCTTTGACGCAGCGCAGTGTGGATGGCGCGCAGAGAAGACGCTGCGAAGTCGACGGGAGATACGCAAGTGATTTATGTCACTTGCATATCTCCCGTCGACTGCCACCAAATCCGGAAGGTAAGTGTAGACTGGGCCTGAGTGACCTGTGTGTGTTCTGTGCTGTGCTCAAATCTCTGATAGAGCCAATCAAGAGTCTAGGCCAGAAATGAGACTCATTGTTCCATTGCAATGGGAGCTAATGACATCACCCAGTCTGCCGCCAATTCCAGTGTGCTTATTCAAGACCAGCAGCTCACATGATCCACAACAGCATAAAACGGTGGTTCAACAGGACGGGGATGGTGGCCTGATAATTCTCTCCAAACAATACTGACGGGTAGCGTTTTGCACAAAATGCAGAAATTAAACGTGGACGTTGTTTGAAATTAAATATATATTTAAAAGGAGAACTCTTCAATATCTGTCTGTCTTTGGACATAAAGCATTACTTTAGTTAGGACAAATAATTTCTTCTCACTTTCCCCTCTGTCTGAACCCCATGAGGGAATAATGGATAGTCTTTACAAAAGGTAGGAACATACTGCTTTGGTATAGTCCATAATATTTTCAGTCTATGGATGTAGCAGTGTATTTGAAAGGATTTTGTATTTTCCTAATCTGATGCCTTTATGAGGCAACATTCACAGCCATATATGGATGCATTTTTGAACACATAGGAAAGAGAACAATTTTGAACTTTTTATCAAAAATAGGTTTTCGTTTTTCAGTTGGGCCGCTGAACTGGGGCCTATGGCAGGCAGTGAGGACTGGATGTCTATGGCAGGAAAACTGAGGCTGTCATTCTTAAAGATGGAAAGACTGTCTGCTCTGCCCTTTAATTTGGACTGACTGACAGGTACAGCAGCTAGGAAGGCTTTCTATGTGTTTCACTCAGGGGCTGCCTGCACTAGAGCAGAGTCATTGGAAGGGCAATAAGAAGCTGGCTCTGGGTAAGCCCAGGAAAGCGATGAAGGAGGTGGAGCAGGAGCAATGCTGATGCTGGAGGGCAGAGGGAGGAAAGCTGCTAGAGGAGGCCTCTCTAATCCTGGGAGTTGACAACTGCTATCAGAAAAAAATGCTACATTTATCACTTGGTGAGTATTGCAATAGTATTTCATTGAGGGTGGGGATGCTTCCCATTTTGGACCAGATTTTGATGCCCTTGCTCCTGTTGAATAACACTATACTCGGGAGCATCCCCCATTGATTTCACTGGACCCACTCGTGCAGTGTGTTATGAGTGCCTGTGATGGGGGTAAACCTGGCCTTTATGGGTCTTCTGGTCCCACCGTACCCTGCCCAGGGAAGGAGCAGCAAAGGTAGGTCCTACAGGCCTGCTTAGAGAGGCCTCAGGGAAGCAGCCAATCAGAGCCCAGCAGGCTCAGATAAAAGGAGCTACATGGCCTAGTAGCTCAGGTCCTGGCTGGGACCAGAAGTGTGAGGGAGGGTGCACCTCTCTGGCCAGAGGGGCTCAAGGGATAACCAGAGTTTGTTTCTGGCTCTGTTTTGTGTATCTGGGTTTGCAGGGAGAAAGGATGCAAGGATCTTAACCCTGAGACAAGGGTACAGCTAAAAGGAGCCAGGTGCGCAGAGACCCAAGGAAGATGCAGCAATGGAATGTATCAAGCCATCCATGGCTGATTTTTATAGGGTCTCTGGGCTGGAACCTGGAATAGTGGGTGGGCCTGGGTTTCCCTCCCGCCACAGGTAAATTGGTGTAAGCACCAAGAAAGGGATGGGGCTTATTTGGGATCCTGAAAAAAGGGCTGAATTTAAAGGCCTGGCGGTTGAAGACCCTAGCATGGAAATATTCACTTACTGGCCCTGAAGGGGTTCATTCAGACTCTGTGACTTGGCCTGAGGGCCAAGCCATGGAAGACCCACCAAGGTCAGCCGGCAGCCTGCAGTGGACACCTGGGTTGAGAAAAAGGACTGCAGTAGCAAACCTTGCCACTAGTATACGCTCAAGATGTAAGTGCCCCCATTACAGTGTCAGAATCTGTCTGTGTTCTGTGCTCTTTTGTTCATGCTTTTGTTTCATTTATTATCCATAGTTTCCATTCTGCTTCGTTTTGCTCTAGATTATATTCCTTTCAGTGCTCACTTTATCTCCTACCACAGAGCAGGTGGTGTCTGCACTCTTCATATTGCATCTGTTTTATTTTTTTGTGCTCATTTTCACCTGATATCTCTCTGCACTGATGTCCAAATTATGCTCAACTGTCAGAGATAATACAAACAAATAATAATAAAGTAGTTATAGTGTGTAAGAGCTCCAGTTATGGACCAGAACCCCATTGTGCTAAGCACTATACAAACAGAACAAAAAAGATGGTCTCTGCCCCCAAAGAGTTTACAATCTCAGTATAACACGAGAGATGATAGATGGATACAGGCAGGCAGGGGAGTACAAGGAAGCAATGAGACATTACTGGCAGCATGACAGGAAGGGGACTCAGTACACCAGCGATCTAACTGGTGAGACTTTTGTAGGCATCATAGCAAAGGCGGGTTTTGAGGAAGGATTTGATGGAGGATAATGAGGTAGATTTGTAGATGTTTATCGGGAACACCTCCCAAGGATGAGATGGAAGAAAGCGTGAAAGTGCTTGTCTGAAAACGTAACAAGTGGGTAATGGGGGCTGGCATCATGGGCTTCTCAGGGTTGGGAGCTGACATTCTGATAGGGAATGAGAGATCATATGTAGAACGGGGATGTGTCATGAAGGGCGTTGAAAGTGAAAACAAGCCACTTACGTTTGATGTGATAGAGAAGGGGGAGCCAGTGGAGGAATTCAAGGAGGACTGACATTGTTGTTGCAACTTGCTAAGAGAATGATCTGTACAGTAGCATTCTCAATGGATATGAGAGGGGCAAGATAGCATTTGTCAAAGCCAGGGAAAAGGATATTGTAATTGAAATGTGAGATGAGAGTTTTAGCTGTGTGGATGGATAAGGGAGGCTGTACCTTGGAGATGTAATACAGAAAGAACTGGCAATATTTAGACAAAGCTGGGATGTGAGGACCTGAAAGGACTTCTGAGCAAAAGATGACACCAGGTTAAGGTCTTGAGTGATAGACAGGACGGTTGGTTGTCCATGGCGATTGAAAAAGGAGGTGGTGAAGGATGAGGGGGAGAGATTAACGTCATGAACCTGAGTTGATGGTTGGACATCCATGAGGAGATATCAGAGGATTAGGGTAAGACTTATGCATTTCAGGTAAAGCTGGAACTTTGAAAGTTGCATTCTTAGTAATGTCAGCAGCTGGCATGGGGGAATCCAAATATATGTTTTCTCCTGCCGTGTTGCTGAAATAAAAAGTTTGCAAAGACAACAGGATTTCCAGAGCAAAACTCAATGTCATAATTTTCTCCATATACAGTTATCTAGTCCTCCTACCCCTTTTCCCCAAAAAAGAAAAATAAAGGCCATATACCAGATGATTTATTCTGTCTCGAATCTACAAACACCTCTGAGGATCTCATTTATATGAGGACACTAAGAACAGCAGAATAGGGTCCAAAATGTTCACACTTTTTTGTGTAGTCAAAGCATAACTGAAATGCGTTCTTGCTCAGCAGGACCACTTTTGTGTGTGTTTGCATGTTTTCCTGTAAAAATGTAAGTTTTTCCACAGGGTTTCTGTCTCAGTTTTTGATATTTATATGGCTGTTATTGCTGTAGTATCTGTGCACCCCATAATCTCTAATGTATGTATCATCACAACCCCTTTGTGAAGTAGGAAGTCCTCTTTTTCCCTCCTATGTACAAAAAGCCAGGCAATGGAGTGAGGTTGAAGAGGAACGGTGGCTCTGGGGTTATGGTGATTGTCATACAATTCCCAGGCTTAGGCTCAATTTCTTTTTCTCCCACAGACTTCCTGTGCAACCTTGGGCAAGTCATTTAGGGACAGATTTTGAAAGAAATATAGGTGTCGAAAGAGGCAGACAATCCCAGTAGTTATCTTTAGGCCTCTAAATACCTTTCAGCATCTGGCCTCTAATCTATCTATGGCTCAGTTCCCCATTCATTTAAAAAATGGGGATAATAGCACTTCCCTACCTTAGAGAGCTGTTGTGAGGATAAGTTAAAGATTGTGTGGTGCTCAGATACATACTTATACAGCCATCATTACCATAGTGTGTTAGATAACGATTAACCACAGCAAAGAAATTGTAATACAGCTTCTGCAAGTATTGAACAAACACAGGATGTAAGTGAAATTGGTGTAGCATGTTTGTGTGTAGGGGGGAGATATAGACAACCTATTCAAAGGCCTTTTTTTTTTACAGAAGCAGTATTACTGCATCTTGATATAATTTATGCTAAAAAAGGCCAAACCAAACTATCTGATAAAAATCTTCTTTGAGCAGAATAAGACGAGCTGGATTTAGATCAATGCTTTAAAAGTTTCTTGTTTGACTGGTGAGTATTTTTAAAGTATGTTTTAAACTGAGTTTTAAAGTTAAGAGGTCATCTTTGTAATTGATCCTGTCCTATTTTGAGGGATTACCAGAATGAGGCCTTGGGTCTTGATGCTGAACAAAGAGCCAGGCTTTAAAAATCCAGCCATAAACATTTCACAGCTTGGAGCAAAGATCAATACAAACTGTTTACAGAGGGTATTCAAGAGACCATCAGATACTGGAGTATTGTTCAACAGAAACATTTGAATTACTGTGCAGAATTCTTCACTAGTAAGTGAATTTTTGTCTTCCTCTCTCAGAGCAAAAGTGTTCTTTTTAGAAAAGAAAATCTCTTATTCTTCATAGGGTTGGTTGGTTTGTTTTTTATTATTTTTTATTGAAAGGCATTGAGAGACATTAATTTGAAATGTGTTGATCACAAGAGGGGTAACAGTTTGAAAGAGAAGCACAGGGCCTGATCCACAGTTAACTAAACCCCTATAGAATTTACTGTTTTAAACATTGTTAATTTATTCTCCCTTTCCTGAAGGGATTAACCCCCTCCCCCCATTATAGCCAGTAGTCCAGTGATTAGGCCACTCACGTGGGATGTGGGAGACCCAGGTTCAAGTCCTTGCCCCAAATCAGATAAAGAGGGGATTTAATTCTAGGTCTCCCATGCCCTAGATAAGTACCCTAACCACTGGGTTATTGGGTATCCTGTGGCAGAGGGGCATACATACCTACCAGCTGAGACCCTGCAGGCAAGATACCCAAGGGAATTCCTAGTTTGAAAATCCTGCCTTGGGACTGTCAGAGTTCTGGCTTGCAGCACAGAGCCCTAGCACTTGTTAGCTGTGAGGTGATGTCAGAACTTTGGGTATGTGCAAAACCAAAACCACCTATGGAAATGTAGGCACCTTAGGGGCTAGCCAGCAGCTGAGCTGTGATTATATCAGTGGCATACTAGAAATTCTCATGTCTTAAACAAGGAAAGAAAAGCTACATTTATATACAGTAGCAATTTCTAGAAGTTCAGCTCTACTACCTTTTTTTCCTCATGATATCCAAAGGCACGAGAACACAGATAAACTAGTCCAGAATGTAACTCGAGAGAGAGAGTTAAGCGATGTCGTGAAATGAGCATAGCAAAATATCTGGAATCTAGCCATCTTTTATTCTTTTTTCCCATCTTGTAATCTAGAATGGCTGAATGGTGATATTTTTCAGGTTTGTTAAAAATTAGCTTCACTCAGCATTTTTATTTTGAACTTTATGTTAATTGCTTTTTAAACAATTGAATTTTTGTTTCTTTAAACAGGAGATTAAAATATAAATGCTTTCAACCCTTTAATCATATATGGCTCTAGTGTGTGACACTTGAATTATGAAAATGAAGTCTAAACACCAGTCATGCATTATGCCATCAAAAGCCCCTTTTGGCTGTGCTGTATTTTCTTTCTTTGGCCAAATTTTCCATCCAATAAGTCAATATTTTACATGTTCTATGACTCCGCATCTCAGACATTAATCTCCAGTAGGGAACTTTGTCAAAAGCTTTCAAAAAATCTAAGTACATATTGTTTCCACTACATTTCCTCTTTTCTGCCCCAAGAGTGTTACTGGTCAATAGAATCCAGCAACCTGGAATCTAGGCCTGCCCTTCTTTTCGTGCATCCAGGCTGCTGATTCACAGTTTTTGTTTGTTTTTGTTTTTGAGGCCAGAATGAACCATCAGAACATTTAGTTGACCACTTGTATTACTCAGGCCATAGAACTGCATCCGATTACTGTACTATGTAATGAGCCCAATAACTTGTATTTGATAAAAGCATATTTTTCCAGAAAGGCATCCAGTTTTGCTTTTAAGGCTTCAAGACATGAAGAATCCAATCATTCCATTTTTCCAAATCTTCTGTATTTTTTCATTTTAGTTTTTCTGAGTGAAATCACTGTGTCAAGAGTACTTGCTACATTTTAGTGGAAGGCCATACCATAATCCCACATTCATTTACAGGGGCGACAAAGATTTAGATTGGTGGTAACCTGGTAGTAATTAATTCTGTTTTACATCCAATATTGGTGATGTTATCATTGACAGGAACCCCTAGATCTAGAACACGGCCCGTGCTGCTGCTGACTCTCTAGCAGACAGGTTACACTTCTGATGTCCACGCTGGCAGTGAATCACTTCTGACTGCAAGGCGGGATGCATGGCCCCCCAAGAGGGCATGTAAGAGCTCCCCAGGCATCCCATCCAGGGTTACTCACTGAGGGGCAGTGGTGCTGAATGCTCTGAGGCCAGATTCAGGAAGAAGCTGCACTGGTGAGAGGGGCCCGAAGGGCAGACCCACCCCACTAGAGTCCTGACTGGCTTCACCCCAAGTGTTTCCAGAGCACTGTTCCTGTGGGACTTCGTCATACATGATTACTTATTATTTTTTCCACAGGACCCTTGGGAATGGAAAATTTCAGCCCAAATGGTAAAACTCAGGCAAAGCTACAAGTGACTGAAAACAGGGCCTTATAATGGGAAGTGTGGGGCAACTCTAATAACAGCCAGTACTACTTCAGCCCAAAATTAGCGTAGGGAGACCCTGATGGATTTGGGTTTGTCCTCTAGGTGGGACAAGTAACACATGAAAACATGGTCATTAAAGTAGAATAAGCAGACATCCTTTGAACAGAATGATGTTTATTTAGAAGATGCAGAAGGTGGGCTCCACAGTCCAGAATAGCCCAACCTCTTCATAGTAGCATGCACCAAAGGGACACTTTGTGGAATCCCTAATACACCCTGTGTAGAGGGGCTTGCAAGATAGGGTTGCCAGGTTCCGGCTTTCTACCAGAAAGTCCAGTCTAAAAGGGAACATGCCAGTTCACTGAAAAAGCTGGTTGCTGGCAGTAACTGGACTCTGTTCTTGGGGGGCGGGAAGAGCAGCAGCAGCTGCTGCTGGAGGTGCCAATCTCTGCTCAGCAGAGCTGCTTACGCCTGACTCTTGAGGGTTCACGGAGAGAAGTGGCTGGCTCCCTGATCCCACTCTAGCCTCTCCAGCAGAGAGATAAGTACCAGCACCAGAGGGGGGGATCCTGCCTAGCCCCATTCCACTGTGCCGATTGCCCCTGCCCCTTGCTCTGGGGACTGATGCCCCCCGCCCCACTGTGCCCTGACCGGGCAGGCAGGCTTCACATCAGCTCCTTCTAGCCCAGCTCTGCAGGCGGCAGGTGAGTGGGAGGTGGGGGGAGAGATGGAGGTAGCTTGGGGGTGGGGCCTTGGGGGAAGAGGTGGGGCAGGAGTGTTTAGTTTTCAGCAACTGGAAAGTTGGCAACTCTAGTATGTCACTGCCACAATATCCAGAGGCTGAGGCAGGGGACAGAATCTGACCTGATGAATCTGTGTGGAAGTGGCAAGTGGTCTTGCAATGAGGCTTCCTATCAGTTTAACTGGCTGATGCATCTTCAAACTGAGAAGCATAAATCTTCTATCAAGCCAAAGTGCGCATTAATATATTAACAAGGACTGTGTATTGTGGAATTTGAGATAAGCCATGGCATTGTTGGAAAGAGTGCAGTCAGACTGTGGGGAAGAAAGGTGACAAAACTTGGTTATTTCAAGGATTTTTGGACCAGTAATTCCCAGTGGGTAAAGCACCACCAATGAAGACAAGGCTCAGGCATCTTTACTACGAACTATGGCTCTCACCATGAGATATCTTTAAACATTCAATGATGCTATTGCTGATGGAGCTGCACCTGTCAGGAATTATAAACCTGAAAAATCCTAGAAGGGACAGGGCCTGACAGACTTTGGTTTATCCACAGAATAATTATAACAGACTCAGGAGAAATGGTTACCACACAGTTGTCCTTTGATCCAGTTACAACACAGTTAAAATTTGTAATGTGGAGAGGACCTACATTAACTGGGTAAAAAGTCTTTCTGTTTCTTGGGTGTGCACTAAATATTTTAACCATTTTGTAACAGACCAGTGTTCACTTTGTTGTGATTGCACTTGTAACTGATCCTTAACTGTCTGCTTTAATCCTATGCCTGCTCTGCTACCACTAGAGGGGACAACTTTAAAAACATTTTGATATTTAACGTTCATTATGAACTGAGCATATTTTTTTAAAAGCGTGACGCCTCCATTATTTGCATTTACCTTGGTTACACTGAAGAATTGGATGTCTTTACTTCTTTCTATGCAAAATTTAGTAGCATGGCTGATTTATGGTTTGTGATGTTAAACTTTTTATAGCAAAGAATTATTTGTTCTTTAATGATTTTGCATCTGAATGGCAGTGTGCAGTGATAACTTGAATTTTTTGTGTGTGCAGAGCAATAGCAAAGTGGGAGTCTTTCCTTGCAAATAAGTTTTTCCTTTTTCTTTATTAGAAGGAATTTATCTTCTAAGTCTGGAAGAGGGTTGGTGATTAAACTGAGTGTTTGTGTCTTTGAGGCTATTATTATTATTACTGAACTGTCGATGAAAAATGATATGTAAGAGTTAATTGTTCATTATTAGTTGGGCGATTTCTGAGTCTCCCCCATTCTGGACAGTTGTGAATGTCTATTTCTTTCCATGTGCCATCAGAATGTAAACACGTGCCTGTTGAAGAGAGGCAACCACAACAGCCCACACATCTAGGGAAGACCAGATGCCATTGGATATATACCTGAGATGTGCTGTCATTTCTGCAGATAGGACATACCATGGGGAAGAAGAACTACTTCACTGGTATTTCTCAGTCTCTATTATTGTAGCTCCTCAATCCTCCAGTTTAGTCATATCAGAGATCATTACATACCATTTTGCAAGCCATAAGTAATTAAGGGAATGAACAGATTTAAAACCCCCTAGAAATCCACCCACTATATATTCAGCAAATATAGAAGAAGGTGCTTGTATTAGTGGAATTTACTAGTCCATAGATCAGGAGTGGGCAATAATTTTTGCAGACGAGCCAGTCCATGAATTTTGGTAAGTCACGTGACCAGAAGCAGGATGTTTGGGAAACAACAGGCCCAGAAACTAAGCTGCCTGAAGCAAGTAGCCTGCACCAGCAACGTGCTCCACCTGGGTACTTAGGCAGCAGTTCCCTTCTGCAGCCAGTGGGAGGGGAGCCACGGGCCACTGTGAAAGACCCTGTGGGCCACTTTTGGCCCTCAGGCCATGGGTTGGGACCCACTTATCTATTGGAAATGATCTTAGAATTTAAACTTGACCCTTTTTTGAAAACCAATGAAGATTATTGTACACCGGGCATAATTGTATATTGCAAACTCCAGCTTCTGGTGAGGTATATCTTAGAGTGATTGTTTCTTTTTCTTTCTTCTCTTCCCCAGCTACTGACTGATTAGGGGGGTGTTTGTGTGTGTGTAAATATCCCAAACCAATACCCCTTCCCAACAGTCTTAATTCAGCAAACTGCCACCAAGCTTTCTAGTTCAGTAATACTATTTCCTTCTTTCATTTGCCATGTTCAGATTCTGGGATTAAAACTAAAAACTGGGAAACATAACTTTACTAAGATTGTGTGCAACTTGTACTTTTTTAGCCTGCAAAATGAAGACTTTTTAAGGATGCCTGTTTTCTTCAATGATTGATCAGGATTTCTTTTTTTTTAAATTCTAGGTTGAGTCTCAATCCTGCAAAGACAGGCACAATTTTAGCTGGGTGCACTGTGAATAGTCCCAGTGAAGTCAATGGCAAATCTGTGCACAAAATAAAGCAAATCTGTAAATCTTTCAGGATCAGGTAAATAGTTTCTAAAAGAGATGTTTCTAAAAGATCAAGACTCATTCTCTTCAGAAGAAATCAAAGCTTAAAACCAGTTTAGAAAGGTTGTGTAATTGCTCCAGTGTTAAATTATGGATTTCAATGAAGATGAATTAAATTAGAGGACATATGTATGAACACAGTAGATAGTTTTCTCCTACTTTGCCAGGTAGTGTCTGTGTATAAATATGAAATATCATCTTAAGACGTTATATCAGGGCTTGACAAATTTGATTTGTAGCTAGATGTCAGCCCAAAAATTAAGTAGTCAGCTAAAGTGGGTCCAGCAGAGGGGGCCGGGCCCAAGTGGAGCAGCGGCTCTTCCCTCCTGGCCGCCACATGGCCGCAGTGGCGCCCTGGCCGGAGCGTGGCGGCTGCTTTCCTCGGGGACCCAGTATTTCACTGGGAAAAACGCTAGGCGCCAGAATCAAATTCCTAGGCCCCATGGCGTCCTGGCACGCGGGGCTCGTGAGCCCTGTCGCAATCCTACCGCTCTCACCTGCTCTGCCCCACGCCTTTTGCATGGTTTTACGCGAAGCACGAAACGGGCGCGTTTCGCTTTGCTCCTCTGGTCTCCATGGTAGCTGTGCGGGACGGAGGGGAAGCGATCCCTTGGCCGAGGTGCCCTCCCCCTCCCGCCGGGGCTGCAGAGCGAAGGGAGGCGCCTGGGGAAGGGGTGCCAGGGCCGGCTGAGGAATGTCCCGCGTTAACAGCCTGGCCTGCAGAGAGGGCGGGCGCGCTCCTCGTCAATCCCACTCCCGCTGCTGGGACCCGGGGGCAGGAAACTCCCACCCTCCGCTCCCGCCCAGTCCGTGCCTGGCGCCCAGCCGAGCGCCTTCCCCGGTGCGGCTCCGCGCGCCTTCTCCTAGGTAAAGCGCACGCCCCCTTGGCCCGGGGCTGGCCGTGCAGCGGGGCCGCGGGCGTGGAGGGAAGCGGGAGCGGGGCGCTCGGTGGCGGGGCGGGGGGGCCCAGCACCGGCCCCGCCTAGGGGAGGCCCCTGCCGGGAGCAAACGTGACCCTGCCCGCGAGGCGCGAGCTGCAGGGTTTGCGCGTGGCGGGGGCACGCAGCCGCTCGCTCGGACCCGCCCGGCTGCGCCGGGAGCCCGCGGTCCGTGCGCGCTGGGTCCGGGCCGCCGCCCGCCCGCCGCGCCCTGACCCCTCGCCGTCTCTCTCTCTTGCAGATGCGGCCGGAGATGCTGTGGTGGGCTCGCTGCGGCTGCTGGCTGGGCGTGTGCCTCTCGCTGCTGCGCGGGGGCGGCGGCGGGCAGAGCGATCCGCCCCGGCGGCAGTGCCTGGGGCCCCGCTGCTCGGGCAGAGCCAGCCGCCCGTCCCGCTCCTTCCTGCCCAGCGCCGCGCCCGTCCGCAGCCAGCCGCAGGGCGAGCCGGCGTCGACCGCCTGGTCCCCCAGGAGCACGGCGGAGCTCAGCCCGGAGCTCCCCGCCCTGGCCGCTAGGGGCGCCGTGGAGCGCTGCCCGGGAGGGGACTGCGCCGCCCGGGCGGCCAACGGCACCAGGCGGGACTGCAGGGGCATTGAATGCAAACTGCCCCCGCGGCTCCGCCACAAGCCCCGGCCGGCCAGTGGGGCTCAGTGCGCCCAGCAGGAAGAGGGCCGCCCCGAGCCCACCCTGCTCAGAGAGGCAGAGCGAGCCGCCCAGTTCCTGGCGGGAGACTTCGCCAACCCGGCCTCGGACCTGGGCGTGCAGCTCACCTGCGATGTCAAGCCAGGTGGGTGCTGGCCGCCGAGCATCCCTGGCACGGGCAGAGCGAGGCGGGCAGGGCTGAGCTGGCAGAGGAATGCCAGGGCGGTGTGAACTGTGCACTGGCCCCTGCCGCCCATGACCCATGGTGAGGAGGCTGGGAATGCCACCAGTACAGCGACTTGGCCTGGGTAGACTGGGAATATACTTGGCCTGTGCACAGTGTGTCATTCCATTGCACTAGGTAGGACCATGAGCCCAAGTGCCTGCCTCCACCACCCAGCATTTAGCACCATCTCTCAGCTAACTGAGAACCAAACTTAGCATTTTCTTAAGTGCCCCACAGGATTTCTGGACCTTCAGGACTGGAGGTGCCAGACACGAGACACCTACGGCCTGAATTTCGGAAGTGCTGGGTGCCCACAACCCTGCTTGGAGTAAGTAAGGAGCTGAAGATCCTCAGCTCCTTTGGAAATCAGGCCCAAGGTGTGTCAAGCTGGCTGCCCCAAATCTGTGGCCCGTTTTGAAAATTTGGGCTCAAATTTGTTGTCATAGTCTTTAAAAAAGGGAAGGGAACTGCTTCTCCTCCTCGCTCTCCATTCTCAAATGAGGGAAGCAGCACAGGAGCAGAAGAGGAAGTGTGACAAAATGAAGAATAGGGTTTTTTTTACCAGGTGTAAAAGTTTTCTACTTAGCTTCACAAGCTGGTATTTCTAATGTCTGTAATTTACAGCAAGCCGAAGCAAAGTTGAAGAGGATGGAGATGAACCTGTATCCAGAAGGAATGATTTAGTAATCAGGCACAGTTAGCATTGCCCACCAGAATCCTACAGATATTGAAAATTGACTAATAGTAATTGATAACTCATTTACAGAGTGTAAGAATTCCACAGCATTTTACAACTATATCATAAAGCACCACCACGGAAAATCAGCCACTTCTAGGGTGGAATTTGTCAAATCTTTAATAATGCACAACATCTTAGTATGGCAGTGAAGTATGCTATATCCAGCTGAAACTGCACAGCAAATTTGGGCCAGCAGAATGCAATTTAGAATCTGTCTAGATTCTCTGGGTTTACATCTCTCCTGTAGTAAAGAGAGTTATGGGGTCTTTAATGACCAGAAATTAGTAAGGACCTTGATTAATGTCTCATCTAAAAGATATAAAAATAGAGGAGGGTGATTTATTTTTATTACATGTTTTTGGTCAAGATTGATGTGTTTAGGATTGTATCTGAACAATTTCTAGGCATTTTTTATTGGACGTACTATGACCAAAAGCAGTCTTGAGTGGTGAAACCCCCTTATTTGTAGGCACATTTCAAAGGCATAAATTGAAATAATATTTTGACACCAACTGTTCAATGGGGGAGCCTTAATTTGATAGAAAAAGGGATATTTCAACAAACATCCTTGACCTATGTAAAGATACAATAGCTTGAGAATCCTATTGGCAAACAAGATAAATAAAAATTAAATCAAAGTTATTTTAAATACAAGCTTCTCATTCATTCAAGAGCTTAATTATACTTTCTGTTGCCCTAACCTTGTTCACTAGCAGCACCAAGCTGTAACGTGTAAGTGAGAGGTCAGAGTTTAGGTCTTTTGCAACTACATTTAGTGGGAAGGAAGGATATGATCACTCGTTACATACATGCATCCTGCAGACGCATTGGTTTTGTCTAGATTGTCACAACCATCACTGTCATGAGAAGAGAAGGCACAAAGGGTCAAAATTGTGTTTCCTAGGACAAAGACAAAGGACCTGAGTCTCCAATCACTGGTGCAAAATCAAGAGCAGCTCCAAGTAATTTGACTTCTACTGATGTAAAACCATTGTAAGGGAGAGGAAAATGTGGTGTGGAAGATTTCTCAGCACCTATTTATATCAACTCAGTGCATAGACAGTAGAGCTGGTTGGGGGGTTTTCAGCAGAATATTCAGGTTCATTGCAACTAGAACTATCGGCAGGAATGTATCCGTTTCAATGAAATATTGTCAGGTCTAGGATGGAATTTCTGGTCAAAACCAGAGGGACACCCTCCTACCTCAGAATAATAAGGTGATTGGGGTACTCACCTGGGATGTCGGGTATCCGGGTTCAAGTTTCTGCTCTTTCTGATTCAGAACAGGGACTTGAATGTCATTTCCCAATTCTTAGGTTAGTGTCCTAACGCTCAGGCTGTAGTCTCTCTCACTCTGGCCTAATGAATGTCAATATTTATGCAAAGTGGAACAGCTCCAAAAAGAGAGACAGAGAGCTCCACTCCAGAATAGCCAATAAGTTGGTGGTTAGGGCACTCACATGGGATATCAGAGATCCCAATTCAAGTCCCCGCTCTGAATGAGTTGAATTGGGACATGAACCTGTGCCTGACTTCAGGCATTTGTGGCTCTGAATCTTGAGTGAAACAGGGCTTATGCCTTACCTGTCTCCTCAGCATTTTCCATCTTTATAGCGTTGGCGGCTCCCTGATCATGTTGCTGGTTTCTGCGAATGCCAGTCTTAGGCGCCTCTCTCTCCTCATGTATTGTACAGGGAGTCTGGACCCTAACTTGGGGCTGTAGATTCACTAGGCAGTGTGATGCCTAAAAGTTAGTTATGACAATCATGACCATTGTAACACCTAAGTCCCTTTTTGTCTGTAGTCTTTAAGGATGAGAAGCAAAGTGTTTTGGATAATGGCTCTTGTGCTATAGAATTCACTTCCTCTGGCAGTTCATCAGGATCTAACTTGACTTTTAGGGCACATCTTTTTAGTGAAGCATTTGTATGGACTACGAATCATCTCTGGGGAGGTTTGTTCAGTTGGAGTGCTGCAGGGCATGGGTGAGGAGATTCTTTGGGCTCGAATGGGCAGTTTAAGAAGTTTTTAATACTCACTGGTTTGCCAGAGCCTGGATTTGTTAACCTTTTGAGTATATTGGAAAAACTAGGCCTCCTTCTCTGGGCATTGATGAAAGCAGTAGGCTGAGGGATGAAGAGATATGATAGGTTCATGTGAGGATTACTGTGATGGATAGATTTTGTATGTGCTTTACACAGAATTAAAAGATGATCCCTGCCCCATAGAGCTTACAGTCTCAGTGTAATGCCAACCCTGACACAGGTGTCAGCAGTGGGGATCAAACTAGGACCGCTGGCAGCTAAATGCAGGAGTCGCTCCTGGATGAGCTACCTCCATTAGCTAATGCTGTAGCAGGCACTTCATTTTCTAAGGGGCCTAGCCACCACTAGAGGGGGATTAAGTGTCACTCCCAGCAAGCAGAGGGTTATGTAAGTATAAGACAAGACAGACAAGGGAATACAAAAAAACAATGAGACAGTATTGGTCAGTATGCTAGGCTCTGGTCTCAGCATATTAGCTGCCTCATTGTTAAGAGTTTGTATGCATATATAGACACATTGTAAAGCACCTTGAGACTTGGAAGAGTGCTGAAAAAATGAAAATAAAATGATTAATATATGCATGGTGAGGTGGGAATAAAATAATTAAATATACAAAAGTCTAGTAACCATAATTAAAGTCCAGCCTCAAGCATTGTTCTATACTTGATGCTTCCAGTCATGTTAACAGACTTCCATACTGTACCTGCCCGTGTGAGCAGTGTTCTACTTGGTGATGGTGAATTCCTTCCTGATCCTTAGTGGTGGTCAATTTATGTCCTGAAGCCTGTGGCTTGGTTCCCCTTATTTTAGCATGTATGACTATAAACGTTTTTCATGAAACTGACTAGTTTCATTTTATTGAATTAAAGCGGTGCACATATTAATCAGTACAGGAATTGGTCCTGCACTTGTGCCTTGCATTCAGTGGGACTTCTTGCATGAAGAGACACTCACACACAAGTATTTGGGATCAAGACCATAGCTTTTGAGTATGGAAGTACTGAAACAAGACATTGATAAGAGAAGTTTTGTATTTTTAGTAGATACATAAAAACATAGTAGATTATTAAAAAATTCTATTAGACATGAAAGGCTAAAGTGTGTGGATTATTGCACTGGGAAATCTTACTTATTTCTCTGTTGTTGATATAAATGTTTTAACTTCAGAGGCTAATTTTAACAAAGTCAATTATTTGATTATGAAGGTAAAATCTAGAGGTTTTAATTTATACTTATGCACACAAGGTGCAAGATTCATATATTTATGTGCTATTTATAGCAAAGATGTGAGAAAGATAGTTATTACATTTTAGATCTTCAACATAGGGATGATATTTTATTAAATCGTGTTTAATTAAAAAAAGATCTGATGGAATTTTGAATGTCCTTGAGGAGGTAATATAAGAAGCTGGAAAATTATTTTTTTGTCAGGAAAAGTAATAGACTGTTTGTGTTTCAGGAGAAAATGAAGTTCCATCTGAGGATGCACTAATATTACAACTGCAGCTTGCAAAAGACCAAGAGAAATTTGTTGAAATGCTAAAAAGTCAACAGAAGGTAATTGTGGATTTGCAACAAAAACTGGCTGAACAACAAAGCACATTAGTTAGCCAGCAACGTGAAATTCTTGAACAGCAAAGAAAAATGTATGAGCAAATGGATCTGATAAAAGGCCAGTATGGCATGCTTTTCGATACAGTGAAGCAAATGTCATTCCATAATCTGCAGGAGGATATTCAACGTTATTTTGAAGCTCAGCTTCAAGGACTTCAGAACCAGGTCAGAAATCATCTCCAGAAGTCATACTCTGTGCATAAAGTAGAAGTTGATGCAAAAGTGATTGATGTTGGGGAGTCTTTGCTGGACTGTGGCCTTTGTAAAAGTGATGAATTTTGCAATTTCCAAAAGACACCATCACAGTGTGAAAAATGCACCTTGTGCCCTCCTGGCTTTTTCCAAATGTCTGAATGTTCTGCAAACGCTGATCGGATTTGCCAGGTGAAATATTATTCTATTCATTTTAATAAGTTGATCTAGGATTTTGCCAGGGTTACAGTGGATACCATCCTGAGACCGAGGCTATTCAGAGAGCTAGAGTAAAGAGAGATCCTGCTCTGAATGTAAGTTTTGTATGCCATGCCCAGTTTAGGATTCTTAGGTTTAACTGTGTTAATAGAAAGGTATTTGCTTTAAGAAATGTATCTAGCAGCAATTCATTGTGTAGCACTGTTATGGACTTGCAGTACTTACCGCTGAACTGGTGCCTCCTGCTGGTGATCTCGGGTATAGCTCAAGCAGACACCCAATGTCCGCAATTGTGCTCTATCACACTTCCTCAAGATTCACCAGTAATCCTTCTCCCTGCTGTCAGGGCCCACCATGTCCTCTCCCTGACCCGACCCTCCGGCCAAGCCGCAATCCATGTCCCCCTTCTCCCCCTCCAGAGGAGTCTGCAGTCCTGGTTCTGCCACTTACTTCATTGGTCACTGCAGTCTACCACCACCCCAACGGTAGTCTTTGGGAGGCGAGGAGGGACCCAGGCCTACCCACTACTCTGGGTTCTATGCCAGGGATCCTATGGGCAGCCAGCTTTCACCACCTCGCCCAGTACCTCTTCACCCTTGTATCAGGGCATCTGATCTGCAGAGCTCCATTAGTCAGCCACTGCTCTGTCCTGGGTGCTGACCTCCTTCCTCCTGCAGGGCAGCCAGCCCTCTCTCCCAGAGCTCCTGGGATTGACTGACCCTGTTCTGCTTGGCAGCTCCCTTTTATACTGGGTTCCTAGGCCCTGACTGGTTTTCCCATAGCTACTTTCCACTGGCTGTTTCTCCAAGGGCCCTCTTGACCCCTTCCTGGCCAGTGCAGGGCAGATGCCCCACCACAAGCAACAAGAGTGTACAGGTGTTTTAGAGATAGATATAAAAACAATGTCCTTGTCCCAGAGAGCTTAAAATTTAAATAACAGTTGTATAACCATAGGAGGGGACATGAGAACAAGGATAAATATGCTTGGTTTTTGTTAGTTCCACAATTTATATATGAATCTCTTTTCCAATGACTTAGGACGTTGGGTTGTGGTTTATGGGCTGACTTAAGGAGGTGTGTTTTAAGGAGGGACTTGGAGAAGAGGGTGGAAGCAGCCGGTCACAGAGGCAGTTCCAGCCATATAAATAGGCATGAAAAATCCCAGAGTTGAGAATTGGAGAGGGACATGGGTTGGGTTGTTAGATGTGCGGTTTGGGCTGTTAAGCTTTGCCCAAGCGGCAAAGTGGGTGAGGAGGTCAGTGAAAGGAAACAGGGGCAGAGAGGTAAGTAGGAGTCATGGCTTTGAAGGCATGGACAAAGAGTTTAAAAACAATGCAGCTGGTAAAGGACATGAGGGGAAGCTGGACATGGTCAGTGTAAGGTACAGAGTAAATTATTTTAGTGGCAGCATTCTGGTTATGTTGAAAGGGTGGTGTGATGGGTGTCTGGATGGGCAGAGAAGGAGGTTGCCATAATCAAGGCAAGACAACAGTTTTGGTGGGGGGTGAGAGGAGAGAGAGAAATGGGTGCATTCTGGAGAAATGACATGATTCAATGAGACCATCGACATCAGGAAAGAGGAGAAAAAGAAGATGGAAAAATGACACTGTGTGGACCTGGGGGATGGAAAGATGATGGAAATTCAGACTGATTGAGCTGAGGGAATAGTATGGAGAGAATAGTGGAGAAGGATAGAGCAGAGTGTGTCAGAAGTTGGAGGCTGACAGCTCAGAGAACACAGAAGGAATGTGAGCCAGAGCAGGGAACTGGGGGGGAGTAAGGAAAGCTGAAGGCAAGGAGGATACAGTCAGAGAGAATTTGGAAAGTGCAAGGTCAGAGAGGAAGAGCAGGTCTGAGTAAAGACCAGGTCAGGAGAATGATTGTGGAAGCTGAATGATTAATGTTACATAAAAATGACTGACACATTTCAGCATCCTCAGAAGTTTATTTTACAAAATTATTAAAACCAGTACACTTAAGTGGCTGTCGGTTTACAAACCTGATATGGTTCAACTGGGTGCTTTATAGAACTGAACTAATATTTTTTCATTTGGAGTTCCAGTTAAGTTTTGTCCTGTTTGTAAAGCTTCCCTGCTAGCCATTTCATTAAAAGTGAATTGAATGTGTTTCTTGTGATTTGTAGGACAGAGATGAATGCATTGAATCTCCCAACATTTGTGGTGAGAGAATAAAATGCCTGAATAGTCCAGGTAAGTTCCTACCTTTCTGTGATTAATGAAGATAAGCGCATCTTCAGGGACAGAACAAGAAGGTAATTAAGAGCACAGTCCTCCTAGGTGTTGGGCCCTAAAGTGCGTAGGATGCTGGAACCAATGGAAGTCAAAGGCACCCAGCACAGAGAGGTAGGCTATAAGAAGGAAAACGATTCTTAGGAGACCAGTGGGCTGGTTTAGGCATAATACTCTTTTTATCCTCTGGTGCTCTCCTTGTTTCTGTTTGCTTTTTAACTCCCATGCTGCTTTGATGCCTTTGGATCTGAAGCTCCTGTTGCTTACACTGGTGTAAATTAGGAGTAATACCATTGAAATCAATGGCATTACCCCAAGGCCAAAGTAGTGTGGAAGGATCATCAAGTCACTTATCTCTTCAAGTCGCTTATCTATTTGTTTTTTAACTAATCTGTGTACTCATATGGCTCCCACCTGTGCAATATTTGATGCACCTTGTAGCAGTGGCATTGTCTAGGATTGAGAAGCAAGGCCCCAGTTTTCACCTCCAGTTTCTTAGGATGGTATTTTCAAAAGCACCAAAGTGACTCAGGATCACAAGTTCCATTGAATCTCTCCAATCCCAGTTTTGGCCTGACAGACCCACCATAATTGCTCCTTCCCAATCAATGTGGCTGACGGGCCCATATGTATGAAGTTAATAGACACAGTGGGCATGCTAAATCAGCAAGGAGAGTTCTTTTTTACCTGTCGGTTAACCAGGCAAGAATTGAAAGGAACTATATGGCCAGCACACAGTGTGTTACTGGTTATGAGATATGCTATTGGACTGTCAGTCAAGGAGAAGAGAAGGGTCCATCAAGTTAAAGATTGCCCTTTCTCTGACACTCCCACTGCCTTCCCACCCAAACTCCATAGCAATGGAGGCAAAAGGAAGGGAACACCACAATTTAATGATGGGCCATACATAGGTGAAGGGGATTACCCTGGCTGTAATTTCAGTCAACAATTTCCATCTTCTCTAAATCACCCCATTTCAGCCACAGGGGAGGGAGGCCTTCTCCCAATAACTTAATTATTTTAATTGTTAAGGGAAGATTGCTATCTCCAGGACCTATTGCCTGTTTGTTCAAGACAGATCCTTAGCTTATACAGGCCCAATGTACTTGTGCATAGGGACATTGAAATCAGATGTCTGCTCCGGGAGAGGAAAGTGGATGGGAATTTGATCTGACATATGGGATCCAGAGCTTGGACATGGAGGCTCCATTGAACTATACACAAAGGTGGTTCCAGCTCCAACAACTCCTGCGGACTGCCCAGCTCTAGTGTGAAGGGAAAAAGAGAGCAAATCAAGATAGAATTGTATGAAAGGAGGAGTCTCCTCTTTTCCATTGCTCTGACCCATTCTCTGATGAGCTCTGTAAGAATCTGGATTGTTAAAATGGCTGCTGTTATTGAGTAGGAGTGTGCTTTCTGCAGTGAGCAGCCCTGATCTCTGAATAGATCAGTCTGTGCGATGCATCTATGCTCCTAGAGGGATTGCATGGCCTAGGGTGCTGCAGAGATTTTCTGCAAGACAAAAATGAAGAGCTCCCTAGAATTAATGCTTATTCTTTTTAATTCAGGAAATTCCTCAAAGAAGGGGCATGGGGATGGGGTGCAAGGCTCAGAAGAAGAATCAGAAATAGATTACCTTGCTACAGAACTTAGCTTTCTTCTTAGATGATCCAGCCTTGATTTAAGGGTTAGTCATGCAGTGTGTAGATTTAACTGAAAGAGACTCAGCAGCGAACTGGGAAGAACAGTAGACTTCCCTCCTCCACTCCCTGCCCCAGCAAAAAACTGCATAAACTTGCTTACCTATATATATTAAAATATTATTTTTTTAAACAGACTACATTTAAGAAAAAATTCTACAATATAAAACCAGTTTTAAATGGGACAAATGTATTCAATAGCAATACATTTTATTCTTTTAAATGTTAAGTTATAGTATCAGTATGAGAATTGAAAGGTTGAAAATTTTCACTTGATCAACTTTGTTTCCAGTGAAAAGTGGCTGTTTTTCAAAATGAAAACTTTTCATGCCAATTTTTTTATTACCAAAAAACCCCTAACATTTTTGGTTTTCTGAAACCAAAAAGTGAAGGGTTGGGTTTTTTTTTTTTTTAATTGAAAAGCAAGAAAGTTTCTGTGGGGAAATTTAAGGGGAAAAAAATTGTTTCATTTGAATTTTTTTGTGGAAACTAGTTACCCTTCTCAACCTGCTCTCATGGTGACCAGGAGATGTTGATAATTGTTCCCATAGTCATGTAGTTATACCGTCCTACATTTCAGTGTTCATGAAAAAACGGAACATCAGGTAAGGAAGTGAAACATGCATAGTCAAGAGAATCAGAGTGAGTGTATGCTGTTGGAACTTTCTGTAAATTTGCAAAGTCTATGGTGTCCCCTACTGAATAGAGTAGTATCAGAAACTAGCTCTCAGCCAAGTTTCTGAAGCCTGTTGCATACGATCCATATATATATATTGTCTTGCAATCCTCAGCACATTTGGGGTGGTTTCTCGCTTGCCTCTGCAATTTGCAGTAGCCTGCTAGTCCCTGGCTCTTAATGTCTTTTTGTGGGGAGGAAAAATGACTCACTGAGGTCCATGTCCAATATTTGGATCTCAGATTTCAGACCAAATTCTCAACCCAAACTACACACCTGATTTCAACCTTCCTATTGACAAGCAAGAATGTAAGAGCTAATGAATAAACAGACAAAGTATTTAGATTTCAAGAGGCACTTTTGTGGTGGTCTGGAGTCCAAACCAGACCAATGAGGGGTTGTGTCACTGCCTGCCCTGTAACCCTGACTGCCTCACAAGTGCCTTGCTGCTATAGCTCCCAATCTCGGATGCTCACAAGCACCCTAGAAGCATGCAGATCACATCCTGAGTGTCTTTGTGCTTAGACAGCCCTGGTTCAGCTGCTCTGAACCCAACAGTCTCTCTACAGCCCCACTCCGGCTTCCACCCACATTGGTTACAACCAGCAAGGTGACCTCTGCAAACTCCCAATCCTGAATTTCCCCACAATCATGTGCTCTATAGGGTCCAGCACTCTCCTGGACAGTTCAGAGAAATGATCGGGTCTGTTTGTTCCTCTAAAGACACAGAAGCTCATCACAACTTGTGAACTTAACTGGGGTAAATACACCCTTCCATTTAAACACTGCACTGAGTTGGTTTATAGTAAAAATAAAATAGGTTTATTAACACTAGGACATAGGTTAAGTGATGCAAAGTAAAAGGAATAAAGTTAGACAGGGTTACAAGTAAAAAAAATGTGAAGACACGCATTTGAAAGTCTAAAGCTTAATCTAGCAAGATAGTCTTTGCCTAAGCAGATTTCTCACCTATATGCAGTTCCCAGAGATTTTAAACTCCCTTTTGACTGACAGACCCATCTTTCTCAGCTTGAAAGAGTTCTGTTCCCATGTGTCTTTCTAGTTGATGGATGCCAAAGATGGCTTCCAAAGTTCAATTAACTTGTTCAAGAGGCAGGATGATCTCATGATGTTCTTCCCTTCCTGTGGGCTTCCCATCCTCCTGTATATAAATGGGGCTTCCATTGTTTTGGTTCCACCAGGCTTAATTCACATAGGAGACAGGTAAATAGCTGCCTTCTCTCCTGTATGGAAGGGAACCTGTTTCTGTTTGGCCACAGAATTTAAAACATAATATCTTTAAGTATCCATATGTCCTCATATAATGTTAATACATGCATTTCACTGTGATATGGGTCACCACTGTACCATTAGCTCTCAGAAAATACCTCCCTTTATACACTTTTATAATACAGTATACAATCAGTTGATTCTATTGTATTTGCTGAAATGTAAATTGTTCTGTTTCCTGTCATCTCCTCCCCCCTGCTGTCTTGATGCTCCTGTTTACTATTTACATGGAAACTGAAATAAACGCACATACCTTTTTTTTTTAGGATAGACCTGTTTAACAATTATCCTGACATAGCTGTTTTACATGCACATTAGTTGTAATTTACATACACCAAACAAGAATATTAATGATCACTGAGTTATTAGTTTTCAAATGATGCCTTACAAGGCGTATTTTATCTGAAGATTATTACAGAAGTGTGTGGGGTGTGAATACAGGGTGCTTAGGGTCACAACTTTATAGAAACAGTGATTTTTAAATTCTTCTTCAAGTGCTGGTCCCTATGTGGATTCCATACATCAGTGGGCATGCGCACTATGTGCCAGAGCTGGAATAGTTTGAAGCTGTCTTCATCACCCTGCATGTGCATTAGCCACGTGGTGTGTCCGAGTTCAGATGAGACTTCACGGATCTATGCCCCACTCAGTTCCCTTTTACTGTTGCATGGCGTGAGTCAGAACACCTTTCCTCCTCGTCTTTTGAATTGCATAGCCCCCAAAAAAAAGTTGTATATAGTTTTTTTATTAAGTATATTGATAGTTATTAGTAATAATTTAGTTAGCTTCCTGTAGTTCTACTATCCAGGATGCCCTACCCATTGTGGGGGACTATGTCCAGACAAGCCAATTTTAAGAACTGTGCTTTGTGCCCACGCTCCTTCTCAGTGAACGACAAGCACCAACACTGTCTTTAATGCCTCGGGGAGACCCACGTTGTCACCTGTTACTCCATCTGCCATTTCTTCCTGTTGCGAACCCATGAAGCCCGAGAACAAAGACTGTGTAAACACCTTAGGGAGGAAATGATGCATCCATGTGAACACTCTGATATGGCACTGATGGACCCACCAGAGTGCCCAGCCTCACCGCTGGTGAGCACTTCACCCGCCAGGGTGGCACAAACGGTACCGACAAAAACCCATCATGCTCATAAGAACAGCCATGGGCATAAGGGTGGATCCCTGAGAGGGACTGCCTCCAAATGCGGTGTTACTTCCCTAAGCCGTGGCAGGCTGGCTGAGAAGTCGCATGCTGATCCGGCAGCACAATCTCCAAAAAGATTTAAGGTGGAACGTAAGCCTAAACATCACCATGACCAACCAAAATCATCATCTTCCTCGGTCAGCAGGGAGCACTGGAGCTTCCGGCTCCATCCGCCCCACCATGTCCATCTGGCTTCTTGTGTCTGGTCCCATGCACAGTTGGCTGACTATCTCCCCTCATGCCCACAGCAGAGTAGCTTTTGCCTTTTGTGGGCTCCCGGCCACAGCATGGATCACCTGGGATCCTCCATCACTGGCGGACGAACTGTTGCTCCTATATCAACTGCCAACCCTACAGCTCCTCACAGACCCTACCCACACCCCGTCTCCACCCACCCGGACAGCACTGCCCTTCCCAGACCAGCCATCAGACTCCAAATGGTCCTAAGAACTGGGCCCTTCCTTTTCACCAGCGCACTCCCATAGTCTGGAACCACAACACCTGATTTACATGTCATTGTACGCACTGCCTACATGGTTCCGATTCTCCCACAGACCATTGTCACAAACGGACTCGTATGTCTGATCCTACTGGCACTACTGGGACCCTTGTCATGGCCACGGAGTACCACCGCCTGTCGACCTGTCACTGTCGACCTTTGCAGTTACACTGCCTCTCCCTCAGTCTATGAGGTACCATGGGGCACCATCATGCCCCCAGCACTGGCAGCACTGCTGGAACCACTGATTCTGACCAGAGCCGCCTCATCCCCAGAAGAGGTGTTCATCCCTCCCTGTCTCCATCCCAATGACCATGGGCAGTACCAAGACCTCCTGCATTGCATGGCAACAGCCCTTAACCTTCCAGATGAGGACATAAAAGACACCCGGGATGAATTCCTGGACATATTACTGCCTGTGAGTCCCTCATGCTCTGTGTTCCGTATCCACAATGCATTTCTCCAACTAGCCCAGGCTGTCTGGCACGCCCCAGTATCATGCACTCCAACACCTAAGTGAGCTGATAGACACTACTGTGACCCGGCCAAAAGCACTGACTTCCTTTTCACACAACCACTACCCAGTTCTCTTGGAGTACAAACCGCGACAGAACACACCTGACAGCAGCAGCTTAAGACTACTCTTCTAGATCAAGCTGCCAAAAAGCTTGACCTGATCGGGCACAAACTTTATTTGTTGGTGGGCCTGCAGTTCCGTATTACCAGCTACCAAGGTATAGTGGCAAAGTATGACTTCCTATCGTACTCTAAGTTGGCGGAATTTTAAACCTCACTTCCGGAGGATAAACAAACAGAATATAAGTCCCTCGTTGATGAAGGTAAATTAGTGGCCAAAGTCTCCATCCAAGTGGCAGTCGATGCAGCAGATATAGCATCATGCTCTCTAGTGTCTGGTTTGATTCTTCACCGGAACTCCTGGCTCCTTCCCTAAGGAGGTCCAAACCACCTTTGAGATTCTCCCTTTCGACAATCAGAAACTCTTTAGCGATAAGACTTACGAGAGTCTTCACTCTCTCTCAAAGACTCTCATGCCATGCTTCGGTCCTTGGGCCTCTATACTCTGGCTCCAACTTGCTGCCAAATCCGGGCTTCTTTCTAACCCCAATGCTCCACCCAATCCGCCTACCAACTCTACCCTCTACACCAGCAAGAACAGCCCTGCTACTGTTGCCAACGCTTTCAATGACCCAGATTTTCTGCTGCCTCCACCTCTACCACCTTCACCTTCCCACAGTGCCTCTCCAGACAACCCTTTTGACTCTTCTCTCGAGACCCGTGAACCCCTCTACATTCCTCCTGTGGTTTCCCCGGTTGTCTTCAGGGGCCATCATGTTCTCTTTGCCCACAATTGGAGCAAGGATTACCACTGATTGATGTGTATTAGACATCATCATCGAATTTTTCGCCTCCCTCCCTTGTCAACCTCCCATTTGGGGACATACAGACCCATCTCACCACAACCTTCTCCAGAAGGAGGCTTACACCGTCCTCCAAAAAGGCACCATACAGCATGTTCTACACCACTATTATGACCATGGCTTCTACTCCCCTTATTTCCTTTTATTGAAAAAGGGACGAGGCCTCTTCCCTATACTGGATCTACAAGTGTTAAAGTGGTTTTATCCACAATTCCATTTCCAAATGGTCGCTCTTCCCCAAATCATCTCCTCCCTCTCTCCTGGGGTTAGAGTCACACTCTCAATATGAAAACTGCGTATTTCCACATGGATATCCATCCCACCCATCACAAATTCCTTCACTTCACAGTGGGACATTCCCATTATCAATTCCACATCCTCACCATCGTCTCCGTATGTTCACAAAGGTCTTTGCAGTAGTTGCAGCTGTGACAGGGCCAGGCCAGATGGCTATGCAAGGGTGCTAGAAGGCATGTATATTAGCCCCAGGCTCAGCAAAGCCTTATTCCCTGGGTGATCCAGCTGGGGCTGCTTTAAGCTAATTAGGCCACCTGGAGCTGCTTAGCTAATTAGGCCACCTGGGGCCAATCAAGGAGCCCCGCCCCAAACACTTAAAAGCCTTCAGTTCAGGCAGGCAGTTGTGGAGTTTGGAGTGAGGAGGAGGTGTGGAGTTAGGAGTTTACAGGTTACAGTTTTGGAGTTGAGAGTTTGGAGCTTGCAGTTTAAAAGCCTGCAGCTTGGTGCTGGCAGCCTGGAGCTAGGAGACTGCAGCCTGGCAGCCTGCAGTCTGCAGAAGCTTGGGAGCTGCCACAGTTCCTGCCACAGCACTGGAGGCAGGCCACCAGCTGGGGAAGCAGGAAGTGGTCCACAGACTACCCCAAAGGAAGGTAGCAGTACTCAGGGGCAGAGCGGGCCCCATCCCCTCCCTAAACCTTCCCCCAGCTGCCCCACCGGCCGGGCCGGAAGAGCGCAAGACCCACGAGGACGGAGTACATCTGTTCCTCCCCCCCCCACTCTGTTACACAGCATACATGTGACGCTTGGGCCACTCCCTGTTCCCAGATCTGGACGACTGGCTCCTAATAGCATCATCCCGCACGCCTCCTCATTACCATCCATACACTGCAAGAGCTTTGTACCAATCTAGGCATCTGCATCAATGAAGACAAGTCTACCCTAGTGCCTACCACAGAACTCATCTTTCTAGGCATGCGCTTGGACTCCATTGTGGGGTGAGCCTTCCTTCCTATGGACCTCTTCGCCGCCCTCACCTACCTCATTACAAAATTACAACATAATTCCCATGCACACCTCCGACAATGTCTTTCACTTCTGGGGCACATATCGACATGCACCTCCATCACTCCATATGCCCGCCTTCATGTGAGATGCCTTCAGCTGTAGCTTTGCTTTGTGTACGATCCACAGACAGACCACCTCAATAAACAGGTCCTCCTCCGTGACTTCCCTTTCATGGTGGTGCGACCCATCCAAGGTCATGGCGGGCACCCCCTTTAACCCTCCTATGCCCCACACCACCCTCACCATGGACACGACACTCATGGGCTGAGGTGCTCACATAGAGGGCGACACAGCCGAAGGCGTCTGGTCCCCCAGAGAAGCAAGGATGCATATCAGCATCCTAGAACTATGAGTGGTCCAGCACACCTGCCAATCACTTCTTCGTCTCATCTGCTCTGGACATGTGCAACTCCTCTCAGACAACATGACAGTGGTTGTTTATATAAACAAACAAGGCAGTGCCAGATCTCTGACCCTTTGTCTGGAGGCAATCCACCTGTGGAACTGGTGCCTATGACACGATGTCTCACTTCATGCAACCCATCTACTGGGTACAGACAACAACCCTGCAGACACACTCAGCTACTTCAATTGCAACCACGAGTAGGAACTTCATGATCTCACTCTTTGCTCTGTATTTTGCCTGTGGGGCACACCACATTGGGACCTTTTCACAACAGCTACCAACCACAAGCTTCCTCTCTTCTTCTCCAAAGTGTGATATAGCAAGGGCAGGGGTCAGTAGGAGAGTACTCTAAGGGAAGTCTGTAAGCCCCCGAATGCTCAGGGCTCTGTTCCCTGCAGACTAGCCAGAAGTCAGGAGGGGGCAATTAGGAGCAGCTGAGGCCAATTAAGGCCCAGCCAGGTGCTGGATAAAAACTCTCTGCCCCCGACAGACAGGGCATGATCTGGAGGAGTACGAGGGCTGTGCTGTGCTTTGCAAAGGAGCAGGAAGGAGGGCAGTGTGTGTGGAGGAGCAGAAAGACATGCTGAGGAAGGTATCGGACTCAAGAAGCCAGAAAGACAGAGGGCAGAAAGTAGCTCAGGGGAAAAGACTGCAGCTTGGAGTACGGTGCCAGCAGCACATAACTCATAGGGCCCCTGGCCTGAATCCCGGAGGAGCGGGTGAGCCCGGGTCCCTACCCCCCTCCCTGGGGAGACGGGGTAACGGGGGACGCCCTGGCCCACTATGAGAGGCAAAAGCATGAGACCCACTAGGGTGAAGCTGGTTGTTTGCCACAGCAGGTACTCTCAGGTAGGTACTCTCAAGGGGATACTTTTCTCCTCCCTTGGACACCGGGACTATGTTACGCCTTCCCACCCATACTGCTCCTCCTACAAGTGCTCTGCAAAGTGAGACATGACTAAGCAGTCCTCATCCTCATAGCTCTCTTCTGGCCATGCCAGTATTGGTTCACCGGTCTTCTTCACCTTTCAGCTTGCCCTCCAATCCATCTCTCACCTCTCCCAAATTTTCTCCGGCAACAACACAGCCAGATCTGTCACCCCAACTCAGGTCTTCACCTCATGGCCTGGTATTTAGATGGAGCTTGTGGGTTGACAATGTGTGCTGTGTAAGATATAGTTGACACCCGGCTACCAGGGCATGCTACCAAGCCAAATGGAGATGCTTCATGGAATGGGCATCCCGCCACCATCACTTTCTAGACACCATGTCCATACCAACCATCCTTGACAATCTGCTCAACCTTCGCCCTTCAGGCCATGTCCACTCCTCTATTCAAGTTCACCTGGCAGCGCTTAGCATCTTCCTCCTGCCTCTAGATGCATTCTCTGCCATCAGCCACCCAACCACTGTTCGATTCCTCCACGGTCTCCTCAACACCTTCCCTTCGGGCTGGAAACCTATTCCTCCTTGGGACCTTAACCTCATCCTTTCAGCCCTCACTATACCACCCTTTGAGCCCCTGGCCACTTGCTCCCTTACCCACCTCTCCACGAAGATAATCTTTTTAGTGGTCATCATCTCTGCTCGATGACTCAGCGAACTGGCAGCTATGAGCAATGGTGGAGTGACTCGGGTAAGGGAGTAACATTCTGTGAAGCAGCAGGGGATCCATTTGGAGAGGCATTAGGAGGAGAGGGCATGGCCTTGGCAGTGTTCCACTATAATGAGAAAGAGTCTGGGTGAGGCTCAAAAAGCACAGTTGGGTTGAAGAAAGGTCAGTGCATGACAGACATTGAGGGAATGTAATGTATGCTCCATGGCGGAGATATGTGGTTTAGGGTAAAAGGTTGGGAGGTGAATGATGTGATTTGTGGTGGAATGACGAGGCAAACTTGGGGAGAAACTTGGGATGGAGTTGTAGGGAGACTCCTTGTCCTGTGGAACACAGTAAATGGTGGGTCCACCAAACTCCATGAGGGTGCAAACTACCACGTCCGCCCTCCTTGCAGACTTCCCGTGCCAAGACATTTGCAAAGTTGCAACGTGGTCCTCCATCCACCCATTCACCACTCACTATGCCATAACCCAGTCAGCAGCAGCAGATGTGGCAGCCAACCACACAGTCCTACAAACTCTCACTTCTATTGATCCCTCACTTCCACCTCCACACTGAATGCTGCTTACTATGCTACCCACGTATGGAATTTCACATAGAGACCAGCACTCGAGATGTGTGGTCCCTGTCTAGATTCCAATCCCACCCCTATCCCATCTGCTATGGGCTCTGTATCTGTCAGGAAGAGGGAACTGAAGGGACGTTGACCCATGTGGTCTAATAAGACCTCGGATGTACCACGTGGACAATGCACAACGCACACAGGGGTCGACGGAGACTATTTCAAACAGTTCTGGCTCTGGCACATGGCGCGCATGTGCACCCAACCAGATAGGGACCCAACTTCTCGAAGAACCCTCAGTTACAGTAAGTAATCCTCATTTTTTGGTTGCACCCCTCCCTAAAGGCTGTGGAGAACGTATTGGCAATTAGTCTTTTTGGCACAAATGTTCATATGTGGCTCCTTTATTTAGGGTATTTCAAGTTTTTCCAAACTTTAGACACCAGTGACCTGATTTTCAATGGGCCCCCATTGGCTGAAGTCAATAGCAGCTGTGTGTGCTCGGCATGTCTGAAAATCAGGCCATAGCTCTTTAATGTTGGGCATCCAAAATTAGAGGCCACTCTTAAATATTTGTCCTTCAGTACCATATTCTTTGATCTACTATTTGCCAGGTAAGCAGGCGCACTCATGCAAAGTGGGCTTAAATTGGTAAGAGACAGCTGGTGGAGAATTCTCCTTGTGCGGGAAACTCTCCACTAGCTAAAAGTGGCTCTGCCATTTCTGGTACCAGCCAACCCCACAAACCTCTCCCTAAGGGGAAGGATGGATATGTGTGGGGAAGAGATGTGATGGAGCAGAGCCCCACTATGTCTGATCCTCCACTGGTGTGCTGTATAAGTGCCCTAACTGACACAGGGGGCTGGGATCCTTGCAGCTCCCTTTTCCCACTCCATTTGGGTACAGCTTGAATGCAGTGAGTATCAGGGCCATAGTATTTAATCCATGCTTGGAATCAAGGGTACTCTGGCAATACTGAATAGCCTACATTTGCTTGTTTAGTGTCAAATGGCTTCTAAAAATACTTGCTCTTGCAGAACTCTTAAGTTCTTGCAGCACGTGGTCTTTCAGAACGAGTACCTGTGACTAAAACTAACTGCTTCCTACAAACAGGTGGCTTCCGATGCCTTGGAATTGCTGAAAACGATGCAGCTTTGGGACTGTGTGGAGAAGCATATTTCTTTAATAAAGAAATGCAGGAATGCCAGGCTTGTTTAGAGTGTGATGATGGAATGGTAGCTTTCCCCTGCTCCACAGTTACTGATACTGTTTGTTCAACAGCCAGTGGGAACAAGCTTTCTGAATCGTGGGCTGCAAACATTATTTTACCCTCAGCAAAATCTGACACCTTCCAGGTCTACCCTGGTTTAAACTTGAAGATAAAGGAAAAGCTTCACTGTGAAATTGTATCTGTTGGAGATAACAGCCTGGTATTCAGGCAGCACGGTTTGATGTGGACCGACCTCAATTTTGCTGTAAAGCACAACTGCAGAAACTTTCTCCAACTGTCCTTGAAATTAAATAACACTGAGGAAGGCTGTGAACTGAGTGGTGTTCGTATTGAACAACCAGAAGGAAAATATTTTCAGAGCACCAGTTTAAGCAGCGCAGCGGAGGTGGAACCAAGCCAAACTCTCTCTCTGTTTCTGAAGAGTCCAAATCAGTTCTGCAACCAAAGCAAAGACTTAAATATTTACGACCTTAATACTCCACTCAGTTTGTTTTGGTTGTCACATGACACAGGTGCAGTGGCTCTGAATGCACAGATGTCAACTGCAATGCACTATCAAACTAACTATCGACCTACTTTTAAAGTCGTTTCTGTTTCTGACCCTTATATATTAAGTTTATCTCATGATGGCAGAGCTATAAAGTTCACTGAAACAGGTGTCATAAAATTTGTTTTTCACCAAGCACTGTATGCCATGGGCCATACATGTGTTCGTGAAGGCTTTTCCTTGGTCTCTTATATCAATAGCAATGGTACTAACAGAGAATTAATGAACATATATAAATCTGGTGTAAATTACAGAGACACATCAATATCTGCCTCTGGAGCCACAAAAGTCAACAGTGGGGATCTGCTTAGCTTTGAGATCCTTTCTCCAGCTCAGTGTAATGTTCGATATTTTGGAGACCACTCTGGAATTAGTATGTTTAGTCTCATCTGGATCCCATCTGGAGTTTCCACTGCCATCTCAGCCACAGTCTCTGTTACAGGACTTCCTACAGGAGCTGTCAGAAACAAAATACTGGATTTCACCCCAGTCTCAGCCAGTGAGAAACAGATACAGCTTGTTTCTTCTGGACAACTTGCCCAGAAGTACTTCAGATTTACTGAGAGGGGAATTGCCAACATTGCTTTTAATTTAAAGCTGATCCATTCATGTAATGTACTTAAAATGACTCTAAATCATTTGATCAGTGATCAGATGCAGCCTACAGCAATTGGTCAGCAAATTGGAGGCCAGATGCCTGAGGGAAGTACATGGACCAGTGTGTCCCTCCGCTCTTCTTTCAAAGTGCATAATGGCACGTTGATATCCATTTCTCTTGACTGTGTGCGTGGAAGAATCAATCAGATCGCTCATGAACATGGCACCAGCATATCTATCTTATGGATTTCATTTTAGTTAATTTAGAGTGAAGTAAGCATGAATGGACAGTTTGCAATGGATTTTGATTTTTGCCATAATACTACAGATATTCCACAACCTAGATTGTGTGAACGTTTTTATTCTTAACAGTAGGAACATTATAAAAATAATCTTTGTTAGATCATCATCCTCTAAAAAAATGTTTCTGCTTTTCCCAAGAGATTGCTCTGTTAACACCTCAGATCATAGTCGGGAGTCCAACACAGCCTCTCCTTCTTACAGAGCATTCTCTTAAAATCAGATTTTGCAGGACCTACAAAAATAGGGGTAAGAGGAGGTAAACAGAATAAAATGATACTTAAAATACTGAAATTGGAAACAGCAAAGAAACCCAAACAATCTAGGCCTGCTTTCAAATGCCATTATCCTTTACGGTAGCAGGGTAGTACCAGAACTATGTTGACTTGGTTTAGGCATGACAAACTATCATCTTGTCAGGCTTTTACATAGTGATGTTGGCCCTGTGTAGACAGGGAGAAAGTGTGCTTCAGACTAAAGGCAAAAGAAGGGTAACAGCTTTAGCATTCATGCTTAGAATGTAAGAAAAAGGATTGGTCAACATATAGGATATAATTTTCACCAAAAATAACAAAAAATGGAAAGGAAATGACAATTAGTTTATTTAGAATTGAAAAAAATGGTTTTAAGTGGGGGTTTTTTGGGGGGTGGGGATGGGTGTTTCCTTCCACTTTTCCCTCACTTTTTTTTAAAGCTTTTTTCACTGAAAAAATGTGTGTGGAGGGGAACAAAAAAATGAGAGGAAGCAGGGGAAACACTCTTCCACTCCCAAACTAACTTCTTAACCACCCAAGTCAAGAAAACCCTCTGAAAAAACAAAATAAAACTTTTTTTAAAAATAAATGTTTGCTTCTCAATGTTTTATTGAGAAAATGGATATATCTATAGTTTTTATTTTGGTTTTTTAAAAAAGCTATAGTATTTTCATCAAAAACACATCTTTTTTTCTGAAAATGTTCAGTCAGCTCTAATAAGAAAACATTGACTTTTGTTTGCTCTTCTTCCAGACCTTCCATCAAACTTCTTTCCTTCTGGTCTTCTACTGTATCAGGACTCTCTCGTTTTTTCCACTCCTCTTCTGTTCTGTGCAGACATTGCTTTCATTTTTTCTCATTTCCTTTGTTAGGACCAAATTCTAGCTCATGTGGGAAAATAGTGCAACACTTTTCCTCTCTATCATCCCATGTGGGCACATAGGTAACCCACATGGGATGATGGAAACTTGGCATTAGCAACACACCTGGAGGCTACCAAAGTCTAGCCTCATAAGTAGGCATCTGGGGAATTCTTTCCCTATTCAGAGCAGGGAGAGAGAGAGAGAGAGAGTGAGTGTGTGTGTGGTGCTATGCATGAAATAAGTTTAGCTCAAGTGTCTGCATCTCTCTGTCTCTCTCTCTCTCTCTATATATATATATATATGTAGACTCATGCTCTTCCTTATGGCTTCGCTATGTCTGAGATATCAGGCATGAGAGATTTGCAAAGTGGTCTCTTTCTATAATTTTTTACAAGAGGCACAGTTAGGGTGGGCAACGTCAAGCAAGCTTCTCTGTTGTTTCCTAGAGCTTTTTAATCTGGCCCTCAGCCTTAACTTCTTGCACCATTTTTTTTTCTGTCCCTTCCTACCTTACATTTACTCTCTGCACACAGCGGAATATGCAGTTTGAAGGCTTTCAGCCTGAACTCCTCTGCTTCTCTTCTCCATCCAGTGAACTTTATAACTTAAGAATCTTTTTTTAATACCTTCAGTAGTTCATTGCAAGGTAGCACAGCAGTGATATGGTACTGAGGTCAGTATAGCAGTGCAAGCCACATTGGGTGAAATCCCAGCTCCATTGGAGTCAGTTGGCTTGTTTACATGTGGTCTTACTGCCCTGTGTAGACCCTGCCAGTGCATTGTGAAAGGTTCCTAGTTCATGTTAACATAGTCCTGTTTCAAACTAAATACTTTTTAGAGCACGCCAGTAGGATCTACATGGGACAGTTAGAACACAACACATTTGAGCGCTCTACAGATCACTTCCCTCTAATGTGCTTTGCCGCACCATGTAGACAAACCCAAAGGCAAAATTCCCACTGATTTCAAATGGGGCCAGTATTTCATCCACTCTGACTAGAAGAGTAGGAGGGATTGATAAACTCCAGTACTGCAGAAATAAACCTTCATCCCAGACTGAGAGTTCTCAACACCTGGAAAATATTTTTGTAGCTGTAGAGAACATTTAATATGAAGAAAAGAAAAACGCTCTTGCAATTAGAATATTTGTCTTGAACAGATTTGTATGGAGAGCCCTTTCACTGGCGAGCAGTTAGACTGGTCAGACAAACAAACAGAAAAGTCAGGAAGTTTAATTCTTATGAGACATCCATCTTGCCCAGAAAAGCAAACTATTCAAATAATTCTTAAATGGTCTAATGTGTTTAAAGGAAAGGAGGTTGTAACAAGCTGTCATTGTTTGCCTAAAATACCCTATCCTGTTAACAGGTGTTGATTTTAGTGGAAAAAAAGTTGATTGGGTTCTGCCGCCTCACTGAGAGACGTGGCTTGTTACCTCACATGGATATATGGAAGGTACAAGGTGCTCTTTAGAGTACAACTGTGGGCCGAGCAGTCCTGAGGTAGGAACTCTGGGAGCAGCCAAGTTTGGAGAAGGCTTGAGCTAAGTTTCATGTTATTGCTGATTTCTTTGTTAATAAAGCAAAACCCTGGGAAGCAGCTGAGTGTTTGACTCAGCATAGTATGTGGATTTTCTTTTACAGCCAGTTAGGAAAGGTGCCTCCTCCCACAGATATAAAGGCCTTATTTTTCCTTCCATGTTTTCCTATCTGAAGTGGTATTGTGGACTGGAGGCCATGTTCTGCATTCACATTCTGCAGCTTTATACTGATGTAACTACAAGTTAGTAGAGTCACTCCAAATTTAAACATGTATAATTGAGATCAGAAATTGACCTTGTGTCTCAAGAGAAAATACAGGAATTATCATAATATAATCAACAATAGCATGGTGACGTTTGCATAGACACAGTCTGGCTCAGTTTGACTATGCTATACCTGGATGGAAATACAGTATTTATGAAATTGCTTGTCTCCTATTATGAATGTACCCAGGGAAACTTTTACAACACAGAGCCTGCACATGCTGTAATTGCTTACTTTTTATGTGTGGTATGCATTGTTTAGTAATGGTATGAGGCAGGTACCCGGGAGTTTTATAAATATTAAGGCTAAGAAAAAGCTTTCAGAGTACAAGTGTTTCACTGCACTGTGCTCCTGATTCTGCACTCCTAGCACACCCAAAACGTTCATTAATGCCAGACAAAGTTTTGGATGCACTGTGGCTGGAATGCAAAGTCTGGCTCCTAAGTGTTGAAACGAAACATCACCAATACTGCTTCTATTTAATGTTATCTCAGAGGGTGCAGGCAGAGTAGGACAAATCACTTTCTCTCCAGTTACTTCTATCACTAAATCATAATGTAGCATTAACAATAATTTACAGAACACTTAACTTTCAAGTGGGTAGTAGCCACTTGTTTCCATGCCTTCCCCACTAAAAAGACCCTGCATCTATATTTCAGTCCAGATTCTGTCCTTGGTTGCACCAACATACATTTGGAGTAACTGTGTGGGAATCACTCTGGATTTACACCAGTCTTAAGTGCAGAATATGGAACTTCATATTTTTATATGTGCCCAGAAACCAGTACCATGTACTATATAACAGGACAACCAACAGTGCACTGTGAGCCTAGACCAAATATAATTCCAAAGGAAGTGGGCATAGTGAAAAGGAATGTTAACATTCTGGTATTCATAATGTAACCAAATTGCGTATTTTCCCTATAATTGGTTTATTTTATCCACTTCTGTTGACAATTCTTGAACTGCGTTAGTCAGTTTAATGTAATATGAACTCTTTCTAATAGAATGCTGTACATTGGATACTTCAAGTGCAAAATCCATTTATAAATAATATTTTGCTCCAATACCATGGACATGAGCATGGTATGGATACCTCTCCTGTCACATATGGTGGTACTTTCTTTAGGAGCAGTCCCAATGCAGATCATCACAAAATAAGGTACTGCACAATATGAACAAGGGTGGCAGAATCTGGCCCATACAGCTAGAGATGCAGAAACAGAACCAATTATAACGCAAATATGCAGTCCTATATGTTACTCCATTGCAATATATGTATAACATGCAACATTCATGGTATTAAACTTGTTCATTAAAGAAGGGAAATACTTCAGGTTTTCTAAAGCTGCTTGTATAAAGGAAAAATAATTTGGTTTATAACAGACTGCCATTTCCGTATAACTATACTGCTTCAATGTGTGTTCTAAACATTTTGCAACTGTAAAATATGTATCTGAATATATTTTATTTACCAAGTTTTTATATTTCTATAGTGTCAAAACGTGGGGGGGATCTTAAGTATATTTTAATTTAATATTGTGTTTTTATGCTTTCTGCTGATGTTTATGCAGAATACACTACATTGTGAAAACTACATTAGTTTATGGAGGTTTTTATTATCAGATATCATGTTCCCAAATATTACCTTGATTTAAAAATATTGTTTGTATTATAATAATAACGTCCTAAGAAAATTTAACACAAATAAAACAGTCTGACTTGAACGTTGCTTAATGGCCTATTACCATGATTGGGTGAAATCCTAGCCCCACTGAAGTCAATGGGTGTTTTACCATTGTCTCATCATTATTTGCCTGTAATGGTTACATTCTGTTGGGCCTATATTTCTGTGGGATATCAGAGTTTGGGGTTTTTTGCACTCTTGCAAATTTAGCTATCTGAATAGTATAAAACTTGTAATTGATATTATGAAGCTGATAAAAATGCTTTTAATAAATTTCATTTTTTTAAAGTTTTAATAATTGTTACCACAATATTTCAGAGAAGAAACACGAGTATTTATCTGGAGTTGTAAGAAGAAATAGGGTCTTGATCCTGCAAGGTGCTGAATAGTCTGGCACAGACCCAGCAGGGCACCTACTCATGTGTTTAACTTTAAGCTAGTGACCAGTGCCATTGAAGTCAATAGCTATGGGATTCCCAAAGGGACTTCAGTGTTTCAAATCTGAACATTTCAGTGCCTGAGTTCTAGGCTCCTAGAAAAATCATAGGAACAACATTGTGATCCACAAAATTTGTTAGGTGCCTACACTCCCTGTACAATGAATGGGGAGAGAGAAGTACCTAAGAATGTGACCCGCAAAAGCCAGCGTGCTAGGCAGGGAGCCACCTAAGCCGCCAACAGGAGATGCTGAGGAGAGGGGTGCGTGCTAAGCCCTGCCCCTCTCTCAGGTAGGCACCACCCTATAGCTTGGATTTAGGTGCCTAACTCTGTTTAGCCATTTGTGAGCAGGAACGTGCTCTGCCTGCAGTAGGCAGTTAAACCACTTCTTAAGGGATGGAGTTAGGTACCCACCTCACTCAGCACCAAAAGGGGGCGAGCAGTTTGTTGCCCACCTTATAACTTTTAATCCCGTGGCTAGAGCAGTCATCTGGGATGTGGGGTTCAATTCCCCACTCTCTGCCAGCCGGGGAGAAAGGATTGGAACAGGAGTCTCCCATCTCCCAGGTGAGCGCTCTAACCAGCGAGGTATGGGGCTCCTTCAGTCTTTCTTGTTGAAGCTGTTCCACAGTGGATAAATATTTAGTCATTAGAACAGCTTCAACAGGGGAGACTGGAGGAGCCCTCATACCAGAGTATCCCATAGCTCACTGGTTAGAGCACTCCCCTGGGCAGTAGAATTTGAACAGGGGTCTCCCTTCTCCCGGGGTCTAACATGTAGGCAGCTAGGAAACTGTTACCATGTAAAGTGGGGTGCCAGGTGGGAGTTTAGTGGATTCTAGTGGTACAGTGCCTAGGGGCTCAGGCACCTAAGTTGCTTTGTGGATTGCACCCTACGACTACTTGTGTGTTGAAACACAATTGATGCTTTGCTGGATTAGGGTCAGTGTGCTCAGTATGTTGCATGATTAAGCTCTGGGTGCCCTTGACAAATATTTTAGAGCACCAACATATCTTTTGTTGAAGCTGTTATTATTTATGAGAGCTGGGTGAAAAAGGTAAAGAGCTATTGTGAAAGAAAAGGTAAGTATATTTCCAAAGAGAATAAAACAACTTTAAAAATTCAATTTTCATGAACCAAACCAAATGTTTTTGATCAAAATAATGATTTTTGTCATGAACATTTGCTTTGCTCAAAAAGGCATTTTCCATTTAAAAAAAAACTGAGATGGAAATTCTTCAGCCATCTGCATTATTTATATAGCATCCTAAAGTATGCTAAACACTTTAAAGATGCAGGTCCTATGATCCAAAGAATTTTCAATCGAGAGCCCCAATCCTTCAAAGATTCATGCTTGTGCTTAACTTTAAAGATGTAGACTTGTGGTTAATGTTATGGGATCAGGGCCTAGATACACAAAAGTCAAATGAGGGGTGGAGAAGGACCTTGTGAAATGTATGAAGAAGGATGAGCCAAGAAACAGCTATTTGAGTAAAGTGATTAAATATACTGTGAAAACACACAGCTTCTTCAGGCGACTGCAGTTTATGTAGTTTCCGTAAGTCTTTCTTTGGAATTTTGAATTCTTGTCTTGACTTAAAAAGTAAATATAAGGTGGCATTCTGTAAGTGTCTCTTAGATGTGAAATTCTAACTATCATGTGTGAGACAACCTAGTACAATATTGTTAAATGCCATCTCTTTAAAAGCAAAGAGGTAATTTCCCACATAAACAGGTGTTAATGCCAGTTTTCAGTCTTGGGTGTGAAAATAGAACTCAATTTTTGTTAATCCTTTCTTGTTGAAAAATAGCCTTTTAAAATTTTTTCCATCTTTTCCCGGCAAAACTGAAATACCCACATTTTTCAATTTGTCCTCCCTCTTTGTCCCCCATTTTTTTAGGGGCAAAATAGGAAAGAGAGGGGGGAGAAAGAAAAGGAAGTGGAGGAAATAACAAAACTCTCATATTTGGTTAATTTCTATCTGTTTCTCACCCACACACTCTCACTTTCACACCCACACCCCTCTGCCCCTCAACACAGTTCTTTTGTAACTCTTGGAAACAAATTTCTGAAAATTTTCACACATTGTTAATGAACCAGTTCTACTTGAAATCTTGTGCCACTGAAAATCGGTCTTCTCAAACTTTAATCCCTTCATTCCCTGATTCAACAAAGCAATTAGCAGATACTTAAATTTAAAGATCTGCTTAAATTCTGTGGTCTTTTATTGCTTGCATGCTTAAATTAACCACTTGCACAAATGCTTTGATTAATTGGAGCATTAACTGAATAAATAAGTAAAATTAATTGTCCAGGTTGTATTAAGAAACCTCTGATTATATTTGTAGGTGTTGGCATATCATCACTAATTTTCAGGTGTCTTCCAAACTAGATTTGGCTGAATGGTGAATTTTTCAGTTCGCTCGTAATTTTGAAAAATTGGGGAAAAAAATGTTTTAGGTCAAACGAAACACTTCATTGGACCTGAACTAAAATGTTTTGATTTCAAGCATTTTTAACATTGTAAATTTTTTAAAGTAAAGTTAAAGGAAATTTCAAAATGAAGAGCCATTTTGAATCTAAATACTTCAAAAACAATTTTTTAAAACTTCTTTTAGGTTTTTTTTTTGTCTGACCCAAACAGCCTGGAAAAATTGACATGAATTTGCTAAATGCTTTGGTGTTGCCAAATCTGTATTTTTCACTTGGGGGGGATGTCAAGTAAAAAATCTTTGCTCTGTCCAGACTGTGTGTGTGTGTGCGCGTGCGCGTGCGTGCGCGTGCATTTAGAGCAGTTTGTTGCTCTAAAAATCTTTGCTCTGTCCAGACTCTGTGTGTGCATGCGTGCGCGCGCGTGTGTTTAGAGCAGTTTGTTGCGATTTGTTTCACTTGCTTGGTTCACTGTTTTAAACCAGCAGTCAAAGCCTGTTAAAGATTCCCTAAAATATATAGGAACTTTACTCTAATTACTTCAAAGCAAATGTAATATATTGAGTGAATTAGCCTGGTAATCACATGATTGTACCCTCAGTGGTAAAGAATAAAAGAGTCTTCTGAGAATATTAATAGATTAAAAGCAGGTGGCCTCAGAGTGCTGCAGATGCTTTATATCAAACCCAAATAAAAGCCCTCATATTTTACTTGGAAGGCCAAAAGAGTAGAGAGATTTATTAAGCACTGTAAAATATTTTGTTTGGCAAGGTGAAGTAAATTTTTTGGTGCTATTAGTAAAGGAGAATAAAGGAAGCCTGCCTTATGCCAAACTGGTGAAGGCACCTTAAGCAATATATCTTATTGCTGTGGTTGAAAGACCTGTACTTCAAGGACGACTTTTCAGACACACATCTAGATTTACTGAAACCATTGTTTCAAACTACTAGCACATTAATGAATTAATACATTGACGTAATTAGCTGGGGAAAAAATTAAATAATTGTCATACATTAAATAGACTTTGTAGGAACCTGGTAGAGACTCTAAACTTAAGGTATAATGTTTACTGCTTTGTAATGTACTGTACGTCTGCCAAGTATTTGTAAACTCCTGTGTTTCTATCCATAGATTCTCCCCACACACTTCTTATTTTTTGGCTTTTCAAGTACAATCCTTTCTCCTACGGTTGTGAGAATGCTGCATGGTTGTTCTGGAGGCTGTACACAGCAGAAGTGCCTAGATTTATTTCTTTGTAAACTTGAACCAATAATGCTGAAACCCTTACAGTTTAGACTGAGGTACGTAGAATCTCAGTGCTACGAACATCTCGGGAATGGAGGTTGTTCATAACCCTGAAATGTTCGTAACGCTGAACAAAACATTATGGTGGTTCTTTCAAAAGTTTACAACTGAACGTTAACTTAGTACAGCTTTGAAACTTTACTATACAAAAAAAATCCCCTTTATTTTTTTAATAATGTATCTTTAACATTTAAATAACATGTAAATTTATCTTTTACAGTACTGTACTGTGAAGCTTTTTGAGTTTTTTTTTGGTCTCTGCTGCTGCCTGTTTATGTACTTCCAGTTTCAAAAGACAGATGTGGTTGACCAGTTAGTTTGTAACTGAGGTTCTACTGTACACATGAATGTTGGTGTTTCTGCTCACCATAAGAAGAAGTGAGCTTCTGCTTTTGCGTGACTGGTTCTTGATGTAGCCAGCCACTATAACGAGGGGGGAAATGTGAGAAGATGCTATTCAATGGTATATCTGGACGTTCTAGCTGCAAAAGCTGAACTAAAACAGGTATGTGTCACCTTCACTTGTCTCAAGCATATTTCAGTCAAGGTTCTCCATCTTGTATATCATATACAAAAGTACCTGAAGATGTGGCTTACAGAGAGAGGCAGTCATCTTGTTGGTTTAAAAGCATAAAGCTCATTACAACTCCAATCTGCCCACAATTCTATTCTGATTTCCTCTTCTCTCTCTTCCTGTTATCTCTGTCCCTCATTCAATGCAGTCATTTCTAAATATTTTAGTTTTCTGTTGCTGCCAATCGTAATATCTAAGCTCCTTCCTTATAAAAAGAGGTTGAAACCACAACCTATTTGTCTACATGGTGCCTCTGGCTCTTCTTTCTTTTTGGGGTCTAGGAACCTTGCTAGGGTAATTTTGTTTGGTTGATCTTGTTAGTCTTGGGTTGTTTTTTTTTCCATTTTTGTTTTTGGATGGAGGAGTAGCTGGTGTCAGTGCTGAGCCATTCTTATGTGGAAGAGACATATCAGAGGAATGGTCTAACTGCTTCCTTCACCTACTTCCATTCAGATTCAGAATTTTTTTTCACTCCCTATCCTCTGCATGGAACAACCTCTCTCTTCTTTGTATTCTGTGCCAATAATCTGTCCTTCAAACCCCACTTATTTTACTTAGCCTTTCAATAAATGGAAGAAAGGGGAAGTTGATAGTCATGAATATAAATCAGAACTTAGGAATTGTAGAAAACTGATAAGAGAAGCCGAGGGACATACGGTGAAATCTCTGGCCAGCTAAGTTAAGGACAATAAGCAGGGTTTTAAAAAATATATATATTAGGAAAAAAGAATCCTGACAATGGTATTGGTTTATTAATAGATGGAAACAGTAGAATTACCAATAATAATGCAGAAAAGGCAGACGTGTTCAATAAATATTTCTGGTCTGTATTTGGGGGAAAAGAGATAATATAGGCTCATCATATGGTGATAACACTTTTTCTACTCCATTAGTATCTCTGGAGGATGAAAGAAAAGCTACTAAAGTTTGCATTTTTAAATCAGCAGTTCCAGATAACTTGCTACCCAAAATTTTTAAAGAGCTGACTGAGGAGCTTTAATGTTTTTCAATAAGTTTTGGGGCACTGGGGAAGTTCCAGAAGACTGGAAGAAAGCTAATGTTGTGCCAATTAATGAGATGACCCAGATAATTATAGGCCAGTCAGCCTGACATCAATCTCAGGCAAGATAATGAAGTAGCTGATATGGGACTTAATTAATAAAGAATTAAAGGAAGATAATGTAATTAATACAATTAACCTGGAAAATATGGAAAATAGATCCTGTCAAACTAACTTGATAGCTTTCTTGATGAGATTACAAGTTTGGTTTATTAAAGGTAATAATGTTGACGTAATATACTTATACTTCTATGAGGCATTTAACTTGGTACCATATGTCATCTTGGTTAAAAAACTAGAATGAAGTCAAATTAACATGGCACGCATTAAATGGATTAAAAACTGGCTAACTGATAGGTCTCAAAATGTAAATGTAAACGGGGAATCATCATCAAGTGGGTCTGTTTCCTGTGAAGTCCATAGGCATCAGTTCTTGGCCCTATGCTATTTAACATTTTTATGTATGTATTCTGGAAAAAAACTTAAAATCATCATTGATAATGTTTGTGGATGACCCAAAAATTGGGAGTGTGGTAAATAATGAAAACAACAAGTCAATGATTGAGAGCAAACTTGATCACTGAGTAAACTGGGCACAAGTAAACAGTATGTGTTTTAATATGGCTAAATAGACGTGTACATTTCTGAACAAAGAATGTAGATCATACTTAAAGAATGAAGGACACTTTCCTGGGAAGCAGTGACTCTGAAAAAGATTTTGGGGTCATGGTTGGTAATCAGCTGAACATGAGCACCCATTTTGATGCTATGGCCCAAAGAGCTAATGCGATCCTGAGATGCATAAAGAGGGGAATCTTGAGTAGGGGAACAGAGATTACTTTATTTCTGCATTTGGACTGGACCACTGCTCGAATATTGGGTCCAGTTCTGGTGCCCGCAATTCAGGAAGGAGATTGATAAACTGGAGAATGTTGAGTATAGCTATGGGAATGATTAAAGTGTTATAAACTCTGCCTTATAGTGACAGACTTAGATTAAGCTGTTTATTTAACTTAACAAAGAGAATTAATGTGCAAAACTTCCACTGACTTCAATATTAAACATTGGTGGTGGGGAAGGGGGTGTTGGCAGAATACATAACAGCCCCGAAATGAAACAGAAAAATGCAATGCAAAGCTTCATAGAAGATTATTGACCAGTTTCATGTGACTATTTCTAAGCATACTAATATTTTACATTAATGATATCTTCTTATTACAGTAAGTCCTACAAATCCAGATGCCCCAATATCTTATGCAAGAATCATGGAGAAGCTGTGGCCACTGTTTTAGTCCATAAGTTGGAGTGGTGGTTCCAGGAAGCTGCGTTGTACTTCCACACACTGGCCTTGTTTGAGATGGGATTTTCATTTTCTCAGCCCTTCCCCTCTCCCTTCACTCCTTAGTCTTAAACATGCAAGTTGCTAACAAAAGTCTATGGCTATGATATAATCATTTTTTTCGTCAGTGGAACTGATTGGCATGTATACTATGTTTTAATGACAGTGTTTTTTATTGTCTTCTCTCCTCTCCCCCAGTCCTTGCTCTTTGTGCAAAACAATGTTGTTGAGGCATTAGTAGCCTGCAAGCCTTTTTAGACAGCAGTGTGTGTGTGTATTTGTGCCAAGGGAAAAAGGTAAGAACTTCTCTCCTTTGATTTCTAAATCCCCTGAGCAGTCTAAATCCCTCTGAACTGTGCAGAAAAGAGCTGCCTTCCTCCAGCCTTACTGGTAGTTAATCTCCAAAGATCCAGAATACAAAACAGAGCCTACTTGTTCTGATGCAATTTGTCCCCTTCCCGTGGCTGCCTTTCAGATGCAGGTAAAAGCCATAAATTTCTGTATAACATCAGGGGACAAATGATGAAATGTTCATTAATATTCCTAACCTTTCAATTAAGTTCAAGATAGTTTCAATAGTTATAAATGCATTTTTAGCTGCTTTAATTCTAATTATATGAAGAATATTAATCACGATGCATATCCTAGCTGAACAATCAGGAATTCAAATTATCCCTGGTAAGGTATTTAACGCGTCATTCAGGATGTAGCCAAACTGTAAATTCCTGGCCCCCAAGCGCCTTTTATAAAAAGCTAGTTACAGTGGGCTCCATTATAAAGATGCCTCTTTTTTTAATCAGAAATGCATGGAATCATTTTAAAAATAATGAAATATTGCTCAGTGGCAGCACTCATTTGTGGAAAATCCATAATCTATTCAGTTTTTTTCTTTTTAAACATCTATCGAAACTAAACCTATTGATTGTCTTTATAACAGTATCCATTGCTTTGTGACAACACTGTCACACTAGGGGCCTAAAATGAAGCACCTAAGTTTGCATTTAGGCACCTAGAAACGTGGCAAAGCTTTTAAAGGGTGGTGGGCACTTGCAATTCCCAATGAAGTTAAGTTTGAAAATTCTGGCCAGGGTATCTGAATGCCAGTGGCCACAAGAAACCTGTTTACCAACAAGCACCACACAGTGATATCTGAACAGGGTTTATTGCTCTACCTACTGTATGGGAGCTGTTGATAAAGGCTGCCATTTTAAACATGAGGTTTGTAAATTGTTTGAAGAAAAGGCATTTAGGCCCAGAATCACAAAGGACTTAGGTACCTAACACTCACTGATTTCAAGGGGCATCCAGTGCCTAAGGACCTCTGTGAATCAGGGTGTTAGAATCTTTGGATCATATTCTCAGCCCATGCTGAGGTCTCTTTCTGCCACAGGAGCAGCACCAAGACACCCTAAAGCAGCCCTGAAAGGGCGGAGGAGGATTCCCCAGTTTGGGAGAATCCTCAAATGGCGTAAATCAGCTACTCTGGCTTTACATGACCTGCTCTCCTTGTCCCTCACAGTCCTTTGGTGTTGGGTGTGTGTCAAGAGTGGGCAACGGTGGGCTAGGGTTGAAGCACACGTGCTCTACCGAAGTCTCCACTGACTCAACCATCGCTGGGGGTCTGCTGCAACCAACGTAATATAGAGAAATCCTATGGCTGCTCTAAACTATGCCTGATACCATTTTAACTCTCAGCCCCAGATTAGGGAAGTGGAGAGGTGATTTAAGGCTTCCTTTCTCTCCTCCTGCCCTGCCCTGCTCCGCACAGCTCATCTGGCTTCTTGAATTTACTTTTTGGCTGGCAAATTTAAGTTAATCACAGTATAAATCAAATAGTATTATATGGCTCTGAAATTGTTTTCCAAATATTAAGAATTCCACTATGCCTCTCACCCAGGGACAGAATATTAAGTCTTTGGGACTTCTTAACCATAGAAGAAAAAACGTATATGCTCCCCCCAATGGCCAGATACTGCTTTCATAACAACATGTGTCCTTAGCTAAATCCCTCCTTTGCAAACCTTATTTTATGGGGAAAATACCAAAAATGGGCCCTGATCCTGCAAAGAATTACACACATTTAACTTGTGAGCAGTCCCGATGCCCAAAGGAGCACTCACACATATAAAGTGATGCATATGTGTAAGTGTTTGCAGGATCGGGGCCACAATTAGCATGCCTGAAACTTCTTGATGTTTTGGATGTGCCGGGCTCAAAAGGGCAGAAGTTGGCTTTATATTTACACACCACAGGCAACTAAGTTAATTAAATAAGTGATGAAAAAACATTCTGGAACCAACGAGAGACAGGCTAAACATTACTGCTCTTTCACTTGCTTTGTGTTGCATCCCATCCCACATCTGTTGTCTATACTTTATCCATTTAGGTTCTGATTCTACTCCTATTGATGTCAATGACAAAGCACCAATTAACAACTATGAGTGCAGAAGTGAGTTTATAATTTGGATTATAAATCTGTTGGGGATTTAGGAAGAAGGAAGAAAGTTTGCTAAGAGCTAAACTCTCAGTGCCCGTTTTCTGTTTTGTTCTCTCCTAACGTACTTAGTGCCTAACCTACTTAGCTTTCTTTGCTTTGTTTCGAGGGTACGATGAAGCTGTGAAAATAAATCAAGACCTCTCAACAGCAGCATGGAAGTCTCAAACCAGCCCCAAAGGAAACCACTGTCGGCAAGTGCATGAATGAAGTAATGAGAGCAGACTGCCTGGTTTGCAGGGTTTATACAATGTCACTCAGAAGAATAGCTTTAAATACATTTCTAATCCACACTTGCTAATAACCAACCCATCACATATGTCAAAGGTCTCTTATTTTTGGCTGATCGTAATTCAGAGGATTGGAGCCTTTCCTAGAGATTAGAGATGGAAAATAGCTATTGGGTCATCTAGGAGAGGCCCCTGCCAGAGAGAAGTGCTGATCCCAGCAGTGCATTTTGTAGTGCTTTGAATAAAGGTGCTAATGGCTTTCCTATTGGAATCAAGGAGATTGTGTGGGTTAAAGTACTCTCCTTGTGAGTTAAAGCTAGGAGGGTTCTTTGTATTGCAGAGCAGCAGCAGGAAAAGAGGGCTGATGCTCAGGTTCACCCTTTTGAAGGCCATAGAGTCCCAGAGGAGGAGCTTTGAGTCTGAGGTGTAAAACTCAGCAACTGGAGCAGCCAGTAAGAGGGAACTGTCTTGTTAAGCTTCTAGATTTGTGTGTGTGTGTGTGGGGGGGAACTGGATCAAGAGAGGCTGCTTCTTCTGAGAATGAGGAGCTGGAGGGAGTTTCTTGTGTACAGTTTGTCAACACCCCCTTCAAGCCAACAGGACTCTTTTACATTTTGTAAAAAGAAGCTGCGTCTGGCTCACCAGTCGTGGGGACTAATGGTTCAGACTAACTATCTGGTCTTAGGAGCGCTCACCAGCTGAGGCCAATCTTGCCGTTGTGCTCAGTGCTTGCCTAGGGGGATCTGGTCCTGCTGCTGAGATAGGAGGACAAATGCCGAATTTGAGTTCACCAGGGTTTTGGCTTGCACTATGTCTCCAAACAGCTCGTTAGTCGTGGGGCAGTGTCAGGATTTAGGGCTAGAGTGTCTCCTGCTGACCTAGCACCGTCCACACAAACGCTTATGCCAGCAAAACTGATGTCGCTTAGGGAAGTGTTTTTTCCACATCCCTGAGTGACGAAAGTTTTGCCAGAATACATGCTCATGTAGACAAAGCCTTAGGCAGCTTTCTGAATTCCAATCTATGGAAACTTAGGTGCCTACAGGGTGAGGCAGCAGCTAAGCAATGGTTTGGAGAATGTCAGTGTCATCTAAGGCTCCGTCTATACTGACGGCGGCAAATTTGCCGCCATCAGATCGATGTCTCTAGATCGACTGAGCAGTCTGTGTAGACCCGCTCAGTTGATCCAGAAATTGACAGAGGAAAACCACCTCTGTGAGTGGCACAGCGCAGTGTGGATGGCGCGTGGAACAGACGCTGTGAAGTCGACAGGCGATACGCAAGTTTCTTACGTCACTTGCGTATCTCCTGTCGACTGCCACCGAATCCGGAACGTAAGTGTAGACCAGGCCTAACTATTGGGCGTAGGCACCTAACGAGACCATTAGGCATATGTACCTTTGTGAATTTGGCACTTACTATGTGCTTCACTTCTCCCATCTGTCCCATGGGGATGAGGCTTCCTGGGTACATAGCAGTGCTGTGAAGATAAATTCACTAGGGTTTGAGGTGTTGTTTTTGCTGACCCCCTACAAGATCCAGCATAAGGTAGATCATTTGTCTCATTTTAATAAACAATCACCTTGAAATAGATATTTTGCATTGCAGTAAACATGGCAAACTTATAATGTGCATATCCACGATACTCTTGTTACCATTCAACAAACCCGAAGCAATAAGATCGCTGAGCTGTGTTTCAACAGGTAATATAAAACCTGTTCATCCAAAACTAACAGCAAAAATAAAACCCACACCAAACAAACCCAGACTGATAACAAAAGCCAGTAACATACCCACACTAACAGTGAAATCTCATTACATTGGAGGCTTTGATTGCTTCTGCCAAAGACAGCAGGGTGCAATGGCCACACAAAAGCGAAACATTTGCAAAGGGTGTTTAAAAAACAAACAAACAATTAAGACTCCTCTAGGGCAATGTGATGGGAGATACAGTGAGAAAATAGCTTCTCAGATTTTAGGAACTTCCAGGAATATTGCACTTTTACTGCCTCTGAAATGTTTCTGTAGCCAGCGCTGCTGCCATTAGCTCCTCACAGATTGGTCTATTGCAGGGAATTCATTCCTTCTAGAGAACAGCTTGGAGAGAGGAAGGATTAATTTCTCACTGACTCAGCTTAGCAGTCCTAAAAGCAGCAATAATTGTTAGCTGATAAGGGCCATAAAAAGGCAGGTCTCAGCGTTCACATGACCCTGGGGTGGGTTTCAACAAATAGTTGTTCAGGAAATGGGATATGTTGCTGGCTGTGAGACAGATGGGCTTCTTCGGTAGGATGTAGGTAATGCTACAGGTAAATTACAGAGAAGTTACTCTAGGGGTGGCTTATATCATCTCCTTTTCATCTGTTGCTGGCATCTTTTGCCTTGGTCATTCATTCATTTTTCTTTTAAAGAAGCCCCCAGACTGCCCAAAGAGAGAGAGAGCACTATTCAAGCACTCTGAAGCCTTTTGATTTTTGTATTGTACATTAGCTGCTTTTTTTTTTTTTTTGGATGATTCTTTATTGTTTTGGTACAAGTCTATAGACGTCTGTATTTGATTTGCAATTAGTGCATGATAGTTTTTCACGTTGCTTGTTTTTACACAGTCTTCCATCATTTCTATTCTGGTATGTTTTAGGAAACAGGAATTGTCTGGTATTCACTGTGTCCGTCTTTGAAGGTATCTAAACATAGAATTAGATGGTAGTTTAATTTAGCATACAGCCTCCTTTTTAAAAGGAATGCAACATATGTGCTGTTCTTATGTGGCATTTGCTGTGTAGGGGCTAGCAAACTCAATGAGTAGAAACTTCAAATGATAAGGGGTTTGTTTTATTTCTTCCCTCAGGCCACATTTTACAAATTCTACATTTATGTAACATTCAGAAATGGATTCAAGCTTATGAAGGAAGCTAAAGCTCCATATTCAACTCCCTCCACCCCCGACTAGAGCTGATGTTAACAGCAGAGTCTTCAAAAAGTGAATGATCTGACATACCCTATGTGCTTGTAGTATTTTGGCACAAGAATGAGAATTAAGGATGCAGCTAATGAATCCCCTTAATTGTTATGGGTTCTAAATCAGACCCCTAACTTCACTTCATTATAGCAGTGTGTTTGTTCACATGCCCTATAGAAAGGAAAAAAGGACCCCCCCAATGAATTTCTACATCAAAGGCTTTGAATACATTTTTTGTCAGAGCTTAAAGCTTTAAGCCAGACTCATAAGTATTTGTGTTTCAAAAGGCAAGTTAGATGGGATTTTGTACATTGTAGACGATTCTTATGACGTGATCATATTTTAAACTGTCTTGAGAAAAATATTTCTCAGAGACGAGTGAAGTTTCTGAAACAAAAGCAAAGGATGGGTAACTAGATATCTTGGGCAGCTGGTGATAGGAAGCAGAGCTTTTCCTTTCTATATGAACAGTTTAAATCCATCCTAAACTGCATGGGATCAAAAGCTTTTCTTCAGTGCCAAATGTGAATTTAATACTCAGCTGTTCACACTGGAAAACTACTACCTCATTAGAAACAATCCGCTTGGCAGAGAGGCCAAAGACTGAATGGACATGGAGCATTATCATAGTTTTCCATCAGCATCTGTTTGAGAGAACATTTCATTACCATGCAAATGAAACTAGCTCCTGTTTCCAGGCTAATTGTCATGTAGGGTTTAATTATGGCTGCCCCAGCATGGGTGCACTGGGGTGGAAAGAGGGCACAAGGAACTCCTCTACTCTAGCACTTACGTGCAAGCACCAGATGTAATGTGGCTGCCCCTGGTTTTTCCCTGAGCGCAAGTTGAGAGGACTGCTAGCATGGCCAGCAGCAATAAGTGTCCCACCCGGCCCTTGTCTCTGTGGGGTGAGGCATATATGAATCCCCACAACACACTGATAAATAGATGAAGGACTGCATTAGATCAATAGTGGCGTTGTCATCTAGTGGACAGGGTCCTAGGCTAGCATTCAGGAGACATGGGTTTAATACCTAACTCACCCATTTTGTGTGACTTTGGGCCAGTCATTTAATCTGTTCTGTTCCCTGATTCCCTCTCTATATTTCCCTACCTCACAGGGTAGTTGCAATGATAAAATATTGTGATAGTATTGTGATGAGGGCCATCTGAATACCTAGACAAAGCTCATGCTTTTGTTGGGCAAAACCCAACTCCACTCCCTTGACGACTCCTCTGTTTGGACCATACAAATGGCACGTCAGTGTAGATGCAAACACCAAATATCATTACTGAAGATTGTTCTCTTTGGTTTTTGCAGGCACTGCTAAAAAAAAAAAAAAGCTCATTTCTCGTTTTCTAGTGTAGGATCAACTACGGACAAGTTCTGAGAATCATGCCTTTTACAGGTAGGATATCCGCAATGTTTTTCTTAACTGGTGTGAACATGTAGTATAATAGAAAACCTCACATCCATTTCCATATTTTGCCCTTGGGAAAATTAAACCAGTGCAAACCTCCTAAACAATAATTAGTGCTAGCATCTGTTACTGCCTGCAGATGTATGTAATAACCTGGTGCACTTTTCCTTGGGAATGTGTTGTATTTAGTTCATTCACTGTACATGCAAAAAAAGCATTTTTCTTTTAGTAACGTGATCTATCTATATATCTAAGAGGTTTACACTGATGCCCATTAGCATGGTGTCTGAGCACCTTCCATGTTAAATCAACGGCAATAGCAAAGTATACTGTGAAGGAATCTTTTGCACAGTTTTCTGAGCCAGATTCTCTCACCATTACTCACATGGGTGAGCATTTATGGTTCATGGAAGGCAGTGGGACTCAGTTGAGTAAGGTCTCAGCAACATGAGTAAGGGTTGTGCAACCTAACCCTAATAATACAACCCAGAGCCTATATCCTCCGCTGATGTCAGTTGCTGTATCTCTGATGACTTCAAAGGAGATGCAGCAGCTGAGGATTTGGCCCAAATGTGAAGTGATGCACATATTTCTAATTCAGATGTTATTACCTTTGCAATAGGGGACCACTGCAGTTTCTAAGAGTCTAGATTTTTGTGTACTATTTTTGTGTGATTCTAGTGTTCCTGAAAATGAAGTGACCCATAATGCATTGAGAAATGCTTTTCAAAGCTTCCTCACATGGTGCTAACAATGCATCTCAATTCCAACCTGTATGGCCCTTGTGATTCCAATATTTAACCTCTATTGAGCTATTGTCAACTGTGTTGTGCATCTGTAAAAGGAAAAAATAGTTCCTAGGAATTGTGAGGTCGCCAATCTCATTTTCCACTGGTGAATTAATACAGGATTTGGATTCAGGTTCCTAGAGATGAAAGACTAATACATTAACCCACTGTGTCATCTAACCCTGCTCTCAACTAAGTGACTGAGTGGTTTCTTGGGGTGATGCACTGGTATGACCCCAGCCAACACCTGCAGTCCCAGATGCAACCCTGGGAACTATCGCCTTACAATGTTCAGTGCTGTGCACGGCACGCTGCAAGCTCATTGGTTTGTCTATCAAAGAAATTGATATGCACCAGCTTTCACTTCAAATAGAGTCTTAACACACTGTAAACCATATGCATTGTTTTAAATAAAACACATTAATTAAGTACAGAAAGATTTTAAGTGATTATAAGTCAGAGGAAAGAAGGTTAGATTTGATCAAAAGTAAATATAAGGCAAATCGATTCTAAACTAAGTGTAACACTTTGAGCAACAGTACAGTCTTAGATGATTCTCACCACAGGTTGGCTGGTCTGCCTCCAGCTAGGCTTCCCCCCTGGGTCAGTTCTTCAGTTGCTTGCTGGTGTTTGTAGATGGAGGTGGAAGTGAGAGAGAGAGAACAGCAAAACGTCTCCCCTTTTTAACATGTTCCTTCACTCCCCATTGGGGCCTCCCTTTCAAGTCAGGTGACAAAAAGTGCCCATACATGTTTCCTTTGTTCATGCTCTGGCTAGTCCTTTTGTTCCTGGAAGAGCTATGTTTGTTTTATGCATGCCTTAGTGATGTATGAATGGCCCTTCAGCTCTGTAGAGTTTTGTCTAGATCTGTCTCAAGCTGAGACACATCTTTTGGAACATTACATAGCGAAGCCTCATAACCATATACATGACACTGCAACAAACATATTACTATAACAACAATGTTCAGTACGTCATGAGGGTTCCAAAAACATCTTTCGTTACATATTTTGCATTAAACAATACACAATTACACTATAAGGGTGAACATGGGGGGTGCAGTGTGTCAAGGTGGGCATCCTGCCACTTGGTGCCAGCCCAGCAACACTCTCCCAAAACTTCCAGGATTGTCTGTGCACTGTTGTATTGCTCTCCCAGAAGATGGTAGGGTGATTGAAATCCCGCATAAGAATCCGGTTCTGTGATCTAGAAACTTCGGTTAGTTGTCTGAAGAAAGCCTTATCTACCTCATCGTTCTGGTCTAGTAGTCTATAGCAGATGCTCTCCATGACATCAACCTTGTTGCCTCTAAACTTAGCCCAGGAACTCTCAACAGGCTTTTCTCCAGTTTCATACTGGAGCTCTGAGCTGTTATATTGCTCCCTTACACACAGTGCAACTCCTTCTCCGTAGAGTGACCTGTGGCAGGTGTCTTGAGGTTGTTCCTGAGGATGGCGTCCCAGTCTGGCCTCAGGATCCATCCCTCTGTTTATTTTTAAACCATCTGTTCCCCTTTTTTCCCTCATAGTGCCACAACACCATATTGGATGGTTACACCCTGCAGTTTTCTTCAGTACTTCCCTCCCTCCCTGGTCCTCTTCAGGTACCCTTCTCATGAGCGACCTTTTGTTCAGGAGGTGGAAACCCTCCTATGGGTAAGGGCTGTAGAGGAAGTTCCTTAAGACATAAGAGAGAAAGGGTTTTATTCCCGATATTTTCCTATGCCAGAGGAGGCCACAGACCTATATTGGGCCAGGTCTCCACCCAGCAGGTATCTCAAGAGATGAAGTTCCGCATGGTCTCCCTAGTCTCCACCATCCCTTCTCTGGATCCAGGAGACTGGTATGCCATTCTCAACTTAAAGGACGCATATTTCATTATTTCCATTTTCCAAGGCCACATGAGATTCCTCTGGTTTGTAGTGGGCCAGCAACATCACCAATTCTCGGTGCTGCCCTTTGGCATCTCTTTGGCCCAAGAGTTTTCACAAAACGTATGGCGATATTGGCCACTTACCTGAGGCATCGAGTGGTGCAGATTTACCCATAGCTCAATGACTGACTCATCAAGGGCAAGTCACAATCTCAGGTCCAGTATAGCCTCAGGCTCATGAGATCCACCTGTCAAGATCTGGGCCTGCTCATGAACAAGCAAAAATCGACTCTGTCCCCTGTTCAACAGATAGTTTATAGGAGTAGTTCTCAACTCCACATAAGCCAAAGCCTTTCTTTCGGACTCCCGGTTCCAAGTCATGTTGGGTCTCATTACAGACGATCATGACCGCTCGGTCATGCCTCAGACTGCTGGAGCACACGTTAGCAAGAAGGCCGCAAAGAGTCCTCCCATCTGTGACAAGGACCCCACTGATTATAAGCACCAATCACCAGCAGCTGCTTCTGCTAGGGAGTTGAGCAGGTATTCATGGAGCAAATGTGATGATGACACACACCTTTCTACTATGAAACAGTTACCCCATTATACCTTTCTAAGGCAAAATGCTAAGATACAGTGGTTTGCATTAGTATGTCATGCTGCCTTACACCTTACAATTGGCTCTAGATGTGGTATCATATTAAATCTATATATGTACCATATTGACTCACTCTTACAGTAGTGTCAATCAGCAACAAGCACAGGATTCCCCAGGCGACAATAAAATCCCTAGAAATTGCACAGAAGCGCCCTGAAATGGAACTCAGTTAAATCCCATGGGATTGGGACTTCCTGTTCCAAGTGCAGTAATATTTCATAGGTAAACAGTGTAAGAGACCAATCTCGGCCTTCTCAGAAGAATTATGTCTCACTTGTCTGTTGCCTTTCCCTGTGTTCATATAACCAGAGAGGACTCAGGCAAGGTCCCATAAGGGTTGGTCTCCAAAATAGGTGTGTGTGGGTGGGAAGCCCTGACTCCACCACATGCTCATTGTGCTCCTGGATCCCACACAAAGGCCCTTTGCATGAAGTCTGTGGTATCACGACTCCACCTGGATTCAGGGCTGGAGGTGAGGAGCAGCTGCCCTCTGCACTGATCTCACTCCAAATCTTGGCGCTGTCTCTGCAGATGCAGGGAGGCAGTGTGACCTAGTGGCTAGAACATTGGACTGGGACTCAGGACAACTGGGCTCTATTCCCAGCTCTGCCCCTGGCCTATTGGGTGACCTTGGGTAAGTCACCCGAGTGCTCTGTGCCTCAGTTTCACCATTAGTAAATGGGTATAACGATACTGACCACTCCATAAAGAACTGGGAGATCTACTGATTATTATTACCTGACCTGGAGCGAATGCTTCAGTAAACCAGATGAATTCCTAAAAGTTTGCAAACTCCATGGCTGCTATTACAGATTCATGCTGCCAAGAGCCGTGTTGTTCCTTTAGGAGCTGTGCTGTCAGGGATGAGGATGACCTTTAGGACAGCACAGAGTAGCTCCAGAATGTCAGCGTTGACTTCCCTTCATTCCTCTCCATGGTATATGTTACCTGTGGGCCAAGCCTATAGTTCTTATCCAGGCAAAACGACCAAGGAATACAATGGAAATTTTGCCTGGATGAGAACTGGATCCCATACTTTGAGCTCTGACATGAGAGAAGCCAGTAGAAGGTGTTGCTAATTTAATATCTCAGCAAACATAAAAAGACGGGTGGCAGTAGAGGAAAACATACGGCAAGTCTGACCTTGCTCTCAGTAGTAGTAAGTGTCATTTTACATCACTAGGGCAGGATTGGTACCATCTGGCACCAATAATTGCTCTTTCAATAATTCACAGCAGCTCCTTTTCTCACTTGTGATGATAATTTTACTGTTTAGTCCAAATGCATTTACAAGCCAGCTGGAACGATTGCCACTGACCATTACAAATCCAGATGTGGAGGGAGTCCATTTTTTTTTGCTTGATGCTTGTATAGATCGGTCACAAACCTGGATAGAAGTCATATGAGAGGGATCAGGATAGAAAGACAGAGGTTAGACTGGTTGGTACTCTTTATACAGGTGCAACTGTTTCTCTTTATTTATTTTAAACCCATGGGCCCAGATTCTCAGCTTTGTGCAGTCTCAGTGGCACAAACGAAATGTAAAAGGGCCCCACAAAAGCAGCCCAAGATTTGTCTCCTCAGGACATTTTCTGGTGGTGTAGCAGGATCAGGGTGGAAAGGACGTGCTAGGAGTGGGAGGTGGACTTGCCAGTGGCTTAGTCCATGGCACTCTGCCTTATTCCTGGCTGGCACTTGGTCCTCATAGGACTGCTGGATCTGGCACAATTTAGAGAGGTCTTTAGTCTGCTGTAAGTTAAGGTGGGAGACAGTTTTGCCCCTGGCTGACCGAGGACTGGGGCAGTTGCAAGCTGACTGAGAGTCTCCTCCTTTGCACCCTTTGAAACTCCTCCCCTATCCCAAGGGCCTTGTGTAAACAGTGAAGTGGGGGAGGCTTGACTAATGACTGCAGACTGTTAATTTCTTTGGCAATACAGCAGCACAGCAAAGCTCTGATTTTCCTGGTTAGGGCCTGACTGACTCCAAGACTGAACATGGCTTTAACTGGTGTCCTGTAGGACCCACAAACTCATGGTCACTATTTTGGATTCAATCCTGTGAAGGGCAAATTGAACATTCCCTACCTATGGCATAGCCCCTTCATCAGGGCAGTGATGACAGATGAGAGGCTTCTCCTGGACTAGTTTTGACCTAATTCGGCCAAATCCTGCTTTCCTTACCTGCAATGACCGAGTAAGGAATATAGCAGAGGCTCACCATCACCCTGTCCTTCCCGTATTGGTAAAGGGAGAAGGGTCAGGGGCTGGTCCCACTACAGTGTAGTATGATATATGTAGAGATTGAGGACCACGGGACTACTGGATATAACCTATCATTACTATATGTCCCCTTACACTTTCTCACTTTTAATGTCTCCACGAGTATTAATTAAGCATGCTTAACCTTATGAATTCTTGGCAAGTTTTTCACAGAAATTGTCTACTAGGGAAAGGGTTTTTTTGGGTATAATTTTACTTTTTTTTTTTTTCAACAAACTGCCACAAAAGTTCCTTATTCACTTAATCTGGCATTTTGTCTCACTTTAATGAACACTTTGCAAGAAGCATAACGCTGTCCTGGAATGAGTTATACTGCTATAAAGTTTGTGTAGGAACATCCATATTTTGAATGAACTATACCACTTCAAGCAGTCATCCTGTTGCTATCCCCATGTCATTGCTTTGCACCTGGATTAGCCTGTCTGTATACCTTGGGGCCATACATTGCTCTGGGGTCACATTGAACAGATGGCACTGACTTCCCTTAAATGGTGGCACATACTCAAGTGTATCTTTTTGAGATTCCAACTCTTGGGAAGGTCACACAGCTGGAATCCACTGTAGTAGCTGTGATGCTGTATGATTAAACATGGCCATTTATGTCATTAATGTTACCGCTGTTATACTTATTTACTGTCACTTGAATCTTTGCTAATAAAGTTATTCTTGTTTTCGCTGTATATGTATCTAAGTGCTGCGATGTTAAGCAAAGTGCTGGTCCAGGGTTGCCTCTGGCAAACTGGTATGTGCTGTTTCTTTGGGAATAGCAGCCCTGGTAATTCTGTGGGTGTATCTGCGTATCACTACCTGTACAGACAGCGGGAAACCTGTAGTGCTTGTGTGGCCAGAGGCTGTTGGTTTCAGGGAGCTGAACCACAGCAAGCACAGACAAGACTGCTTCACACTAAGGGCAGATGGTGGTGAGGTCCCTCACAACTATGGGTACCCCCAGGAAGCATCACATCTGTACATTTCAGTAATTATCAATGCACCTTTTTGTCATCTGTGTGTCTATGATGAAATTTGTACTTACTGATAAAAATCTAATCCTTCCAAGGCAAACTATAAGGTATTTGTGGCCACACAGATTACCGAAGGCCATGGTTATTTTCCATCAGATCCTTTTCTGTTATAGTGCATGGTAATATTATTAACCCTTTCACAACAAACTGGACTCAGACCAGTAACTGCAAAAGTCTATTTATTTTGCAGTGTACATTGTGCTGATCAGCTGGCACTATAAACAAGAATTGAAGGCAAACGGATAATCTATTTCATCACGCACATTGCAAGACATCTAGTGGTAAATAGATGAATGTACAATTATACATAATATGTCCTGTACCATTAATATTATGTACCTTATTAGCTCTTATTATATGCTCTTATTAGCAATGTTTCCTTCCACCAGCAGCTGGGAGGGGCGCCATCCTTGTAAACAGCAGAGCTGCAGCTCTTCCCATTGCCCTTTTGAACAGGACCCTTCTCTGCCACTTGGGGATGTGCCTCAGTTTAACATCCTCCAGTGTAAGGACAGCCTGCAGAGACGGCTATACATTATTAACCTGTCCCTTAGGGATTCCCCCCACCCTGCACCCACCCCGCATTGGTACAGGGATTGCGTATGAAGGGGAAAGAAGATGGAAAATATCTTAGTATGTTCAAGCACACCCCAGCCTGGGAAGAGCAGAGGGAAAAGGGATTCCAGAATTGGGAAAAAGAAACATTTATTATTGTGAGCATGGAGACTAGCTTTGGGACAGCAATTACTCATACTGTTTCTGTTCTCCTAGCACCTTACAGGCTGTGGCCTCATGGAGAGGGGTGTTATCAGTTACTAAATGGCTGGCAAACCTCCAAAGGAGGAGAGAGAGGACGGTGGAGGACATGTATGCTGACCTCGTGGCAATAGACCAGCAGAAGGCCAAAAAGACAGAAGAATGGAAAGAGAGAAAGGCAGGGAGCCATACAGGGAGTACAAGGACAGAGAAAGGGACATTCAGGGAAGGATGCTGGACCTGATGCAGAAGCAAACCAGTTTTTTAGAGAACACTGGTATAGTTTGCTCACACACAACTCCCTAACCTAGCCTCAGCCTGTTAAGAACACAGGACATGGGAAACTCCTTTCACTCCCCCCAATGTAGGGGCCAGGTCCTTCCCATGGCATTCCACTCCTCAAGGCAAGGAGAAGAGGCAGAAGCCCACCTACACATTTTTGTGACCCCCATCTGCACAAAGACATATTCAGTCAGCATGCATGCACTTTGGGCCTATCTGCCCCATTTCCCCTGGTTTTAATTTTGCACTGTGTGATTTGTTACATCAATAAAGGCTTTTATTATTTACAACTTGGCTGAAAAGTGGCATTGAAGTACAGCTCCCCCTAATAACATCCATTCCTAATCAAAGCACAACACGGAGTATTAATTTAATTGGTTACATTACATTCATTTTTCACCACACACCCTGGCCTCAGAGTAGGAGCACTGGTTCCTTCACCAGTTGGGGTATTTTGCAGAGTCATTCTCTCTGGCTGTTCCTAAAGTTTCACCCCTGCCTCCTCCCCAAGGAGTGAGGCACTCTCTTTTGCTCTCACAGATATGGTGCAAAACACAACCAGGAGCTATCATACAAGAGAGATTTCTCAGAAGCCTCCGGCTTGTCATGAGACACCTCCACCCTCTCTTCAGTCTTTCTGAAGCTATTAAGGGTACAGATAAGCAGCTCTTTTCTCCTATCAAAGTGTCCAGTAAAAGGTTTCATAAGCTAGAGAAGCAGAGGGTAAGCTTGTTCTCTGAGAATGAAAGTAGAAGTCACGGGACCATTAGTGTTCATAGTGGTCTTTGGAAAAAAAGTTCCATTTTTAACTGTATAAAACAAAGATGAGTTTCTAAAGATAATGGATCTTTCCAGATCTGGTGAACCTATCATGGTGATCAACCCACCCTTGCAGCACAATGGAGACATATCACTTTCTGTTGAGGAACTCTAAGGTCGTGTGGGGAAGGGGCAAATAACAGGCATGTGGGTCTCATTGATGGCCCAGGACAGTTTTAGAACAACAACCATGCAGATTCACCCATAATCTCCTATGCACTGCTCAGCTTTATGACATGGCAGAAGCCACCTCTTTTTAGCAGCTCAAACCTGTATGACAGCAGACCCAAAAATAGATTGACCAACACGTGAGTGGTAGCTACTGCGGGTAGTGAGCTTCCAGATGGCAATGGCCACATGAGTCTCCACACTGAGGAATGCTCCCAGGTTGTGTTCCACTGCTCTTGACCCAAGCTAATCTCTGCACAGCTCTTGCAAAAAGTAGCGTTCTTCATCCCAAAGTTTTGCCACCTCTGCTGGCTAGCCTGGTTCTGCAGCAGTATCATGCCCCACTAAACTGTGCTTGTTGGCTGCGATCCAATATATTGCTCCACCAAGTAACACTACGCCACAAAAATGTCGTGCAGAACTCATGACTTGATTTCCTCCTCCTCTTGCAGTCTGCATCTTGCTTAGCCATGTGTTCTCAATTCTGCCTGACAGTAGTTTGAAAATGGCACTGGAGTACTAAAACTAGATGAACTGTGGGATGCCAAGGAATGAATCATGGGAGCTTGTGAGTTTATCCCCAAGTCCAAGAATTCCTTTAAATTCTGGTCCATATCCCACAATGTCCTGTGAGAAAAATCCCAGAATGCATAGAGCCTAGCAATGGGAACATTGCCTTCTGAGAGATCTGCCCAGGATGCTGTGTGGTTATTTTGAAAAAGCACTCAGCTGTGTAGATGCAATGATTCCCAGGGGAAGTAGTTTAAGGTGGCAAAAACAAAGCAGTGTGTACACACACTTTCCATATAGTTACACCAGTAGAGCTACAGTGAAAAAACATCTATAGAAAAAATATTTTCATGTAGACACACCTTTAATTACAATTCTGTGACTCTAAGGGGATTACCCCAGTTCTTATTCTTTTGTTCTGTAACTAGAAGGGTCACACATTGTAATGTCTCAGAAACCAATCTAGAGGCCAAGCCTTCAGTGCAGCCAAAGTCCGCTCAGGCTTTTGGAAATATGCTGGCAGGGCTTCTGACTGCCGCTGGAGCTCCTGTATGCTATTCAGCTTCCTCAGCACAGGCAGGGTGTCAGGGAACCATACGTGGCCCTACACTGTCCCCTGGCAATCCCTGGCCTTGTGCCAGGGGAGGAATGTTTCTGGTGAGGTTGAGTGTTATGGTAATTCTGTGCTGCTCTGAGCCGTCGAGCCCTCAGGGAGCTGCTGTACGGTACAGGAGTCTGTGGCTCCTCTACTTACATCAGGGGCCAGATGAGCCCATGTGACAGTCCGGAATGAGAATGCAAGGATGGATTAAAGTCACTGTTGCCCCTTCACTCAGGATGCGTGTTCTGTGGTGTACCTCTTGTGTTACCTGGGGCTTTTCAGAACCCAAACCAGTGGTCATTTAACTGTTTTATTTCAGGTAGTGTCAGGAATAAATCAATGGGAACATAGTGCTGTCATTTGATAAATAATTGATACAAATGGCTGCTTTTACGTAAAACTACTATTTATTAGACTTTAAGCACATACACAATAGGTTTAGGACATTCCAGATAGAGTTACCCACAGTCTGAGATGGTTTTGAGTGATTACTAGCTGGGCTTTCAGGGTCCCTTTCTCCGTTCAGCTTCCGACAGCTCCTTGGCTGAAGAAACGCTCCCCTCGACTGCTCTGAGGTATTTACTTTTACCTGATTTTTTATAGCTAGCTCTAACAAAGCACATAACCTAGTGACTCCTAATAGGTCAGCACAGTAGCCTCTACTGGGTGACTAATTCTCTTAATTTTAACATACTACTTATTATTTTAAAACATTTCTAGTATTTTTAGTCATAACAGCATGTCAGGGGCACTTAAAACCAAGGTCGCAATTCACTCACTCTTTTCCATAACCTTCTGTCCCAGCCTCCCATTCTGATTAGCAAACTGCACGTATGCAGCTGTCTGACCTTGCCTCACAAAGGCCTAAGGTTCTTCTAGCTATGTGATGTTTGGTTTTCAGCTGGCAGTGGCTGAACATACAAAATTGCTGACTGCAGTACTGTCAAGTTCTGGGGTACATGCAGGGATGTCAACTTCTGGGGTAACACCTGGAAGTGTGGCGCACAGTATCTCCCCTCATTTATCCCGGGCATGCCCAGTGACTTTCCATTACCACCAGCCTTAGTGTAGACAGTCCAGTGTTGGTAACGTGATACCTAACCTTACATTTTCTGCCATCATTCTGTATGCAAAATTCCTATTGACTCCAAAGGAAATCCCGTGGGTAGAATGATGCCAAGATATGGCCTATTTAAAACTTTGCTGTATAGGGCTGCACTTGATTATATTATTGGGCAGTCAGCAAAATGTTAAAAACCTGGAAGCCTTTCAGTTCAGTTAGTTGTGTGCTGAACTGTATTCTGAGGGGGTATGTTTTCCTTAAATGCCTATTTCTTTCTTTAGTCTATCTGTCTGTCATTATCATCCTTCAGTTGGAAAACCATTGTTCTTTTGAGTCCATTCTCAAAGAGGGCCCATCCATTTCAGGAGGCTTAAAGGGTTTTACATCATGAGTTGTTCTTTTTCTGGATCAGCAGGTGTGGGTAATTGCTTTGAATCCCAGTGTCTCCCATCTGCTTTCTGTAAAGCAGGGCAGTGCTTTTCTGACATACAGAAATTAATAGAACAAGACATTGTTCCTTTTTTGGTCTGTGACCAACAGGTTACAGAGGGAAAGGAATTATGGATTCTGTTAGAGATTAAAGAGAGAAATTAGTCCTATTTCATAGGAGTTTTCTTTGGGGTGAGGTGGTTGGGGCAACACACAAATGCTATCATATGCTTTATCAGATACTATAGTGATGAGTGTGGTATAAGTGCCTGTATAGAACAGCATAGGGTTTCAACCCAGATCTTTTTCAGAGAGTCCCACCATCACTCACACATTTTCTTGTTTTTATTGGTTTGACCCTAAACCCTAACATCTAATTTTCTTTGTCTTCAGACTGAAGCAACATTGCCTATTGGTTAGAGCAGCAAATGGGCAGTTAGGGCTGGGCTTGTGACTGATTGTGTCAATTGGACAAATAATTAACCCATCTGTGCCTCTAAGTCTCCCTCCCTGTACAACAGAGATAATGATAACCATCAGCTGTTCAAACAATTTGCTGTGATCAGTTGATTTACTGAAAAAGATCCCCATTGGCTTCAATAGTCTTTAGAGCAGGCACTGAAACAGATAGATGATACTGCTGTCTAATGTGACTGGTGATCCACAGCCAAGAGGTCTCTAAGGCCTGATTCTGCTGCTAGTTAAATCAATGACAAAGCTTCCACTGACTTCAGTGGTGCAGAAACAAGCTTTCACAGTCTGCTCCTGAGCAAGGAGTGTGAAGTGTTTGGGTTGAATAGGGACAGGAATGGTTGCTAGAATATTTGCAGAAAACAAACCCAAGAAAAAGATGAGACCTCAGGTGAGATGAATTCAGTTCTTTTTGTCCTGTGAGTGTTTACAGAAAATACTTTTATTTGCCCAGCTCTAAATGTGCCTATGATTCTGTCTACTTAAAGTTACCTTGAAATTGTGCTTTGAATGTTGTTGGTTCAGTTCAGTTCTCCACATTAAAAATATGTATTTCAAATAAATTTATGGCCTCTTCCTGCCAACACTGTATGTGCAGGTCACTTACTGAATTCAACAAGAGTACTGAATATGGGGAACATGGAGCACAAAAGTCAACTGCCAGTATTTCACTGTTGTAGGCAGTGGTGTGGTAGCCATGTCGGCCCCTGGATACTAGAGAGACTATGTGAGGGGAAGTAATATCTTTTACTGGATCAATTTCTCTTGGTGAGAGAGACTAGTTTTCTAGCTACACAGAGGTCTTCAGGTCTGGGAAAAATACTCAATAAATGATATATTACCTCACTCACCTGGTCTCTTTCTTCCCACACAATATTTTCATGTCTACTTCACAGTAATCTTTCTACAGCATATTATCCGATGGTCCATATTATATTGGTCTCATAGAAGTTTACATAGATTCAAGGATGTAATATATGCTGTGTAGTAAATAATACCAATGTTTCTGTTTGGCTCTCTGCAAATGGAAGGAGAACTTACATTATGTAAATGTTTCATGAAGAAATTCATTTCTAGGCTTCCAATGTGTGTGTGAATATCAGTCCAACATGATATAAAACAATATATCTGAAAACGTAAGGCTGCAGGTTACTAAAGATATGCTAAATAACAGCTGGAGGAAATAACTTGTGTAACAATCTTGCTAGTAAAAAAACAGAGGCAGGAATGTAGCTACTGCCAATAAGTAGCAAGATTCTCAGCTAGTGTAAGTGGATTCACAAGTACTGACTAAATGGAGCTGTGCCAATTCACACAAGCTGACAATCTGGCCAGAGGGATGATCCTGCTCCTACTGAAGTCAGTTGCAAAGCTTCAGTGGGAGTAAGATCATCTCTAGGGGGCTAGACCATGATGCCCGTTCTCACGCTGAGTAACGCCTTACTCTGTATGAATTCTCACTGAAGTCAATAGGACTATCTTTGGAGTGTGAGGTACTACCAAATGTGTGTTGGGGATATCACGTTCTACTTCCACTTGATTTCTTGATGGGAAGCAGCCTGGTCTGGTAAGTGAGTGCACAAGACTGGAAGTCGAGATCTGGGTTATAGGTCTGACACTGCCACTGGCTTACTGTGTGGCTTTGGTCAAGTCACTTAACTGCCCTATGCTTCATTTTTCTCAGGCAGGGAGGGTAACTGACATTTTTAGATATTTGGATAAGAAGTATGGTGTTAACTGTTTTACGTTGTGCCCCCCCCCAAATCTGTAATTTAGCATTCACATCATGGACTAAATATCGATATCCAGGTGATTTCATTTAATAAATTAAAGGCAAAATTATGGCTTCTAGGAAACTGAGCTATGGTGGCTGGGAAGAAAGAGAGCACAGCTCAAGGATCGATCACTGGAAGCACGGTGCCTGTCTAATGGAGATTTAAAGCCACTGGAAGTTTCACCTGAGGAAGGAGGCAGGAATTAGCCTATGACAAGAAGATACAATTTTTAAGATTTCTCTTCAGTCTTGCTCTTTTACTCATTGCCCCTGCTGCCTCCATCTTGCTAAAGAATTCTAGAAATCTGAATAGAGACCTTCCTCAGACAAACTTAATAGCACTGTGCTTGAAGTTTCATGGTCTGCTTTTTAATCCAAGATCACTTTTTTTACAATAGCATAATTTAGGTGGAAATAACAGAAAACACTAGTTTCCTTGTTTTTCTCCCTGGGTTTCATAGATTTAAAAGCAGACCTTAGGAAGCAATCTCTTGCAAGATCATCGTGAACTAAGACAATTGGTTCTTGGTTGATGAAAACATACCATTCTCCTGATTAGCAAAAAGAAGCATACAATTTTAGTGTAAAGAGTGTATTTAGTTGCAAATCAACATCTTTTAATAGTGGCTAACCAGTGAGAATCAACCTTTCTTTAGGAAAATAACTAAAGTACAAATGTAGAACAATTAAGATCAATTATTTAAATCAAGGTTTTTCCTGATGATTTGAATCATGATTAAAATTGATTATTTAAATTGCTTTATGTAAGCCAATCCAGCCTGCTTAAATGCCTTCTCTCATACAAAGGGCCTGATCCAAATCCCAATGAAGTCAATGGGAGTCTCCTTCTCTATGTGCATTTTACACCCCTCAAAGTCCTGCAGACAACACATTCCTCCCCTGAATTTGGGGGAGCTAGGAAACTCTCTAGCCCATTCCCTTACAAAGCTAGCTTTTAACACAGTGTAACCCGTCCGTGCCCAGGGTAGCCCACTGATGATGCCAGGGTCAGGGCAGGCTGTAAAAGGAGAGCGAATTCTCCCAGCACTGGTGGGTGACACTGCAGTCAGACTTTCCCAACCAGCCACAAACAGTGCTTCTGATTCCCCCACACTGGTTATCAAGAAGCCACTGTGCAAACACACACAGCCCCCTTTACTGCATTTCAGTCTCTGGCTCCCAAACTGACACTAGGTCCAGTAAAGAGACCAGTTATTTAAACTCTATGCTCTTTACTAAAAGATTCCCTCTGATCCCAGAGGATCAGTTCACTATAAGTTTGGATCTTACCCAAAATACCACGCTGCCAGCCAATCCTTTAGTAACTAAAACTAAAGGTTTATTAATAAAAGGAAAAACAAACAATAAAAGAAGTGTTAAAGGCTTAAAGCAATCAGATCATACAAATGATTTAAAAGTCCATATACATCAGGTTTCTAGAACAATTGTGGAGTTGCAGGCTTGTATAGTCCCTCTGGTATACATCCAGTACCTGGATGGGTTTAAGTCCTTCAGTTCAGTTGCAAAGTGTGTTGATCCAGAGGTGTGTCCACAGTTGGACAGGAACAAGACAAAAGACAAAATGGTTTCTGTGGTTTGATCTTATATACCCTCTGTTACTGGCCATGTGGCTTGTGGAATTTTACAGGAACCAAAATGGGGTCCATAGTCACATGGGCCAATCCTGGTAACTCTTCAGGTATGCCTTTAGTTTCTTCCTAGGCCTTTGGCTTCTGTAAAGGTCCTGATGGGCCATTAAGCAGGTTATTGTCCTGCGGCCTCTCTGTCTGGGGTGTGTCTTCTACAGCACATTTTGAAATGCATGTATATCAAAGATCTCCATAACTTTCCTCACACATTACACATGAACACAAATATTATCATCTTATTCAGCATATCATAACCTTTCTAACTGCACCTGACATGGTATGTCTCACATGAATCACTATGATTTTGACATATTAATGTCAAATAACACAAATGCCCCCCCCTTCCCAATCCTGTCTGCATGACACACAGAACACAATATTAGTTGATGTAAATAAAATGCTAGTGCTGAGTGTTTGTCATCACTTTTTTTTTTCTTAAAGGTCATGGGTTATTAACAACAGTTCTCCATACAGCTCCTCAGCGCTGGTTTTTGGAGTCCATGAAAATCATGACAAAGGGCTCTCCATTTTTTGAGAAGATCCCAGATCAGCTTACAGCTGTGGGATTGGGGGGCTGATAGTAAAATTGCCAGTGTTGATGGAAAAATCTCAAAGCCCTGCACCAACACCCAGTAAACTATAGAAAGGTTCCCATGACTTCAATGGCGATTGGAACAAGCCTCAAATGGTGTACTAAAAATGGAATCCGTTTGACAGTCCCATACAGTGTCCTTTTTGCCCTAGACGTGTTGTAACATCAGAAATGTCCTGTGCTATGTCTCCTGTTTTAGGTTACAAGAACATATAATCCTTTCCAGCCCCTAAAACAGTTGATCAGCTGCTGGCAGGATGCTAATAGTGCAAAGTGTTTCAGGTCACACAAACTTGTTTCAGCTAAATGTTTGTACTGTGTCTGTCTGTCCCCTGGTATTAGTACATCACTGGGTTGTGAGGAGAATAGTGATATCCAGTGTAACTCAGTCAATCATCAGATCATGATCTCTTGTTTATATGCACGCTAACCCTCTAAAAGTTGGATTGCATTTTTCTCCACAGTTCCAAAGTCCTATCGTGTCAAAGCTCTGCTATAGAGCTGTCTGATGACATCATAATCCTCAGATATGGCCTCTTTCCATTGCTGCCCATTTGATTCGTGCTTATGAGATCAAGTCAGAATACAGAGAGGGAAAATGACATACAAGGAAAACTTAGAAGGTGCAAGAAGACGCTTGCCAGTAGTGCAGCACAATAGGGTGTCCAGTGTTCTTCCCTGCTATGGCTGGAAAGGTAGGCATTTTACAGCATTGGAAGGCTGTTTAGTTCATTCTCATTAAATTTATTGGTACAGTGACTTTATTGGAGGCTGTAGATTTGACACAGAGACTCAGTGGAAGTGGCAAGCATTATCTCTTTTTTTCTGAACACTGAAACGGCCCATAAGGCAGTAAACCTAGCTTTAGAGGTCAACTTGCACAATTAACAGTGAAGAATTGCCAGAATTTGCTGAGTTCTGCAGAACAACTCTTTTGTGTAATTGTAACCATACCTCTCCAATGTGACATTGAAAAGAGAGAAGCTGCTACTAGAGGAAGCAGGCCTCAGGATATCTCTCCTCATGTGTTAGGAGCAAATAAGGAAAAAGGAAGTGAATGTACAAAATGCTGCACAACTAAATTGTTTGAATAAAGAAAGCTTGTTAGAAGGAAGCTCAACCCTTTTTAATAAGTAGAACTATACAAACTGTTGGCAACAAAACTTGAGATCACATGAAACCCAGCTGGCTTGGTGTTTCAATGCAAACTCAAATCAGGTTAACTGAGGGTCTTGTTGACATTTGCAAATCTCCCAGGTGAATCTGGACTCTCTGTAAAATACGTTTTGGCTGGTTTATGGATTTCAATGAAATTGTGTGAATTTTAAGGTTTCCCATGGTTCTGAAGCAAAACTGTTTAAAGGCAGATTCTGTCAAGACTTTAGGAATTGTTTGTTTGAATCTGAAACTCCTGATTTGCAAATTCAAGCAGATTGAAACAAACGCATTTGCATGAGCTCCTGTGAAAAGTAAAAATGTGGAGATTAATACCGTTCTGCATGAAGCTCTGTCTATTAAAAGCTTGTGCTTTTTGTGAGACAAAAGCAAGCAAGAAATGTTTAGATTATTTTAAGGACAGTTGAGACGGTTGATGCCACAAATAACTGTATAATGGGATAATGAAATGTTGGAAATGTCAGATATGCCAATATTTTCTAACGTGTGGCAGCATGTGACCATCCAGTGCCTATTTGAGTTGTCCTCCAAAAGGGGAGATAAAAATGCACTGGAGCTGTCCATATTTTGACTCTTCCAAACAGTAAAGAGAGGCAGATTCCAAATACAGAACAGATGGCACCATCTAGCCAAAATAAAGAATCTCTTCTGTCTTGGAGTCTCATGCTGTGCAACACAAGGTAAGGAGGAACTCACAAGGGAAGGCGTTATAGTGAGGTATTTATTGCTATTTTAGAGCTAGCTGGAAAACGGGCATTGTTTTTGTGGCCAACTCCTTTAAAAATTGGAAATAAAACCCCCCAAAAATCTTCCCTTAATTTTTGGTTTTGAAAACAAAAAAATATTGTGTGGATTTTTTTCCCCCAAACCATACAATTTTCATCAACGTTTTTGAACAAAAAGTTTTGACCATCTCAATTGCTCGCAAATGCTACTCTCCTTGGTGAGAAGTATTTGATAGAGCGCCAAGTGTGTTTGAAAGATAGCAGTTTCTTTGGTGTTGCATGAGGAAATAATACTTCCAGCTGCACAGCACGGCTTTGGGGTAAATGAATGAACCCAAGAATATCTATATTACACATACCATGTCTCTTAGCAGCTCACAGCAATTTGTTACCTGAGTGATATACTGACTCTGTCGCCAGTGTCTGCAATGGAGAGATTTGAGAGAGAATCTTTCATGGGAACTGAGAGAAGATTCTGGTAAAGCTTGGGAGAGCCTAATCATAGGGGATATCTTTGGAAATAGAACGTAGAGATAGTCGTCTTGGGTAAAGACTTGTAAAGATCTATAACAAGGTCCTTAGAATAAGCAAAGAAGAGACTGCCCTGGATAACCCACCTCGTTTTATCTGTAGATGAAGCATACGTAGGTTGTGATCAAACCTTCTGTTATCCCCAAAGGTAAATTAACATACCATATGTTAAGTTTCCAAACTGCAACATCACCCATGAGAACCTCCAGGAGACTCGGCAAAAACAAATGGCTTGAATTAATGTTGAATGAGTTTCTGCTGAATAGGAAAATCTTAGTTTAATCTTTTAAGGGCTGCCATTTTGGGGTTTGACAAAAGAAGGCTGTAGGAAGGCTTTAATGGACTTTTGCTGTTAAATGGGGAATATTCTCTATTTAATTTAAATAGTCATTGCTACATTTAAAAAGTAAAGATTTGCTTTCTATTAGCAGCAGTACATAAAACTCTGAGACAAGAGAGAGCATATGAGGATTTACTGATGAGTTATTGTTGATCCCTAATACAATGAAACCTTTTGGGAAGAACTGCCAGTGTTACTAAGCCTACAAAATTTAGATCACCCATTACGTGCACAAAAAATCTAATTTCACAAACAAATGTTGTGAATCAGTGTCCACTTATACACACCAATGGCTGCATAGTCATGCAAGTGTGAGTTTTGCATTAGATTTTCATTGTATAATTAGGAGCTGTTCTGAAAATAAATATCTGTCCTATTTCTTAATTGTTTAGTTTACAGAGCAGTGCAAACAAACCCAAGTCTACAAACCACATTGCAGGCAATAAAAAACATGTCCGAGACATCCCAACTCCCTTTCAAGATATACACTAACACAATACTTCCATTTACACTCTCACCATGCAACCAAATCCTTATAATTTTCTTACAGCAATTTTTGAGAAGCCGTTTATGACCACCACAGGAATATTCTCCTTTTCACTAGGCTTACTGTAGATTGTAGGGGATTCTAACCACCATTTAAAACAGAACCACATGTTTTTCAGAACTTTTAGCATGCCCTGGATTTAGACTGCATGTCCTTTCTTTGCTTTTCATTGTCATGCATTAAACTGGTGGTCTTCAGCCCTTTTTACTTACTCAGAATTATTACAGCTAAATAGAACTGTGTCCTTGTACCATAATTCACATGGTACAAGCTAGGTTAGCAGCATCTGGAACGCTTTCATTAGGCAAATAATACTTGCTCAACCTTCGCTCAAATGTGTTTTGTAGGGTTAGCTGTCTGCAAAGAGGGTGAAATCAATAGTATGCTTCTGGCCAAATGTATATTTACAAGTTAATCTAAAAAGCTAATTCTAAGTCAAAATCTAAAATGTAGAAGAATTATTTTGAGTCCTGAAACATATGGCTTAACAGGGTGTAGTGCTAATAGAACACTAATGGTTTTTGAACTCCAGCTAATAGGAAAACAATGTACTTTTTTGGTACATAGAAGGGCATGAATTACGCAACACAGGGTATAATGAATGCTTCCTACTTGTCATAATCCTGTCTTGATCCTTGTTCTCTTGTCTGAATGGTTCAGGGCACATTAATTTAGAGTTCTTCTAATGGAAAACATCAGTTTAGAATAGTGAATGAAAGATGTCTTGCTTGACCCTTGTAGATCCACTTTAGTTCCCCCCCCTTTTTTTAAACTCTTAATTTCCATTTTTTTTCCTTGAGACATGACCAACCAGTGCTGATAGCTATTCAGTGTGCATTTTCAAAGCATTTATTTTATACCCGTTACAAAATTTGAAAGCTCTGCCAGACTTTCCTTTTCTATCTTATAGCATTTAGTATAGAATATAATTCCAGCCACAGAATTCTATAGAATCGAGCAAAAAAAAAAAAAAACAGGGGTCATTTGTTTCTATTAGTTTCTATTTTTAGAGTAATTTCTATAGGACTTTTCCATAAAGGGATATGCTAATTTAAAAAAAAAAAAGTACTGAGTCATTATGCAAGCACACTAATGGTTTCATGTGCATACTATTCATATCCAAATGGATCCCAGATTGCTTTACCAACTGTTGTTAAAGGGCTCAGTTGGCACCTTGCAATCCAGGCCAAGGAAGGGGAAGTGTGTAGCTGCACTGCCACAGGGGCAGGGTAGGGACTGAACTCCTTTTAACTTCCCCTTTGTTCTGTGGGAAGTAATCTGCATCAGCCTTTTCACCAGGGACGCCCCTCTGTGCCCCCTAAGAAGTGGGTGGAACTAAGATCTGCCCACTTCCTGATCCTCCTTGCAAATCCCCATGCATCTGCATGAGGGGGGAGTAGCAGCCTGGCACCAGCTAATTTCTCCCCATTCAGCTCCTTTGCTGTCTCTGCCCCTTAACACTTCTGCACAGGCACAACTGTGGGCCTCTGGCTGAGTCTAACCAGACACAACTCCTACTGAAAGCAACGGGAGTTTTGCCTTTGGAAGGACTGCAGGATCAGGCGAGCATGAATCCTATAAAATCATTCCGTCCACTGAAGTGCTGCAGCTGTTGAACACTGCACAGAAGCACCAGTTTGGTACAGACAGCAAGGAAACAAAGTGAAATCCTGGAACCATTGAAGTCCATGGGTGTTCTGCCATTGACTTCAGTAGAGCCTAGATTTCACCACCACATCCAGTTAAATCAGAGGCAATTTAGACAGCCAGAATACAGTTACGCAAGTTGGACCTCAAATAGCCAGGGCCTTAGTTTTACTATTCATTAAAAAGCTAGCACCTAAAGTGTGCAGTATCTCCCCCAACAGACTTCCAATGCACTGGCTCACTGTTGACTTGGAGAGAAGAGTACTACCTACTGAATTATCAAAACCGTAGCCTCTTGGTTTGCTACAGCAGTGTCTTATCTAAGTTCTGTGGCCCAGTTTGACTGCCAAATTTAGCTGGTGAACTCTAAAGAGCTTGAGGTGGTAAAACTTCAGGTAGGCAGGGGTCTCTCTATTAATATAGTGCTTTCACATCTTCCATAACTTTTGTATATAATCTCTCTCAGAATTTTAATGCACAGATCACTGTGGGATGCAATATTGAAAGACATTACTGAATAGCAATCAGCTGTCTATTGTGCATTAGGGCTCAGCAAATAGAAAGAAAACTTTGCTTCTTTGTAACTGGTTTAGGTTCCAATCCTGCAAATCTTCTAATTCTTTGTTTGTATTACAATAATGGCTGGGGGTCCTGGTCTTAGACCAGAACCCTGTTGTGTTAGGCATTGAACTAATACAGAATACTGCATGGGTGCTCAAACTGCATGCACTGTAAACAGTTCTACTACCAGGGTCTAACTATGTATTCTTAGACCTTCTGTGTTTTAAGCTATTTTAACTAAAATATAGCTGACCTACAAAAGAATAAATATTTCTAGGTACAAGGTTAATTACAAATCATAGCCAAGGTATCTTTTATTCACAGCATGCTACTTATGATTGCAAATTGCTCCTTTTTTGTGGTGGATGCTTCTTTGCCATTGATGAAATATTATCTTGTTAGCCACATGGCAAAAAAAAAAAATCAGATTAAGCAAAACCGTCATACACACACACAAATGAAAGGAAAAATAAATTAAAAAGTGAGATACTGCAGAGAGATTTTGTTTCTTGTATTTGAAATACTATAAGCAAATAAGAGGGAAATATTTGTGCATGCTTTATCTAGTAAGCTAGTAAATTCCAGCTGAATCATTAGCTGGGTGTTAATTAGATACAAATGTATGTGTCATTACTAGGCAAAGAAATTAGAAATCCATTAAACATTATTTCAGTATCATTCAATTCCACTAAAAGCTTTTTCTGGCATGGAAGTCAATCAAGGAGTAGAAAGTTCAGACTTAGTATTACCATGTTATGTTTATAAGACTGAAGGTTTCATTGCAAAATGCTAGGACACCCGGTGTATTTTTAAGACTGATTGTCTTTAGTGAAAACTGAAATAAGAATTTCAGGTTGCTGAAAAAGCTCTAAGTCCCATGAATGCAACAGACACACAGTACAATTGCAAACTAAATACATAAATTAAAATTAATTCATTTTCTCTGAGGGCTGATAATTGTAGGAACTTTCACTGTATTTTTTAAAATTATTTTTCAGTGTCCTGCCCTCTGTGAGCAGATAATTCTTCTTTGAGGTCAAAGAAGATCTTGTATAAAGAATACAGGCTCAGGTCCTATATTTCTCTAACTTTTTAGATATTTATAGTGGCTTTGCCTCTTCTTTTACATTTAGTTCAGAATTCTCCTCTTAACCTTCAACACAATTTGCATATGCTCCCATCTAGATTTCAAGGACCACAGAATCTGACTTTCTGCACAACACAGATCTGAAAATTTAATCTAGAAATCCCTCAGTGGAGGAAATCATTCTTCCATGAAAAAATTGAAGCTAGTAACTGTGGCTGAACTAGAGCATCTTTTCCTTCCCTTTCTTTTTCTACTAATCCTTGACTGCCTCTACTCCACCAAGCCTTACTGTTTTGTCCTCCATACCAACCTTTCCTTGAGCACCAATCGCACTCCTTAAAACCTGCCTGTTCAGCTATCATAAACACCAGCCACTGAATTCTAGACTGTACTGCTATGTATTCCAATGACGTGCACCTCAGATTGTTAATCCTTTGGGGCAGGATGTACGTTCATTGGGTACAGCTCTTCTACTCTACAGAGCTATATAAATAATTCCTGGGTCTTTATGAAGTACCTAGACACCACGGTATTTGGTCATCTGTAATAATGTAGTCCTCTTACTGTGCAAAGGGCTTTGATCCAACTCATGTTGCAGTGGGCAGGTTTGAACCAAAAACAAAACAATATACAACTTCAGTTTTTGGATATAAGGAAGCTAAACTTTACTTTGGTTCTGTATACTGAGGAAAAAAATCCACAATTAAAAATTACTTAAGATTTAAGAGGATAAAGCATGTTGAAACTAATAAAATAACAGGTTTATTCCATGCTGTATAAATACTTCATGATCTTTTGATTTACAACGCAGAGAACGTCCAAGAGCTGTAATTCACTGTTTTAATATAAATTTAAGTTGCCTGTGGAATTGGCTGCAGAATAATCTAAAATCTTTTAAATTTGGGCCAAGCAAGCATTTGCTTTGGTGGATTCAGGTGAAGATCTTATTCCACTGAACTCAGACAGCAGTTCCGTGTTCTTTAAACAAAACATGGAGTTGAGCTGGGTTTTGCTACTGCTTTCATGCAGCTCATTGCACCAATGTAAATGTGGGAGGCAGCTGTGAAAGAGGCAGGCAGAGCAGTCTGAAAGCTGGCCTGTCTACAAGGCTCCTAAAATATCCTGTGAAGGAAGCTGTCTTTTCTATGAATTCATTCAGGATGAAATCTCACCTTTGACTTCAGCAGGGCCAGAATTTCACCCTTAGATTCTGGGCCTGCTCCGAAAACCCCTACTCAGGCAAAATTCCCATTGCTGCCTTGAGTTAGGAGTGCAAGATTGGTCTCTTTGTTAATTGCAGAAAAATCCTCCCTTTCTGTACAAAATCTGGGCAAACTGCCTGCAGGCAAGGATGCTGCTATAGCAGATGAGAGAAGTTATCACCCCCAGGAGAATGGAACATCAGTGGAGCTGTTCTGTGTCTGATACTACATAGACTTCCTTCCCACTCACCATCCCCTATTGTAGCCTATGTACTTGTAGATCCGCTGGCCATTTCCCCACCCCTAGAACACTTCTGTTTGCTACCACTGATGGAGCACAGTTCTCTGAGGAAACCTTTGTGCATAGCTCTCTCTGGCTTGTCCCAGGTCTGGTCAAACCACACTACTGCCACAGCCATTCAGATGCATACACTTGTGTAGATAAAATTTGCCCCTTACGTATTGCATTCAGGTAGAAAGATTTTTTTTTAGCAACCCTTGCGGATGCATTGAGGTCAATAGAAAGGAATTCAGCTCTGACCTTTCTCTGTTCTCCTCCTTTAAATTCTCTTCTGATGAAGGATTTTAGTGTTTTGTTGAGAAATTAAAAATGTGAGATGTCACATTTCCATATTTGGATGTGGTTTTGGCAAAAAAATGGTGAATTTATTGTAAAAGGGAGCATTAGATTGGGGAAAGAATTTACAGCCAGATTTTCAAAGATAAATTTAGGTGTCTAAAGATGAAGATAAGCACCTAGTGGGATTTTCAAAATAGCTTAGAAGCCTAACTCTAATTGAAATCAGAGAATTAGGTATATAGTGCTTTTGAAAATCCCACTAGATGCCTGTGTATATCTTGATGCCTAAATACCTTTGAATATCTGACCTTTACTCTTCAAAGTCCTTCTAGCTATGTACACAATAAGATTTCTGGTTATGTGAGATTTACCCAATTTTTTTACTAAATCAAGAGATTCAAGTGCAGACTTCCAGCTTTCAGGACATCCTGAAGATTTGTGATATTGCTTTGAGTATTGTGGATCTAGAAATCAATCAGTAGATTAAATGGATTCCAAAATATAATTTTTAAGATCTGTGGCAGAGACCACATTCTTCACTGTTTCAGCTCCATGTTTGAGGGAGCACAAATGTGAAGACAGTACACGAGAGAGGCAGCTGCATCATTTAATAGCACATGGCAGACATCTCAGCAAAGTGAAGGAAATGACACAAGGCAGTGTATGCAACAGAAAGCATCGCCATATGCCAGCTCTAAAACTAGGTGGCATGCCATAGCTGAAGAGCCAACACAATATTTTTCACTTCACTGAGAATCAACCAAAAGCCTGCAAACACTATGTAAGAAGAAATCTTGGTGCTTGCTGCTATTTTTCTTGGTGCACAATTTAATAACCACTTTACTCTCGAAGGCCATGACTAGAGTGTTTTTATCAGCTTTTGTAAATGAGTATTCCCAGCACAAATGTGATATTGCAGCTGTTTCACTCAGACTATCTCTCTCCTAGCCTCACTCACTGGGCAAAATTCTTTACTGGCATAAACCCTATTGGCTTTACTGGAGCTACAGCTGTGGAGAACTTGATGCCTCTGCCTGCTTTAGTATGTAGAGTCAGTGGCTGGGCTGAATCCTGCCCTACAAGGTGGAGTGCACTATGGGGGCAGAGGAGAAAGAAATCTGCTTTTCCTTGCCCAGTGCACACAGCAACAGCAGCAGGGGAAGATACAGTCCCAGGCACCAGTCTTTCAGGTGGACCCACCTGGGCAGACCTTTATGACCATATGGGATCCTACTGAAGGCAACTGAGCTCTGGACACATGCAGGGGTCAGTCCATGCTGATGAGCCTTGCAGGGTCAAGCTGCTGGTAGGGGAAGGGGCTCTGGCACGCATGCTTAGGGTGCTCCACAGCCCCAGATGTTGCTTTGTAAACATGTTTGTGGTAAGCAGCAGACACTGAGGAGGGAAGCTCTGCCTTCTTGAGAGCAGTAGAAAGGAGCTGTGGGGTCTGTTGCTCCCTGAGCTATCCTGCCCCACACCACCACTTACATTTCTTTATTATACATACAGGGATTTCTGCTGAGTCTCTGATTTCCCCCCCCCCCCCGTGAGTGGATTTCACCCTGAATTGATGCCGTTTGCATGTTTTCTTATATTAACTTCACACTGGGTCTGATACAAAACCCAGTTACTCCAGCAAGTTTCAGAACAAGTTCCATAGGGTCACACAGGACTTTCATTTGCTGTGTTTAGAAATTCATAATTTGATATTAAAACTTTCCTAGCTACTCCTGATTACTAAAACAGGATGTTCTGAAAAGTAGCCTTTTGGGTAGTGGAGGCAAGGGGTGAGGATTAAATTTGACATCAGACTGAAGCTAGTGCATGTGATTTATACACAGAAGGCGACTTCTTTGAAGTTTGCTGCTAGTCTTGTGATTCCACACAGGTGGTGGGAAGAGCCAAATCAATTAAAACAACGTGATAGGCTCATTTCTCATCACCACACAACTATTGATGGTTGATCAGACTTGGGTAGAATGAGAATACACTCAATTCTTGAACTTTGTTGAAAACTTGAGCCAAGCTTTGGCTCAAACTTTTTCTAAGGTTTGCAGAATTGTGATTGCTTTTCCTCCTTTGTCATTTTCACATATGCCTACTCTTCTGGTCTTTAGTCTTGCCCACTAGTCTCAAATGCTATGGGATAGGCTATTCCTTTTAGGATTTCTGGCCCAACCAGATATAGGAAATGCTGGATGTTTCACATAAAAGCCTGTTCCCATGCAAAGTCCAGTGTAGGTTTGCAGACGCGAAAGGTTCAGAGAAGCTTTGGGTGCTTGTCTAACCTTAATCCCAAAGATTTTACGGTTTGCCCTTCACCATACACAGCTGGATCAAATCCTCCCCAAAATCACGGCTAACTGTAAGAAATTAAGTCTGTAAAATAAACTTAAATCCATGAGTTGCTGTACAAGCACAGAGAGGTTGTGAACTGAATATGAAATAAACAAAGGGGCAAGTATCTCAGGGCTTTTTACCTGTTCCCCTTCCCCCTCCCTCCTTTCACAGTCATGAAGATAATGAAGCAAGGTAACATTGCAAAAAAGAGCTGACCCGTTTGTTTTAATTAAATATTCATATACAACGTTCAATCAGCCTCATTCTGACCTACTGTAGATAGCTCTGTTAACTGAATTTTTCAAGTTACCATAAACTTTAAGTTCTTTCTGAAAAGACACACTGCTGCCAGCTGTAACGAGCTTTTAATTACTTCTCCTCCAGCAGAAGTCTTGATTCATTCCTTGTCATTCTTTAGTGCAAATATACTTTGCATGCCGGAAAGCCCCCTTATAGAATACAGTAGCTGTTACCTAGACCTGGCATGGAGTTTGCTGTGTTCGATCTTTTGATCAATTTGTGTGCGATGCAGACAATAGTATAATAGGTGAACACAGCTCCAGTTATGGATCAAGAGCCCAACTTTTTCTATGCTGCTTCTTTAGAGCTTTGTCTGTTTGGCAACAGCCTTCCTGCTATAAAGCAGCCATAAGCCACGTTTCCCCTTTGATAAAAATACATGATCAGAAGAAAACTTCATATCAGTACAGAGGAAAGGGGTGTGGTGATCCTCATGCTATCACAGAATCGTAAGCTTGTGTCACTTTTCTACACTTTTGCCCATATCAATTTTTCTACAATTCCTAACTTCTGACTTGTATTCGTAACTATCAACTTCCCCTGACTTACGTGTGTGTGTGTGTGTGTGTGTGTGTGCACGCGTGTCTAGAATCATAGACACGTAGGACTGGAAGGGACCTCAAAAGATCAGCTAGTCCAGTCTCCTGCACTCATGGCAGAACTAAGTATTTAGGGGTTTGTCCAACCTGTTCTTAAAAATCTCCAGTGGAGGAGATTCCGCAACTTTCCTTGGCAATGCATTCTACTTCTTAACCACCCTGACAGGTAGGAAGCATTTCCTGATGTCCAACCTAAGCTGCCTTCGGTGCAATTTAAGCCCACTGCTTCTAGTCCTATCTTCAGAGGTTAATGAGAACAATTTACCACCCTCCTTGTAACAACCCTTTTATGTATTTGGAAACTGTTATCATGTCCCTCCTCGGTCTCCTCTTCTCCAGATTAAACAGTTTTTTCGATCTTCCCTCAGACCTTTCTAAACCTTTTATCATTTTTGTTTCTCTTCTCTGGGCTTTGTCCAATTTGTCCACATCTTTCCTGAAATGAGATGCCCAGAACTGGACACAATGCTCCAATTGAGGCCTAATCATCACGGAAAAGAGCAGGAGAATTACTACTTGTGTCTTGTTTACAACACTCTTGCTAATACATTCCAGAATGATGTTTGCTTTTTTTTTTTTTTTTTTTTGCAAAAGTGTTGCACTGTTAGCTTGTGATCTTCTGTAGTAATTCCATCTAGGTTATATTTCCCTAGTCTGGGTATGAGAAGGTCATGTGAGACAGTATGGAAAGGCTTACTAACATCAAGATATACCACATCTACTGCTTCCCCACATCTACAAGGCTTGTTACCCTGTCAAAGAAAGCTATTAGGTTGGTCTGACATTATTTGTTCTTGACAAATCCATGCTGACTCTTACTTATCACCTAATTATCTTCTAGGTGTTTGCAAATTGATTTGATAATTCTTTGCTCCATTATCTTTCCAGGTACTGAAGTTAAGCTGACTGGTGTTTAATTCCTTGGGTTGTCTTTATTTCCCTTTTTATAGATTGGCAATATGTTTGCCCTTTTCCAGTCCTATGGAATCTCTCCTGTCTTCCATGACTTTTCAAAGATAATTGCTGATGGCTCCGATATCTCCTCGGTCAGCTCATTGAGCATTCTAGGATGTATTTCTTTTATGCCCTGGTGACTCGAACACATCTAATTTGTCTAAGTAACTTTTAACCTGCTCTTTTCCTATTTTAGCCTTTGATCCTACCTCATTTTCACTGGCATTCACTGTTAGATGTCCAATTCTAAACTTCTTGGTGCAAACTGAAACAGAAAAGTCATTTAGCACGTCTGCCATTTCCACATTTTCTGTTACTGTTTTTCCCCCCTCATTGAGTATTTTATAAATATTACACCTGCCTTTACTTCCTCTCTAAACCAGGTGGCTGTTCATTCATTTGTTTGTTTTAACTAACAGAGCCTTCTTCCTCAATTGTGGAATTATGGCTTTTGGGGCATCTAAGTGTTCTTAAAAGATTTCCAATTATCATTCACAGTTTTCTGATTAAATTCTTCCTTCCAGCTGATTTGGCTCACTGTTGTTTTCCACTTTTTGTAGTTGGCCTTATAAATGCACCAAGTATCTATATTACTCAGCTGGACTTCATTCTGCTTGCACACTATAAATGTGATTGTCATGGTCACTTATACATAAACTTTCAGTTCTGTGATCAGTTTCTCTTAATGTGTCAGGAGAAGATCTCATACAGCATTCCCTACGTTGGCTGCAACACTTTCTGAGTTGGGATATTCTCAGCTCTAGTCATTAGAAATTCCCAGGCTATTTTAACACTGGGAGCATAAACACAAACTAAAGATGCCCATGATCACACAGCTACCGCCCCCTGCATATTATAAATAGGTGTATAAGGAGATGCTCACACTGTTCCCTAGTGTGATTTAGTGGTTTGTTGCAGACACTGACTAGTACCTCATCTTGTGCTTTATCTGTTAGGTCCATACATATACAAGATCATTTTCTTTTGAGTTATCAGTCACTTGGAAACAGGTAATGCCATATTTGATGTAGAGTGCCACTCCTCTCTGCCCTCTTATCCACGTAATTCTTCCTAAATAGGTTCTAACTATGGATTTTAACATTCCAGTCATGTGAATCATCCCACCGTATGTATATCTAATATATATGCACATACCTCTATATGAAGAAAAATGTATGAAAAGGTAGAGTAGTCTGAAACCCAAGGATGAGGAAGAACCAGAGGCCACTAAAGCTGTTCTGTAGGTTCTAGACAAGGCAGTGTACGGCAGAATTCAATTCAGGCCAGAGCTTCTCAATAAACTGAATTTTTCTGGGTGTCTTACAAAATTCCACAGAACTAAGTGATAACAACTGCGCTTATTGGGGAGTATGCCCTCATGCTAAAAACGTTGGACTTCTGTCAGTAGTTGAGTCTCTGTGTATAGTCCTGTTTTTGGTTTTGTGACAAAGAATAGAGCAAGGCAGAAAATAGTTCAAAATACAGAAATTTACTTTTGTAACAGAAATGAAAAAGAACCCGTCTTTTTTATGAAAAAATTATAATCTGCCCCATGGCCATCATTGTTCACAAATGAATTGCTGGTAGATCTGGGCCTGGGAAAAAATTTCCCTGATGGCATGTTGGCCATTTTATTTTGCCTTCCTATGAAGCATGGAGTGGGATATTATTGCCAGGTGCATGTATACCATACACTCAATTTGCAGAGAGAGAAATTTATCCAAGCCACTTTAAATGCAACAGCATTTGGGACAGCTTTTCAAACAATAAAAAGTCAGAGAAAGGCCAGATGAAGATTGGGTTGCTGTGACAGCACTAAAAAGTCACAAAATAAGTTCCTCTGTTCCAACACTATGTTTTAATAGCATAAGGAAACATTATTCTCTCTAAAGCTACTTTATCCCTCCATTTCACTATAGAGGTTTGTTTAGACCCTGTCTAAAACCCATCCCTTTCTGCTCCAGAATTAAACAAATGGTCCATCTAAGCTCACATTTTTGTCTTCTATGTTTCCTTTTGTGGCCGTTTTTAAAATGGGGGTCATAATGCCTTCCACATTTATCTTGAAAGGTGCTCACAGCTTTTCCTTCACTGTGCTTATATGGTCTGATTCCTATTCCCTACTTATATACTGCTCTGACCATCAGCTATATTTTCATTCACTGTAAGGCACCTTGAATTGCCAGTGCGTTGTAAAGGGGCTGTCCATGGGACTGAGAATCGGGGGCACAGCGCCAAGTTTTGAAGAGTGGAGTAAAACTACTGTCTTCCCTGATGTTGCATATAATGCATAGCTCTCGACTCCTGAGAATAGTGAAATGCATTATCAAGCATCCTAAATTGTTCCATAAATTCAGCTCCAGTCAGGTAACAAAGTATGGAAGATTTCCATGAAAGCCAGTATCTAATCAAGCTGTAGTGCAGTGGCATACTGTGGCTCTCCAGCACCTGGGGCCCAAGCCTACATTTCTGCCCCTCCCCAAGCCTCATGTTACCTGCGCAGGGCAGATGGGGTCCCAATGCTACCCCCGCAGTTGCCCCAGGGAGGAGGGGGGGTTGGTACCTGGGGGTGGGGGGTGGGGAAGGTGAGTCCTGGTGGGTGTGCAAATGCAGGCTTGTCTCTGCTGTCCTCCCCGCTTCCCCCCACACTTACCCACCACATGGTGCCTGCCTCTCGCATGCCAGCCCGGCGCTGGCTCAGACAGGGCAGCCTCACCCCCGACCTCGGGGTGCTGGAGGGCGTCAGGCCACCCGGCTTCCCTTCAGGATGCCCAGGGAGAGCAGAAGGCATTCCCTCAGTATGCCACTGTCTGCATTCCCGTTTTCTGTTCTCTCCGACTCCCCTGGCCATCTGCAACAGCAGGGGGGTGGCTCCTTCTCTGAGGACCTGGCCAGCACCCCAGCCCAGTGCCTGGGGCCTGGGCCCCCTCTCCCAGCCCCTCTTGGTGTATGCCATTGCTGTAGTGTGCCTAAATTGCCTATCACTTTGGCATCTAAGCAATGAGAAACATCACATTCTTCAGAGCTCATGCAATAAAACTGAGCAGATCTTGAAAACAAAAATCTAATTCCTGGAGAGTGTAATGAGCTTCTAAATATTTTGCCACACTCTTCAGGTTTCTGGTCTGTGGCCAAATGCTGAAACACTTACTATAGCAAAAATTGCTGTTATTTCAAATGAGACTTACCTGAGTAAGACCAGATTCAGCACTGACTAGTGCTCCCAATTCTGTATCGCGGTGCCCATGGTATAGTCAGTTACACGAGGAAAGTATCTGCAAATTGTGTAAAATGCTGCTGCTCTGGGTTGATGGCATTTCACAGAGATTTTGCATTCACTCTACACAGGCCAAAGACTTCATGATTTAGCTCACCGATGTCATAAGGAGGTGTTTGAGTTTAAAAAAAAAAATGCATAGACAGATCAGGATTTGGCCCATGATCTATCAAATAGAAAATAGCTACCGGCTGCCTTCTCGATGACAAAGTGATTGGCATCTGGAAGCTGGCAACTCCAGATTGCTACTTTTGATCACTGATCAGTTTGGCGTTGGGAAGACCACCACTGGCACTGTGTTATTGCAAGTGTGCAGAGCCATTAATTGCATTCTGCTACAAAGGACTGTGAGCTGGAAATGTGTGTGAAATAATGGATGGTTTTGCAGTGCCGTGATTTCCTAACTGTGGCCGGGCGATAGATGACATGCATAGCCCAATTTTTGCCCTGGGCCATCTGGCAATAGAGTATATCAATAGAAAGGGGTTCTTCTCTATAGGAGTGCAGGTGCTTGTGGATCACTGTGGGCATTTCCCTGACATCAACACAGATTAGTCGGAGAAGGTGCATGACGCACACATTTTCAGGAACACTGGCCTGTACAGAAAGCTGCAAGAAGGGACTTTCTTTCCAGCCCAAAAGATTCCAGTGGGGGAATGTGAAAATGAAAATTCAGAAAGAGCAACAAGAAGAGAGCTAGAAGGAAATGATCTCATCATCATGCCCTTGGTCGGAGATGGCATAACAGCTATGCCTGCTTTCTGTTCACAGCAAACTTCGAGGCCAATAATAGAAAACCCCACACAGAGGCAGCATAGCCACATTTTACACTTTATTTGGGTTTAGATCAACAACACAGAGAAAATACTTTGGTCAAACACAAGAAGAACAGGTTGGCGTGTGATTCTTTCTGGCTGTAATAAACAGTAACATGGAAAAATGCTGGTGTTCTCATGAAACACTGAATGCATATCTTGGATTGGCACATAGAACTAATAAATAGTGTTTGTACTTAGCATTTAAAACAGAATTGCACATGCAAGATGTAACCAGGCTACTGATCGCCTTCACCATTGTCCCTGTACTATTTTTACACTTAGTTCTTTGTTCCCCATTTTCTCTGCCACAAAAAAGACCAGAATTTGCTCCTCTGCTCCATGTTTCACTGACTACAGTCTGCAAATCTGTGACCAGTTTGGAAAAGGTTGCTTTAGTCCTCCTTGGCAGAACTGGTATCCCTGCTAAAGCTTTAATTGAAACATTATGCACTGTAAGTCGCAATGGGTCACCACTGGGGAGAGGGGAATATTCTGCTCTCAGGCTGGTCAGGGACCTGTGTGAATGCAGCTCCTACAATATCGAGTCAATACTACTACCACACACAGACATATCGATAATATATTGTACAAGCGTATTCAGTAACATGTTGATTTTCAGCACTGTACAGTTTAAATCTAAAGTGCACAGCCTCAATCTGAGGTGACAAACAGTACTATCAATATAATAAAGGCAACACAAATACAGACACAATTTATGTCCTCTTCTTACGTCACATCCTCATGACATTACACTGAATCATACCCCATTTATATATTTTAGATCAAATTAAACCACACTGCACTAGTTTTCTTCAAGTATTTTAGAGAGTAAAACAACATTGCTTTACAAATGAAAATGGCCATGTAGATTCCAGCCAAAGCTACAATCAAAACTTAACTAGGGTTATAAATAAAAACAGGTCTGAGCCATTAAGTCCTAATCCAAGCTCTTCCAGATTTTGAGGAGGAGGAGGTTGAATCTTAGTTTCCACTTCTGTGCCTCTTCTACTGTTGAAAAATGACTCAATATATCAGTTATGCAAGATTTTGCATCCATGATTTCTGAATGGGTCTGGATGACTCAACGATGATGGAGTATCTCAAAGCAGCCTAATAACAATTTCAATCAGATAAACTCCATGTAGAGCTTGTTGGTAGAGTTAATCAAAACACTTTTTTTTTATCTGAAAAAGCAGTTTTGACAAAAACTGAATATTTTCATGAACTTGTATTGATTTCTACAAAATTTTCCACAGAGGAAAAAAAGATTCTGAATAAAAAATTTCAGGATTTCCATTTTGTGGGGATCTGCAAAAATATTTGGTTTTGTTCCGATGCAGACTAACAATTTTTTTAAAGTTCCTGTGAAACTAAAATTCTGAGTTCCCCGTACTCTACCCCAATGCTGGGAATGGGGCTATTTAGAAAAACTATTGCCATGTGGGAAACTCAGGTTCCACCATGACATGAACATCTGACTTAAGACCCTATCCTGAACCTCTTGCATATACAAGTCGTCCTCATTCACCCAATTGGCATTACTCCTGTGAGATTTCATAGGATCTGGCTCTTAGTGAATTCTAGTCAACCTTAGTTTCAATTTACTTTTATCTCTAATGAATAAATACTGTTTGTAAAGATGCTTATGACACAAGTATTTAGTCTAAAGTGTGGCCCTTTTTGATGGGCTATTTTAAATTAGAACAAAGAAACTATACAAATATAACCTTAGTTCAGTCTTGGTTAGGACTGTATATTGATTGTCCATTTGCTTAGGTTAGGCCATCTGGGAAATATATTTAGGAATAACAGCATCCTATTGTTGTATTGTAATAGTTCTTATTAAGAGTTTTTAAGAGCTGCAGTACTTGTGAGGTTTTGTAATACTTAACCCTAGAGATGTACAATCCATGTGACCATAGAAATGAGGCATTGTACCTTTTAAGAATTTATGTGGCCTTATGGTTCAAAATAATCTTTGTAAATATTTGATGCATCTCCACTAAAGAAAAAATAATCTTGTTTAGTTTTCAGTTTCTGCCCCTGTATTTTTTCTATAACCCATATAAAATAAAAATCTCTAGTTTACAAAATAGGATATTTTAATATATATATATTCCTTTTTTAAAATTATATGTATTTAAATACATTTGAAATGTTGCTATAGGTAAATTAGAAATTCTGCTCCAAATCTAAGAAAAAGGCAAAATATTTTCACTTTTAAACTTACAGTTTGTTTACTTTAAGCATCTTACTGCTCCCCAAATTTGATTTTTGTCACAATTTGGGGAAAATTTGGTACCACTCAATCTTTTAACTGAAAATATTTATTTCCTAACTGTATTAAAATTTAGGGGGAAAATTGCAGATAACTTCTGTTATTTCTTATCTGTTTGAATGCAGCCTTTTGTGTATCTAATTATTAAAGAGGTATTTTAAAACTCAAGAAAGGATTTTAAAAGGAGCATGTTTCTTGATTTTAAACTGTACTCTACTTTAACACCACAATATAGAAATAGATTTACTTTGGAACAAACTACAAATACATTCGCACAGTTTGTGACAACTTAATTGTCTACCTAAAGGTTCTGGAACAGACTTGAAGACCAGATTATTATAAATCTCGTCCCAAACGTTCTATTTCATCAATCAGGAAATCGATGTCTTGATGAGTAGCTGCTGGGTTTGAGATGACCATACGGAAGAAGTTCACTTTGTCTCCCAGGGGTTGATAGCTGACCATGGTAGTTCCATATTCCATCATTCTGGCTTTTATCACTGGGGCCACCTGCAAAGGCATATTACAAATATCAGATAATTATTTCTTATTCTAGAATTTGGTTGCATTTCTAAAGAAGAGAAGGAAGCTAAAACAAAATGAGAAAAAAGTCCCCTATTGGCCAAAACCGAATACAGCACAAAGTAAACTGATACATTTATGAATAGGAGAGGGGTCAGAGTAGAGCAGTGGGTCCCAACCTGTGGCCCATGGGCCAGTCTTTCCAAGTGGTCTGCCACTCCCCTCCCGTTGGCTGCAGAAGGGAGTTGCTGTCTAAGGACCCAGGTAGAGCGTGTTGCTGTAGGGCTACAAGATTGGTGCAGACTTCTTGCTGCAGCCAAAGGGGGTAGAGATCAGTGCTCCCCACTCCCTGGCTACAGCAGGGAGCACAGCAGAGTTTTCTTATGATCCACAGGCCTTGGGGAAGCCTGAGGAGGGAAGCACTGATCTCCCATTCCCAGGGTGCAGAAGGGAGCCGCTGATTGGGGATGCAAGTGGAGCACATGGGGCTACAGGACGTGCGGTTTCCCTGCTGCAGCCAGGGGGACAGGAGATCAGTGATGAGGTCCTCGCTGAACTCCTTCTGTCTGGCTGCAGTTTTGGTGGGGGGCTGCTGGCGGACACATTTCAGGATTGTAAGAATGATATCTGTGGCCCTTGAGCCAAAAAATTTGGGAAGCACTGGAGTAGAGCTGTGAATGACTAAAGGACTAGAAAACATGCCTGCTAATGATAGGCTCAAAGAGCTCCATCTGTTTAGTTTAACAAAGAAGGTTAAGGGGATGACTTGACGACAGCCTATGCATATCTAAATGGGTAATAAATATTCAGTGATGGGTTCTTCAGTATAGCAGAGAGGTATAACATGATCCAATGGCTGAATGCTGAAGCTAGACAAATTCAGCCTGGAAAAATGGAGTACATTTATAATGGTGAACGTAATTAACCATGGGAACAATTTACCAAGAGTTGAGGTGGATTCTCGTCGCTGACAATTTCTAAACCAAGATTGGATGTTTTCTCAATGATAAACTTTAGGAATTGTTTTGGAGAAGTTCTATGACCTGTGTTATTCAGGAGGCCAGACTGGACGGTCCCTTCTGGTCTTGGAATCTCTAACGCTATGAAAGTGTGGCATCAAAAAAGCACTAGTGGCATTAAACCTTGTCATGCTCTTCTTAAAATGAGCGTGAGACTTTTCTGCTGACTTTGGTTCCAATTCACCAAGGTATTTATTAGGGCTGTTGAAAATTTTCCACAAAACTATTTGTATTCTTTTTTTGGCAGAGAATTGGATTTTCAACTGAACAAAATATGTTGTGAAAATGTGTGCTTTCCAAGGAAATATTTGATTTTTTTTAATTGAAAAACAAATGTCTGCAACCTGAAAAGTTTGGCTTTTCAACTGAAAACTGAAATATTTTGTCCCAACCCCACAATATTTTTATTTAGATATGCCACCACAGTGTCTCATGGGAACTGTAGTTAGAGAATAATGGAGACATGAGTTAACCTATGGGTTATGCTCCACAGGTGGACGTCCTCTCCCATGAAGTACTGTGCCCATGGGAGTCCCATGATGCACTGCCTCCCCTCACTGAGTGGAGAGACCAAGACGTGTCATGGGAGATGTAGCTGGACCAGGGAGACCAGCCTATAGTGGAGTATGGTGCACTTGAACTACAGTTCCCATGAGGCACTATGGAAGCACTTCTGAATCAATATACTTCAATTTTTGGCTGAAATATTTTGGATTTTGAGTTTTTCATTGAAAAGTCTAATTTTTTTATGGAAAACTTCAATTTTTTTCATTGTTGTAAAAAATACTATGGGAAACAGACTCATTCTAACCGTTTCTAATATTTGTGCATGTGTCTAATTTCAGATATGTGCGTAGTCTCACTGCCTTCAGGTCGACACGCCAGAGGGAAGTGCAAGTAGGTGGCCAAGACTGTTTCACCTCTGATTTGTCACCTTTCTATTTTAGATAAAAACAGCAGTGTTTCCCAGGGTTTAACTTCATATGCATCAGGAGACTTTGCATGACATCACAAAGGCAGTCATGACACCTTGCAAAGGCACAAACACATTCTTTAGATTGGAAATAAATGGTTCAGAGCTATTCTAACCAGTTGGCTGACACTCAGTAGTGCTGATAAATGCAATTAACACACATTACCTTCTGCTGAAAAGTTCCAGAGGGGTAGCCATGTTCGTCTGTATACAGCAAAAACAATGGGAGTCCTGTGGCACTTTAAAGACTAACAAATTTCTGTGGGCATAAGCTTTCGTGGGCTGCAGCCCACTTTGTCAGATGCATTTTGTCAGACCTGACAAAGTGGGTTGCAGCCCATGAAAGCTTACTCCCACAGAAATGTGTTAGTCTTTAAGGTGCTACAGGATTCTCATTGTTTTATCATCTTCTGTATAATCCTCAAACATATTGTTATAATCTCTGTCTCTTTGTTTTCATATGTTAGACCTCCACCACAATCAAATTAAAGCCCTGGTCAAATTGTCACATTTGTTAGGATCACCAATTGCAATTTAAATTGTTAACATCAAGGATGACCAAGGTTCAAATAAGCATCATAGAGAAAAATACTGAGAGAGGGCAAACACCCAGAATACAAAACACACAGAACAGCATTTGGGTGAACTGAATTACAGGTGCATTTTGTAAACTCCTGACCTTGCATAATGAAACCATTAAAATTACTTTGGAAGCATTCAATTCCTTTTTATTTATGTCACTAGTTTTTCCAATTTATAAAAACGTAACTAGATACCTTCCCCCAGTACTCAGCCCTGGTCTACACTTACCTGGAGATTTGGCAGCAGTCGACGAGAGTTACTCAAGCTACGCAGAGTAGCTTGCGTAACTCTTGCCGACTGCTTTGTTTTCCTTCTGCACGCCATCTGCACTGCACTGCACTGCACCGATGGGAACTGCGGTCCCGTGCATGCAGTGCTATGCCACTGGAGGGGGTGGTTTACCAGCGTCGACTTCCTGATCGATTGAATGCATCTACACTGACCGCTCAATCGATCCAGAAAGATCAATCTGGTGGCGGTGACTTTACCACCTTCAGTATAGACATACCCTGAGTGTCTTGGCAAAGCGATTCCCTAATGGACCACCTCCCCATCACAGCCCCATTCCTGATCACACAACATCCCCGTGGCAGCTCATGTGAAGAAATACCATTAAGAAAGTTTTTGGGTATTTTCAGCCCTTTTTAAACACCAAATATTTGGCTTTTTACTAATCACATTGTCTGCTCTTGCTCATCGCTTCATCTCCCCTCCCATCTGTTCTGTTCCTCTCATTCCCCTGCACATGCTGACTGATTCTTTTCCTCCTTTTCCTACTCCCATAGACGGCTCTCTGACTCTCCTGTCACCTCTCTCCCCCTCTGCAAAACCTTCTGGCATCTCTAGTCCCTAAGTAGAGCTCCTATTTCCACACCGCCTCCTCTTATACAGCAGTGGTCCCTAAAGGAGACAGCGGGGCTAGTTTCTCTGCCTTATTTCCAGATCTTTTTACAGGCCTCCAGTCTCTTTGGACGCTAGAAGCAAGGAGGAGCAGCTAGCATTGTTTGACCTGCCAGATCTCTGTAGACGACCACTACCATCACATGCTCTGCAGATCACAATTTGAGAAAAACATTATATTAGAGATGAGCCTAATACACAAAGATAGAATCCAAATTTGATTTGAACTTCCCCAAACTTGAGGACTGAGGGATTATCTGAGATTCTTGTGCAAGCTCATCTCTAATATTCTGAAGTATTTTCAGCTAAAGATACCTGTGGCCTTTATTTTGATTATATGGGCATGCCCGCCATAAAATGAACCAACATATCATGTTTACCTTCATAAGGCGGTTCATTCTTTCTTCGTTGTCCTCCATGCTGCGTAAACTGGGAGGTACATACCAGAAGCAGACATTTGTGTGCTGAGGCTAAACACAGAATAGTAAGAGCTTACACTGCAGGAAATATTCATTATGTCTCAATTGCAATTAATTTCATGCCTTTCCCTCCTCTCGTACATCATGTTATGACAGCAATCATTGGCTTTCATTGCTGCAAACCACAGAGAATCATCACTATAATTATTAATGCACAAGGGATCATTTTAGGCAATTTATCCCAAAGAAGACAGACTGAGACACATCCCTGACTGTGCCTATGCATTTGTCACCTACAGAGAGACATCTGGATTCTGTAGGTGCTGTCCTTTCAAGCGGCTGCATGGATGTGTGGAGTTAATGCCTCTTAAGAAGCAGTATCTATAGCAGACAACCTAATTAATAGTGCATCCTGTGTAATTTGATTCTGTTGAATGACTGCATAATGTATAACACTGGACCTATAGGCTAGTGTCAGTGACGATGTGTGAGATGGTGTAAATTAGACTCTCTATTACTCCTTGAAATTCCCTGGCGCTCAGTTAGACTTCTTTAGATTCCATTAAGCTCCTTTACTAATGTGGGAGAATAATGGAATCTAAACTAGTTTAATTTACGTATTTAGGAGCCAGAAGAAGAAAGGTGAAAAGTAGGGAGTGGTCTATTTTCCAGGCTTGTCTGCACAGAGACTTAGTGCAAGCCAAGTTGGGGTGTGAATCTACAGCGCACTTGCTTGCTCTGCACTAGTTAGCCATGTGGAGCCTGTTTTTATCTGAGTCACTGGCAAAAGTCAGCTGTTGACTTTCATCTGGGTGATAGAAGCTGCAATACTCCACACTGCTGCCTCATTTCAGTTTGTCCAACAAGGATGGCAATCATTAGCAATTTCCTTTGTAAGGAGCATGTTTTTTGGGTCCTCCAAAACCAGACTGTCCTGCCAGTAGTATCACAATTCCTGACTAAGTAGACTGGGTATAGACCAAATATTTGAAGCTACAGTAAGTCAGAATACATACCTTTCCATCAAACACCATTTCGTAGCCTTCTCTGTTCTTTATTTTATTATATAGATATTCTGCAAGTTCCAAGCACTTGTCAATTTGTGCTTCAAATCCTGTAGTTCCCTTCATAAAAAAAGAACACAACGTTTTGTATCTCTCTGTATTCCGAATTGATAGTGTGACAGGAATGGTTGATACCGGCCAAAGCAACAACACATGTTACTTTTCCTCTACAATTTACCTTGAAATGGTTAAGGACCTGACTTTATGAGATGCTGTGCACCTTCTTGTTTGCTGTGAATAGTTCACCCAGCTCTAGCTGTAACCATCTGACCTCCATGAAATAAGTGGGTGATATCAGTCCACTTCCTAGTGGGACCTTGAAGATATCTATCACTGCTTGGAACACTTGTTGGAAGCCTCTGCAGCGAGGCCACGGATGGGACAGCTATGGAGCCTAAGTGCTACAGGTGTTCCTTCTTGGTCAGTGTTGAGTCATATTGTGGGGAAAGTTGCACTGCTGTATGGAGAGAGGAATTTAGCCTGCAGGGGAGGCAATCTGGCATCTATTTCTACCACAAAAATCAGCTTGAAGATGAAATGAGCTTTTTAAAAATCAGCTCTATATTTGGTGAAAAACAAGCATTCTAATTAGAAACAGCTCTGTCTCTCTGGCATTGGCATTTTTTTCTCTTCTCACTGCTCCTTGATAAAGGACATAGTTATGAAATCAGCATCTTTGCTTTTAAGAGCTTTGGTGTCTCCTGCTGCTTCCTCTCCAGCTAATGTCTATTTGTGACATCATAAGCATGTCTGCAACCACCAGCTGTGATGCCACTGCCAAAGCATTAGGGGATCAAGTGAGAAGAAAGGAACAAACTGTTTAAGAAACATTGGTCCTATTATAATGTAAATATTGCAAGTTAAACAGAGGTGGGAGATGGGGAGAAAAAATAATTAAAGAAAAATGGAAACAATCTGGCCTTTAAGAAGAAATGTTTGTAAGCAAAAGTCCACTCAGTCCTATTAAATCTAGGTGCTGCTCTGGCAGTGCAAAGCAGACTTAAAGCCAGTTTAAGTGGTCCTTTGAGTTGGGCATCCTACAGTGGTGCAGAGCCAGCATAGTGCCATGCATAGGGGGCATGGCCAAAGAAAAAGGGGTCTGATCAAAGTTCCCATGCACTCTGGAGGCCCCCAGCTATTACAGCAGCTTCTTGGAGGCTATTTCAGCTAGAACAACTGAAAGCAGCCTTGAGGCTTGAGTTGCTCTTTTCCTAATGGCCTGAGGATCAGGGACGCACAACGATAGCTTACGAACTTGCAGACGCCAGATGCCAGTCCCAAGGAGTTGTCCCAGAATGTGTTTCAGAATTTTAATAAAGCATCTGAGGGCCTTTAAGTCCTTTTTCTTTGATGGAAACAATGCAGTCAACTGCAATGAACAAGCCTGAAATAACTGGGCATAATCATTTGAATTCATGCACTAAAAGTATTTAGTTAACAATATACAAAAAGTCAAAATGAGCCAGTACTTTCAAATTTGAATTAGTTTGCCCATATTAATAATATGGCTGTGTTGTGATCACTGTATGAAATGGAATGAGGTGTGCTAGTCACTAATTTGTCATGTTAAGTTTTAGAATTTCACTAAAATCAAAAATCATTGTGTAGCCAAAAACTTTCTGGTCTGATTACACTTACACTTAAACGTAATATTTATGCTGTCAGATTGCTACAGTTAGATGTGGCAATTGGTGTATAATGACATGGAGTCCAAATTTCAAAGTCATGTGTGATGCTTTGTAATGAAATTAGTTTAAGGTAAAAAAAGTGGAAATATATTTATTATTTAATTTCCATCATTGTTCTTTCTTCCATCTCATGTGAAAAGTGCAGGTTAGACATTTTCTAAAATGACAATTATATAAAGCAGAGCTGTGACTGCTCATTATTTTAATGCAAACAAATACATCACATACTTGCTTACCTTTGCTCTCCACATCAGCCACAACTTGAAGACATCAACATGACGTCCGCATTGCAATGCCTTGTCTCCAGTGTCATATGACAAGTCATAGTGTTTATCTTGTTGAAAGAGGTAGGAAGCATGCATTTGATTGCAACTCTGCATCAATCCCTTAAAGAAATAGACACTGTTAAGGAAAATTGGCATTTGTGTGGTTTTACTGCTTTTTTTCTATCATGTAACTTTTCCAAATGACTTTGCAAAGCATTCCTCTGGACAAGGCCAGCTGGCCCAGCCAGCCCTGAGGCTCTTCTAAATAATGCAATGACACTCTTTGCTGAATTGGTTTTGTTTCTAAAATTCCTCATATAGGCTACAAACGAGGTGCTTACAGGGATTGTAAGTAGTAAAAAGGCTTTGGGCAGATTGGGGTGAATATGCCTTTAAGCACACAGCGAGTGCTGTTTTTGACGGTAAGTGGCCATATTTTGACCTGCTTCTAAGCTGCAAATGTAGTTTTAGGAGACAGTCTTGTAATGTGCATGAAATTTGGTTGAGAGCAACCAGCTGGCTGTCTCTGAGCTAAGGTGAGGGCAGCTGTTTCATGAAAAGCATTTTTCTAATCATTTTTCTCTCCGTTTTCTTTTTATTTGTATAGAAAGAGATAGATGAGACACAGCCAAAATCCTGGCTCTGTTGAAGTCCTCATGCATGTTTTGTGCACACCAGAGGCCTGTTTCCCAAAACTGTATTTTGCAGCCCATGAGGGGTCTTTGTCTTCAGGATTTACCTGTATATAAAACTCATACAAACAAGATGGAAAAATGAAAGGAAAACCAACTGGCTGTATTCTTTTTGTGAGACACGTACTCTCGCTCTAGGTCAGGGATGGCATTGGTTTCAATAAGGCCAGGACTTGTCTCACAAAATTGAACCACAGGGCAAATAAAACGTAGCTTCTCTCTTTCTGTTTAAGTGCAGAGCAGTAACCAGCTTTTCAATAGCTGGTCTAATAAATCATGGTTGTACAGCAGCCGCCCCAACAATTGGCTGTATGAAGATTACCAGCTTGAAGGACAATTCTTCCAGTAGTAGCTGTCTATAGTGAAGGGGCGTGGCCACCCTCCAAGACTGACAAGGAGGAACTGCCGATCAACCCTCCTGAGTGTTGGGATCAGGGATGCCACACCCACTGTGAGGAAAGCAGAGGGGTGGGGCCAGTACAGGAACAGGAGGTATAAAGAGTGGGCCCCTAGCGCTCATTTCAGGGAGAACTGTTGGAGCTGCCCCTCGTGTTCTACCCCGAGGAAGTGGACAATGACCTGGATCACAGGTACACAGGCATGGGGTAGTGGAAGCAGCCCAGGGATAGCTGACCTCAGTCCGACTGCGCTTGAGCCTGAGCACTATTCAATGAGTTTTGGCTGGCCTAGGGCTGGGACACCCCACCACTGTTAGGGCTGTGGGCTGGTACATGGTGGAGTTGGGAAGGGCTATGTCCCTCTCCCTCTTGGCCAGCTATGCCATATGTAAGGCCAGCCCAATCCTGGGGTTACTGCCCCTTGGCCTGTGGAGTCTCAGTTGGCCAGAGTTGGCTTGCTTTGCCTGCCCCACCCTGGCTGAGGGCCAAAGTCTGCTTTGCCTACCCTGGTCAGTCTGAGGGTGCAGCCAATAGATGATATAGAGAGCTAATTCCTAGTTTTCAGATCACCTACACAGGTGTGGCTGAGAGAGGCTTCCCCCCAACTCTGAAAAGGGGCCACCCCTTCCACGCTGTCCCAGTACTAAATAAAATGTGTAGATTTTATCATGTGAACCTGGGCTTCCTTTTTTTCATCCCATATTGCACAAAGCGTGTTTATATCCATGTTGGGTTGTAATGTCTAGCTATTTGGTTGATCACAAATGTCTGGAAGGGCAATAACTCATGGACACTGCATTGTATCCCTAATACAACTGATATTTGTAAATGGGTCAGATTCTGCCTTCAGTCACATCTGTATGCAGCGTTGAAAGCAGTGAGGTTGCATGGCTGCCACTAAGAGCACAGCTTAGCTCAGTGTATTTAAAAAAGAAAGTTGCCAAAACTCTATAGAGATGTATCCATTAATTTCTATTGGACAGCTGTTTTAAATCCTTTCTGTGTTCGTCGACTGAACAAGCGCTTAGAGGTTTGTTTCTCAGTTTCATCTGTAATCTTCATCACATTAACATACATTAGCAATGACACCATTACAAAGGGGGCACCCGGAACATTCAGGGGAAACATGCCAGAAGCGACTGGAGGTACAAACTGATGAAGACATACCTCTTCCCTAACGAGCAAGGCAGAACACTGCAGGGGGACGCCCATCATCTTGTGGGGGTTCCAGGTTACAGAATTGGCCCTACAACGACAAACAACATTAAACTGAGACATTACACCACAGGTCTGAAATCATTAAAACATTCAGTAATAAATGAGACTAATAAGGCTCATACAGGCTTCCAAGAAGCAGGGCTAAAATAAGCACAGCAGTTTTCAGAAGAGTGAATGGGCAGTGTTAGCCCATCGGGGGCCGTAAGCAGGAATATTTTTGCCCAACACACACTAAAAAAGTGAGTAGGGTGTCCCCTTGAACTCGTAAGTAACAGCTTAGTCTGCTTATGCCTAGCACCAACTCTGCGGGACCCCGTTGTAGAACCTGTACTCGCGCTGTGGGGTACTGATGTGAATTTACTCAGGCAGACTACTTGCTAAAATAGAGGTGGTTGTACAGTGAGGCCTACAAGAGTCTGGACTACGGCCCAGGAGAGTTAACACAGGGTGGTGGTGCTGTGCATTAGACTTGGTGAGCATCAGAATTTCTTGTGATCCTTCAGCACTTTAAAGACAAAGAGTGAATTTGTCAAAAACACCTAAGTGATTTAGGAGCAGCCTGTGAAGGTGTTTAGGCAGCTAAGATGCAGATGAGTGCTTAGGGGGCTTTTCGAAAGCACATAAGCAGGTTTGGTGCCTAATCCCCACTGAGTTCCGTTAAGTCTGTGTCTTCAAAAACTGGCACCTGTTTGAAGCTGAGCTGAATAAGAGCCAAATTCTGGGCCAAATTGTGGAACATACAGTGCTTCTGCGGAGTGGAATAAGAGGAGGACTAGGCATCCTCTTCCTCTCCTAGGCCAGCTACCCGTATTGCAGAAAGCAACACAATGGGAAAGCAGCCACTGCAGATCCTTTACTCCCCATCCTGCATAGATGTGTATGGACACACAGATAACTGCAGGTACATGTTTGCACCCACAGTTAGTTGTGACCACAATTCGGGTCACTTAGATTCACTGCAGCCTGAATCTGTTGACACAAGGGCAGGCTGCAAAACCCATCTGTTTGTCTAGGCCGTGGTGCAGAGGGAGCACAAAGAGGAAGGGTGAACATTGAGTGACTGAGGTTGTGGGAAGGGTGGCATGGAGACCTGTTCAGTTGCTCGTTGTTTTATTTTTGTGTTATACTTGACTTGTCATTTACTAATTGCATGTTTTAGTCTGTGGAGGGCTGTTGAAGATGCCTACTGCAAAGGATTGTGCTTTTTCTTGGTGGGTTGTTTCATATAGCTCTGAATAAATCAGTAAATTGGGGGTGCAAATATCTAGGCAACCAAAACTGCACCTGCAAAAATGGAGGCAAGTGTTTGAGAATCTGGCCAAGGAGATATTTTTCTGTCTCTGACTGGAAATCTGTCAGTAAGGTCCGTGAAGCAGTGTTTTGGGATCCCACTGGAGGAGAAGTGCTCTGCATGTAAGTAAATGAACATTGTCATTTTCTCTGATTGCTCCCCCACCCAAAAAAACATAGATTCCAAGGCCAGAAGAGACCATCGTGATCAACGCAACTACATGCAGCTGCAAAATGCTGTAGCTGGTGGAATACTTCTGTTCTTCCTTTCCTGCTATTTAAATAGGACTATGTAGGAGCCTGTAGGGAATACTCTTTCACAGGCAGCATCTGGCTACTTGGCCCAGCTCTTTGAGCATTTGGCAGCTTTTAATCAACTCAGAGTCACTCATCTGTTTAGGGGACTGGAGTTAATGATTCTAAACTTGCATTCAACCTATTAATCTCTTTTGCTATTAGTGCTACTAACTTTTATCTGTCTTCACTAAGAACTCTAAAAAATTCTTCAAGATTCCTCTAGATAATGGAGGTGGCTTGGTCTTTTTACAACAAAAGAGTTGTTTACCAGCACCAATGCCCAAGTACCAATTTTCTGCCTAAATCATTGCATTGACCTCCAGGTCATCCATTTTTCTAAAATTCATCACAGCTGTGCACAAAGTAGCTTAACTAATTAACTTCATTTCTGTCACAAAGGGTACTGACATCAGCTTTTGAGATATACTTAAATAAAATGATGGCTGACAGCCACATTTAAAGAAGAAAGTGACATAGATAAAATGAAACAATTATTTTCTTTTGGAAATTTCCTAATGGACCAGCCTGGAGTTTGTCTTGATCAAGAATTGGCTTTATTTGGCGTGTAGTGATAGAAATTGGAGACTGAAATGGATGCAGGTGCTCACATTCATTTTGCAACATCCAAATGTGAGCACCTATGTAGGGTGTCCAAATCCCACATGTGGGTGCTCAGACTGCAATTTAGGTGCATCAATTCCCATTTAATGTAACTAAGCACCAATATTAGCATCCATGAATGGGCTCTGACTATTCCACAAAGGTGCCCACATTTGAAAAATGGGCACACAAAGTGAACACATCTTGTGGGAATCTGAGTGACTCCCTCCCCTCCCTTCTTTCCAGGGTGCAAGAGTGGGGGAAGAGGAAATGGTAAGATTCCCATGTAATTCACTCCCCCTACCTGGAGATGAGCCTTATCAGAACACTAGGGCTAAATCCCTTGAATACTGGAAAAGTTTCAATTGAGTTACAGGTCTGAACTTCATGATTTAGGCATCTCTCTATTACAGATTGAAGCAGAACTTCTAATCCAAACACTTCTGAATTTGGAAAAAGTTCAGATTTGGCTCCTATCCTGGATCAAAATTTTGTGATTCAGGAGCAAGTATTTCAACATCCTGGATTTTTTTAAATATATCCTGCTTAAACAATAGTGTGTATGTATTCAGTGATCAGGCAGTTTTCTTTAACTAACGTCTTGCTTTTCAAAGTCCTTTTTGAGTTCTAAAGGCTTTTAAGTGATCAGCTGGAGAGTACTTCACCTCCTCCTTTCTGAATTCAGGATAAAAACTATTTTAAGAAGTGTTATATGCTCATGCCTCTGAGAGAAGGGGGTTGGGCCATCATAGGGAGACAAAAATGCAGGGTCTGCAGGAGAAGAACAGAAGGAAAAGAGCGTTGAACCAATAAGAGGATCATGGGAATTGCGTGAAACCAAAGGCATGGAGACGAAAGAAGGAATGGGGGGAGAATTGTAATTTAATTGGCAGGAAGCTGTGTTTCTTCTAGCAGCTGAAAAGAAGTAGGCTGGGAATAACATCCTAATCTTAACCAACGCACGCCTTAAAAACGTTTCTGGACAAGTACTTGCTCAGATAGTGAAGCTTATTCTTTATTACTGCTGAACTGGTTTGTCATTTGTGTGTGTATTACAGATGCACTCATCCTGGGTGGAATTCAAAACGGTGTGTGCCTAAACCTCAGTGTTTTCAAAATCCAGTACAAAGATTTAATTCTATGAGGCACATTCAAACAGTCTGGAAATCTGAGCTGTTACACATGTGAGCTGAGCTTTGCAACTATAGAAATGGTGGAGAGTAGAAGAAGCTACGAATTTAGATGAGTAAATATTCCTAGCAAAAGAGTGTGCATGAGAGCTCTTCTGATGATAAGGTTCTAGCTGGCACCCACTGTGTTGTGATTCAGCATACAGGGACATTGCATAAAAGCTTAGAGTTATGGTAATGTCATGGGCATTATGACATGCTGATATTTCATAGGCCCTGGAAGTGATTTGAAGATTTATAAATGATCTCCCCAATAAAATTGGAATGAACCCAGACGGTCTGGTAACCAAGGTTAATTTCTTTTGGAAATGCCATTGCTAGTTCTTTTTGGACAGGTTCATACTGACAAACACACACAGGCCATTCTAGAGCTCAGAATACAGTTGGAAAGGGGCAAATCACAAATAGAAATTATTCATTTCTTGTTCAGATAAACAAAATCGCATCATAAGTTTTAGTCACACAGCTTACTGAATAAAGGAACTTAGCAATGTTATCTCAGTTGAGATAGGATAGCTTGAAAGATTGCTGCATGCTATATATTGGCTATTACATTATAATAATGAATAGGACTGGTTGATTTTTATTTATAGGCAGTCATAAGTGTACTGGAGCACCTAATAACTTGTTAATAAATCATACCTTTCAACACCATTTAATTTCCACTTATGTTTCCTAGACATCAGCAGCCCGCCACCCCACGCTGCCTGAAAGACAAGAGAGTTTTGTTTTTCTTCTAGCGCTTTCATTCATGCGTTCAAGCAATTTTATGCCTGCTTCTTTTCTTGCTGAACCCAGGCATCTCTAAACACCTCAAATAGAGCTACAGTTTAGGGCCTGGATAATAAACTGTACTAACAGTTTTCATCTCACTCTCCTGTAGTTTTTCGGGACGCTGTTGTTGCATAGGCCTGTGTGCCAACCAGCATCGCCATCCAGCCCACCTAATTTCTCCTTCACCATGGCCATTACTGCAGTATGCTGGGTCAGCCTCTGTCTGCGCTGGGAGACAAGAGGTGACTAGAGACACACAGAAGGGTAAGTTGGCTTTTTCCCTTTTTGTGACAGTGATGTTGATAGAGTGGGATGGCGGCCCAGCTGGAGAGAGACGGGTTTTGCATCTGAATTCAAACCCCTAATGTTTCCTCCCCCTCCCTCTGCCTTGCCCTGTTTTCCGCTGCCGAGCTTTGGAATCTGAGAGATCATCTTCCAGCATGTGCAGGAAAATGAAGCACACTGAGGACCCCATAAAGTAAGCTAATGTTAGTGAATCAATTTAGTAAAATACTTCGGTGTGTTACGGAATCTCAGGGTTTTAGGAATCTGGGGGCATTATAGTATTAACTGATGGCAAAATTAGAAACAATTAATAGCCTTTTTCTCATTGGTTTATTTTTAGGGCTGGCTGGAAAACAACAATTCAGTTTCATGAAAACTTTTAAGATTTTTATTCATTGCAATGCAAAACAAAAATAAACATTAGAATTTTTTTTGCAAAAAAAAAAGGAGGGGAAGAAAAAAAAAAACCCCTCGCCCTAGAATAGGGATTTGGATCCATGCCCCCCACAGCCTGGGTGAGTACACTCATCAGCAGGCTATCCTGGGGGAGGATTCTCAATTCCTTTCCATACTCCTCTCCCCAACACAATTTTGGATTGGAGAAACACTGCGGACGATATTTTCATTGAACCAATCATGTCTGTGAAACATCTCAGTTCCAACAAAACATTTCTGACAGAAAAATGGTTCAAAGATTTTTTTTTTCCAACCAGCTTGATTTATTTTGCGACTGCCACAGAAGATGGGCCTATATGGGATACGTTGTTTATTCATAATGATGATGTCTACAGATACAGTGGCGGAGGCCAAGATTTGTAAACCAGGAGTCCTAAGGTGAGTCACCTAAATGCACGCTTAGACCATTAAAAGTGGTCTGATTTTCACAGAGGCAGAGCAGCCACAACTCCCAGTGACTTCACTAGGAGTTCCAGGTGCCTAGCCTTTCTTCAGATCAGTGGAGGGGAGGATTAGGCCCTAGCTCCTTAGCTTTCATTAGAGCAACCAGGTGTGTACTATACACAGATGAGTGACTTTATGTTGGCACACTTTGTAATCTAGTCCTGGGAGCAATACAGTACTTACATCCACGTGCATCCAGATTTTGTATTTCTTGCAGATGTCTGCAATAGCTAGGAGTGGATCAAATGCACCATGCACTGTAGTCCCTGCAGTGGCACTAACTAGGAAAGGAACAAATCCCTACACAAAGGAGAAAAATATGATTGGGAGAGGGAATGTTATTTGTCGAACAGAGAACCCACATGAATCTTCAGTAGCTTCTATTCTCTTTCAAGTAGTCAGGCCATAGTCTAAGTAGAACTTTAATAGTGGTAGCCACCGTGCTAATCTGAAATTAACACGAGTGTCTCTCAGGTGACAAACCTGCTTCATGTTTCCAGGGGAAGCAAGGTGCCATTTGGAAACCAGGAGCTCCCTCGTGCTTTTAAGTACTCCTTTTTCACTTTTCTCATTTTAGATATGCATGATATTACAGTTTCCGCCTTTAGGTGGCAGCAAACCTCCAAGGCCAGCGCTATGCCATTTGTGCACATAAAGATACAGTAGATGCATAAGCTTTAGAATGAACAGTTCCACACTTGTCTGTTTGAAGTGAAACAATGGCTACTCTGTACATGTAGGACAGACCAAACTATCTTTATGCCTCATTTGCCAAAATATTGTTCAATTTGAAGTAGCCTATATTATTCTTTATATTACTGTTGTCTTCAGCATGTGCTAGGTTCTGTGCATCATGTAGGGAGACTCATTCCCTATCCAAGAGTCTATGTTGTAAGGTCCTGATCCTGGTGTTTACTCTCCACGTTTAGCACGTGAGCAGTTCCACTGAACTAATCAAAGAGTGTAATGTTAAGCAAGTGCTTAAGACTTTAAAAGATTGGGGTCTAAAATATATATGAAAGTGACATAAGATACAGGTTTCCTAAAATGGAATGAGCAACTGATGCTTCTTAAAAGGTCTGAGCTTCCCCCTGCAAAATAGGATATATGCTTAGTAGGGCTTTTGGTTGAATGTTATGTTTTTTGTTTTAGTTTCCCCTACATGTCGTAGGCAAAGCAAGTTTTCTCAAAGCCCAGTTTTTCTTGTGAATTTTGAACTCTGTTTTTTAAAGTTATTGTTCAGCAACTGTTGCAATAGCCACAATATGAATATAAGCTGTATATTGTAATATGACATTTAAGCTTTAGGCCTTTAAAAGAACACACATATAAGCTGTACTTTGGGGGATATATTTAGTTCTTTGATTTTGTGACTCCAATAAGGATATTTTCACTTTATTTTAAGAAAAAAACTTCAATCCCACAATGTCTAAATGAAGAGACATTTTATCACAAAATGGGGTCTAAATCGGGGTAGATTATACCATATAGCATAGAAGGAAGGGGAAGGCCACGAAACATCTCTAAACATATCTTTTATTCAGCACCTCCTATCTTTCCTCATTGTAATGTTGTTTCAGATAAGTAAATCACTGTATAAATCCATGTTGCCCTGCAAGGGAATATAACACAGCATAGCTCAAATCTTCTCATAAAAACAAAAACCAAACAAAAATGCAATCAAATTAACCATAATGCCACTTGTTTCCTATGCATGGAAGTGGAAAATCCTGCACCATTTCTGAAGACACCAGGTTACACTTACTTTTTGTTTGGCTTCAATAATTCTTCTTTCAAGGTCTGATGGGATCATTTTCCCTCTGCAGAAAGGATAATGTCATATTAAGGTTTCGGTTTTGGACTCAATTTTGAAACCTTGCTATCACTTTTCCATTTAAGTAATCCCAGATAGGGATGAAACTGACCACTCTGCACCATTTAAATCCTCAACGTGGGCACTTAAATGGTGCATAGTCCTTGACCTGGCCTTCAGCACAAGGCTGAATTTCACCCTACGTTAGTTGTTAGCCAGCTGGCACCGTGTATAATAGTGGGGGAAAGTCACCTCCATGCAGAAATCCCAGCGTTCGGAACTATGCTGAAGGCTCACTTTAGTGCTCTATTAAAAGGCAAACGCTTCCCCTTTGAGCTTGTGGGTCCAATGTGACTCTGTAGCCATTGAGAAGATCCTGCAGGGGATTCCCAACTCCGTGGCTGCCACTGGTAGTTGTGTGGCAACCCAGCCAGGCCCTCTGCCTAAGTGGTGTCTGCGTCTCCACCTCCCAAGGGCTTTGATGATCATCCAGGAGGCTCTGCACTTGCACAGAAAATCCTCAAGTCAACTGCCTGGCCCCAAACCATGAGACCAGCTGATTGCTCTAAAATTAAATGTTTGGGGAGGTAGAAGGAAGCCCTCTGCCTGTTAAGAACCTGCCATTACCTCTTCACACCCTCAGGAGAACACTGACTTATTTGCAACGGAGAATAAACCAAAGCAGGCCAAATTCATCCTCGGTGTAACTCCAGTGAGTTCAGTGGGGCAACACCAGGGATGAATTTGCCTCAGACGGACTATTCCTAAGTTTGGTCTGGTTACGTTCCCACGAGCTTTGAGAAGGGCAGAAAAAGAAGCAGCTGGTCTGGGCTAAAAGAAAACATATATTTAAATCCTTCACATTTAGCATACATGGTATTCGCAGTAGATTTTGGATGATTCAGTCACTTGACTTTCAGGCTCAGTGATATAACCCCCCTCAGGCCAATTCAGAAAGTCTTGTAAAGTCGTCAGGCTCATGATGACGACACTATTAAGGTTTACATATTGGGGTTTGGCGCTGTGGTTGTTTCGTGGTGAGTCAGACTATCCATGGAAGGAGAGAATCCATAAAATCATCAGCATTATGCTGGTCCTTTTAAAATTGTTTGGAATGTTCTCCATTAACTCTGATTAATCACTGGCACTTACAAAGCCAGGCCACTTCAAGGACTTTCAGTCTTTTTTAGCCATGGTGAAAAAATGTTCACTGAAAGAAATGGATCTGTCAAATATACACACTTTTATGGAGAAAAATTAATAAAATGTTTGTATTTTTTGTCTAGAAAATGAAAGCAAAGTTAGTTTTTACCAAAACCAGAATATTTTACCAAAAATGGTTTTAGTAAACCAAAAATTTGCTGGGTTTTGGTTTCATTTAAAAAAAAAAGAAATCATGGGAATGAAAACAATGAACATTCCTTAATTCTCAGCAAAAAAAAATTGGTATTTTTTATCACCTCTGATGCTTCAACATGCAGAAATCCCAACAAAGGCAAGAGTCTGACCCAGAAAGAGGCTTTTGGTAGTGATGGGCTTTGGGAAAAGATCTTTGTGTTGGGAAAAGATCACAATATTTTGCTTTTCAAATGAAAAAACTGAACGCAACCCTGGTTTTGTTTTTGGATATCAGGCTTGTACAGAATATTTTACCCATTCCAAAATTCCCCTGCTTATTTGTTACATTTTTAGACAAAAATATTGTTTTCCTGTTCTTTTTAAAACTGCTTTTAGGACTGGAAGGGGAATAAAATAAAAAGAATGCAAAACCCAGACTCATAGACTCATAGACCAGAAGGAACCAATGTGATCATCTAGTCTGACCTCCCGCACAAGGCAGGCCACAAAACCCTTGTCCTGCTGTAAATACAGTTTACTAGCATGCTGATTGTCAGTCTTCAGCATTGCCAAAATACACGTTGAGAATCCACAGTTACAGAGATGAGTTTTGGGAGGAGGCCTGGCTGCCTGCTATGTTCCTTTGGCATCTTCCATGAATGGATGAGAAACATTCAATAAGTCTGCCATTTTCTTTAGGAAGAACAGTTTAAAGTATTGTTCTTCCTAAAGAAAACAAATACATTGAATCGGCACAGAATTAATATAAGAATTGCCAGATTCTGACCCCAATTACAGGAATCTGGTCCTTAGTGTCTAGAAAAAAGCCCAGGTGTCATTATGACGTGCTTGTGCATCAGGTGTTTCTTGCTCATTGGCCACACAGTTTTTAATTCTTCTGCAAAGAGCTCTCAACTTTGAGGCTAAGGAGATGAGGTGCTCAAGCAATAGCTGGTGATAACTATTCTAAATTGCTTAGGTGGTTTTGATGAGAAGATCAGAACATTTTAGTTTAGTAAAACCTTCCATTTAATCTGAAGCCATAAACTATTTAGTAGATTATAACAATGATATTCAATGGCTCCTAATGAAAGCTTTTCAATAAAAATACATCTGTAGAACTGTTGAGGAATTTTCCACTGAAGTGTTTTCCCCCCAGAAAATACAGTTTCCACAAAATCAAACATTTCTCTGAGAATTTTGATTTTACCAGAATTTTTCAGTTTTCTGTCAGGAAAATTGGCTTGTTGAACTGAATCAATATGTTCTATTTGGACCTGTTTGATATTTATCTGTGTCCACCTGAGTTGGTGTAGTGTCTCATAGGAGTTGCAGTTTGAATGCTTCATGGCCTTATTCTCCTCCGTGGGCTGGGATCCCTGGCAGGTCTGCAGTTCCCATGATACACCACAGTTCTCTCCTCCGGTTTTACTGGGATTGTGCTTTGTGAGAAATGTGGTCCAGCCAGGAAACCTAGCTGAGAAACGAAAATGGGGGGCTTGAGGGCACCCAAATTACAACTCCCATGAGTTAGTTCAACATGGAACTATATCCATCAGTGAGTTGAAATAAGACATTTCAGCTCAGTTTGACAAACCAACATGAAATATTTCAATTTAAGAATATAGAAATGTTTCATTTTGCTCAAACTAAAGCATTTCACCATTTCTGAATCAAAATTGTAAGGAACTTTCCATTCCTGGAAAACACATGTTGAAATATTTCCCATGGAATAGAAATTCCAGTTTTCAATCAGCTCTAGTTACCAGTTGTAGAAGCTGTGATCGAAGAACAAGTTCCTCAGCTAGTATAAATTGGTTTAAATCTACTGAAGTCAATAGAGCCTTACTGATTTACGCCAACTGATGAACTGGACCTACATGTTTTTCTTTGTTCAGCCATTGCCTGTTGTCTCCCTTATTGCAGCATTTTAAGGAAATGTATATGGTGTCTGTACTTACCTTTCATCACATCTAATCAGAATGACACTGTCTGTGCCAATTCCCAAGGCTGCAGCTCCTTTCTTCACAGAAAAGTGACTCTGAAAAAGCATATTTGTTATTTTGTATTATTATTAATACTATTTTTATTCAATTCAATGCAAAAAACCCTACACTCTTGCAATGTCCTTGAAAAACTAACCCCATACGAGCAATCATGCTATTCATGCAGCTTTTCAGAAACTCCTCTTTGTAACTTGAAATTTCACATCAGAACACCCTCATTAGTTGGAACAAAAGTAACAATTCTAAATTGATTTTACTCAGAATATTAACAATATTGTAACTGATTTCAGAGCCAAATTCTTCCCTGGATGCTAGCTCACAATTTGCACCAACTTCAATGAGAGTTGCGTGTGTGCATCCCTCAATGAATTTGACTCATGATATTTAGTCCCTTGGCTAAATCAGTTCATTTAATATGTGGCAAACCAAATAAAGTGCTTCTGTTACATGACCACTGGCCAGATAATGTAATGAGGCCAAAGAAAGCCTATAACGAAGGATAGGAAAAGATATGGGGCCTGAATCTGATTTCATGCCAGTGTAAATTAGGAGTAACTCCACTGAAGTAAATGGAGTTTTACAGGAGAGTAAGGTCAAAATCAGGAATGTTATTCTCACTGCATAGGATAAAAGTGGAAGTTATATGTCAGAAAGCAGGTCAGCCTAATTTCCCTCAGGAGTCAGTGCTTCACTCCTGAATACGTGTTTGTAATTTGGAATTCCAATTAAGGAATTCAATCACAATTATTAAATCCTGGTGCGGTATATGAAACTGTACTGCTGAGAAATGGGTTTTGGTTAACCTAAAACTGACTAATGAATCTGTCTAAAGTCTTACAGTTTTCACTACAGATCATTAAACTTTCCAAAAAGGCGTAAATACCACTTTCCTAATGGAAATTTTCACTGAGTTCACGATTAGAAGAATTAGTTATAAATTTGAGGTATCTGTTTGCCACTCAATGCACATTAATACTTGAATATTGATGGAAGTTATATGCATATATATATCATCACATAGACATAAGTCCCTAACACTGACGGATCAAGTAGAGGGAACTTTTTTGTATTGTGTATAACAGCATTAGTGTTGGGCAAAGTGTAGAAAAAAGGTCAATAAGATACCAGGTTTTATCATGAAGTCATAGATGTTAGAGAAGCAAGAAACACTAGGGCATGCCTTCCAGCTCCCCTGCCATCGTGGGATTGTGTTAGTTGAAGGACAGACTACAGAATAGAGAATTAATTACAATTACAGCACAAAACAATTGTTTGACCTCAGCTGTACTTCAGACAGTAGAGTGCCTTACAGAAGGATTTGGATACACTGGGAAAACAGGTAGGTGATGAGAAAATTGTTTACTATGACTCCCATGCAAAGTATTTTAAGCACATGCTGAACTTCCAGCATGTGGAGTCAATGGGACTGACACCTATACTTAAAGTTAAGTACATGCTTATGTGTTTTGACAAACTGAGGTCTGAATAGACTTAATTTAGAGGAGACTGAGGTAGAAGGGGACCCAGAGGTAGTAGTGACCAATGCCATGAAAGTAGGACTGCAGTGCATAGCTGCAGCAAGAAGTGGGGTGTTAGGATGTATGTCAGGGAAGAACATTAAAAACCAAAGAAATACCTCTACCACTATGTAAAACTAGCTATTTCTCAAATTAGGCATTTCTCTAATTAGAGCAAGAGCAGCAGTTACTATGCATAAGGTTGCACAATGGTTACCATTTTAAATACCTTTTTTTCAGTCTGTGAGAATTTTAAGCATGAAAAATTTCAGCTGAAGTGGTAGTTTTGGACCAAAGGTAATTTTTTTTTTGAAAAATTTTGAGCAACAAAAAGGTTTGAAAACAAGTTAAAATTCTTGAGACTTTTAACATCTTCAGTGACAAACAGCTGGGGATAGAGACTTGAAATCTGCTCTCATTTAGGAGAAATGACTTTATCAGAGAACAAATATTTTGATTTGACCAAATTCTGAATCTTTGAAGATTATATGTTTGGCATGTGTGAGATATGTGGCAGGGCTTTTATCTTGCTAAGCTTGTAAGGTAGAATTTGGGGAGATCGCTCTCTGCATGTCAAGAATATTGACATCAGCACTGTCTTATCAGAGTTATATCATTCTCAGGATTACAACATTGATTTCCTCTTATTGGATAAAAAAATTATTTTCCTTCATTTATCAGATCCTTGAAATCAACAGGCTCTTATTAATTAGTTTGCTTTCTCTTCTCTGTCATGTGTAAGAAATGGACTGTCAGTGGATTATACCATTGGGTAGGAAAAAGGGCTTTCCTTTCTTGAAGACAGTTCTAAGGTGAACAGAGGTGTGTTTATTGCAAATGTTTGTGAAGGATTTCATGAAAAATTATGATAATACTAGACATAAAGATTAATTCACTACTGAGCTGAACTGCATTATGCACTTAAAATGAACTGCGCTCAAAATGCAACTCTGCAGGCTATCATAGTCCTAACAAAGTCATTTTTGAACCAACATGTACTGAAGTTATACATGGAATATGAAAACAGTTCTCTAAGACACTGGATCTGAACCACAGGTTCGGGTACCTCTGGGGCATGCAGAGGTCTTCTAGGGAGTACATCAGCTCATCTAGATATTTGCCTAGTTTTACAACAGGCTACGTAAAAAGCACTAGTGAAATCAGTACAAACTAAAATTTCATACAGACGACGACTTGTTTATACGGCTCTATATACTCTACGCTGAAATGTAAGAACAATATTTATATTCCAGTTGATTTATTTTATAATATTATATGGTAAAAATGCAAATGGGAGCAATTGTTCAGTAATAGTGTGCTGTGACACTTTTTTGTATTTTTATGTCCGATTTTGTAAGCAAGAAGTTTTTTAACTTGGGGTCCGCAAGACAAACAGACGCCTGAAAGGGGTTCAGTAGTCTGGAGAGGCTGAGAACCACTGCTCTAGGGGGTCTTGTGGACCGGTGCCTCAGCACATCAGCATCACCCTTTGATCTGACATGGCATCGCAGACTCTGCTCAGACGGGCAGGCCGGCCAGCCCACCTTTGTTGTCTCATTCTCTAACGTCCCTGCCTCCGGAATAGGACGATAATTTCTGTCCCAGTGGGGTGAACACACTTCCCCATAGGTTTGGCAGGGATTATCTGATCCTTGTCCTCAAGGAACCTGGAGCCCCCTTTGGTTCTTATATCCCCCCAGGCCCACCCACTCCACTGGGTTCCAGCTCAGGGCAGGCAGGACCAGTTCTCATCAGTTCTGCTGTGCCCCTCCCTTCTACTCTCCTCCCTCCCTTGGTTCTGTAGGCCTCTACAGCCTATGACTCCGGTCATCCCTCCTTTGCGTTGTTGTCCCTCTGGGATAGCTTATCACCAGCTTGTTGGCTTCTTTCTCTGGACCGCTGGCTCCTCTGGCAGATGCACCCCACTCCTCTGATTCTCTGCCCTTTTATTCTCCCGGCTGCTTTGAGGCTGCCAGTCATCATTGGCCAGTAGGTTGCCAGGCCTACATGGGGTCTATACACCTCATGACAGGCTTATATTCCTAACGATGCACTAATGTTTCTTGGTGCGACTGATTGCTGACTCTTCCCCCGTGGTGTGACTGCAGTATAGTGGCACACACTGATCGGCTTTGCCAAAATCATGTATAAAGTCTTCCAGTCCCATAATCTGTGCTTTAGGACCCCAGTTCAGCAAGCCATCCCTATTCAGTAAACCACTTAAGCATGTTCTTAAAGTTAAGCATCTGTATAACTCCTATTGACTTTAATGGGACTTACGTACATGACTGAAGTTTAGCACATGCTAAGTGCTTTGATGAATAGGGATGGATTTAAGCATGTGCTCACATATTTGGCTGAATTGGGGCCTAGGGACCAAGCGTGTAAACGCTGACTTCAGTGGGCATTGAAGGTGCTCAGTACCTCCCAAAGGCGCTCAGCATCTTCCAGGAGCAGGCCCTAAGTGGTCTAAGAATAGATGTTTGCATGTAATGCAACTCTGTGCACTGTCGTAGTCCAGCTTCTCAAAGTCACAGGTGAACCGAGTTACTCAAGTTATACATGTTGTTTCCCCCTGTTCTGTAGTCTCTTTCATGAAGGGGTAAATGGTATTGATCCAATAAACATGCCACAGCTCTGCTCAGCATTATATCATGCATGGTCATGATTCTGCACTTTTTTCAGGCGATCCTTAATGAATATTTTAATAAAAACACTTGAATGTTCTTTGCTAGCATCAGTACGTGCTGAGATTTTTTTCCCTCTAGATTCCTGGATCCACTATTGATTTAGGGATGGATTGTGGATGGCTCAGGCATGACATCACAAGACTGGAAGGATGATCAACAAGGTGCTTTCCATCCCTTGTGCAATTGTGCAAGACTCCAGACCATAGCCGCTCCTCGGAAGCAAGGAGGAAGTGATGGCCTAGGCTGACCAGAAGAAACCATTTACTCCTTCTCCCCATGTGCAAGGAACAACACTGGAAACGGTGGTGTGGTTTTTTTCCTGAGGCACAGTAGCCCTAGCACTTCACTTTAGGCAATGTGGCTATGCACAATCTAGCCCTAGAACCTGTGATTAGGGTGAATCCGCTAAGAGGCTATTGACATCATGAACTTTAGAACAAATTCCTGAGTGCAGGAGGACTTTGTTGATTTTTACACAGATCGGAGAGGAACTGTAAGGGTGTCAAAATAGTGATAGTTCATTAACAGTTCCCTGAAGCCAGTGATTATGTTATTGATTTAAGAAAATCATTTATTTCATACATCCAGCTATATACATATATTATGTGTGTTATATGAAAAGACATCTATATGTTTTATATAGTATAATACATCAATTAGATTGGAAAGGCTAAAAAACTGAAGTGTAATTAAGTGTAATTCATTGGCTTTAAAGTCAATGGCATTGCAGAAAGGATGAATTTGGATCATTGGTCTACACTGGATAAAATAGAATTGTTCCTGTAAGTCATCTCTCTAGTAGAAAATAAAATGTTTTAGAATGCCATAAAAGAGGGAACATTGACTTGAGTGGATTACCACTAGGAAGAAAATTAAGCCCATATGCTCACAAGCATCCACTGAAATATAGCCAAGCCAAGCCGAGCTGTCCCTTCTTCAAGTCACTGGTAGGCTGACAGCCCTGGTGAAATTGAACGTAGAAAAATGTATGCAGCTCTGGGACCCTCACTTGCCTGAAAGTTGCTTAATTCAGACATGAGGAAGAAAAGTGATTTAGGGATAAACAGTGGAGGGATGGAGGTGGGGGAAGTGGGGGTACAAAATCAGGCCAGGGGTTTCAGCACAAAAATGCAAGTGCAATTAAAACTTCTGAATACTCTTCTGTCTTTGGAGTTGCTCAATTTGTGCATACAAATATAAGCACACAATTGTTTCACTTCTATTGACCGACCAGTGTTTGCAGGGGTTGTTTTGGATGCTCAAGGAAATCTAACTGGAAGGGATGGGATGAAATTGAGCAAAGTGAAATCTAGTCAGTATTAGGAAAATATTCTTAATGATGAAGACTACTAATCTACAGAATAAGCTTTCTAGGGAAGGGGTAGAAGCTTCATCACTTGGGTAAATTAAAACTAAATTGGACAAAACACTCAAGAAGATAGTGGATGGCGCTGTTAGGGGAACAGGCCTCCTTTGACGGGGTGGACAACATAGCCAAAATGGTAAAAATGTTTAGCGGGTGGGGTGGATGGTTTTGGTGAGAAATTACTCGTGTTCTCACAGGGTTAGATTGTTGCTGGGTTCTGTGTGGCCATGAAGGGAAGAGGGAGTGAGCACCTCCCCATCCATGTGGCCCTGCAGGAGCTATCTAGATCTTGGGTACAGTCATGCATGGGCTGGGGAGAACAAGTGTTGAATGCCTGATATTCCCTCCCTGAGAAAAAGTGGGTTAGGAAGGTGGTGTAAAGTGAGTAGAAGAAGGCCAAGCCTTATACATGGAGCAGTGGAGCTGGCTGGACCTGAGGTGAGGCAGTGTGTTGTATCTAGTAATGGGCTGACACTGCACATTGCTCACTTTGGCTTGACAAGACACCCCATTACAGGAAAGAATCCCCTGCTTTCTAGAAAGTGTTATGGAGGCCTGAAGAATTTAGGTTGCATGGTAAAACTGAGGAAACTGAAATTACTTCTCCATAGGTGACAGACTTTGAGATAGCCTATCAAAGGGTTCCAAATGTATGAGATCTTTGTTTTATGCAAGGGATTAAAGTTGATTAAAGAAAGGTTCAAAGAGAAACCTAGATTTGTTTCTTGAAAAGGAAGTATTTGAAATATAATGGTGAAAAGCAGGAAGGCTAGAGTAATATTAACACTAATTTAGAAGAGATTACTCAACATAACTTGTGCATGTTAAGCTAGGAGATTCTTTCCTCTTGCTAAAATTTCCTGTGCTGTTTGGAATAACTTTGTTTGTCCCCATCATCCTTTGTGCCTTTATTTTGATATTGAACTTTGTAGTGTGAGAAGCACAAGACCCATCAATTATAGGGCTGGTAATGAAAGAGTCAGGCCTTTCTGAAAAATGAAGAATTGAAAGCCTAAATATTCCGCTAATTAAATTTAAAGGTTCATTAACAATCTCTGTGACACTGAAATACCTGGTGACCTATTCTTATGGGATATGATCCCTGCTTTTACACATAGAGGTTTATTATTATGACATTCCGTCTTCTGGCATATTTTATGGTGTAAGTAATTGTCTCGTAATTAGGGATGTTTCAAACTGAGAAAAAAAACTTGTAATGTTGTGATCCCCAATGCCCATGTCTAGTCTGGTCAAGGGGAAATTAGTCCCTCCCCACATAAATCCATAAATCAGTTTTGTGAAGGGAACTAACTGGTTGGGGAATTAACACTGGGCAGGCTGGACAGCCTATCAGGAGAGTGTCAGTTGCCCCTCTGTGATCACTATGCAGAGGCTTGGGACATTGTTCCTGGATAAGTGTGGGGTCTCATCCCCAACAATTTCTCCATCTTAGCCTATTTGATGCTATCTTAGAGATGCCCTCTGTGGCACGAAGGATATGAAGAAGCTGCCCTCTATGGTTCACCCAGGGCATAAAGGGTGTGGAGGACCTTCTGTGGACTTTCTGCACCAGGATCTTCCACTGTAAATGTCTAAGAGCAAACTGTAGCATGTATTGCACTTATTTACAGAAATGGAGTACTCCCAGGGTATGTGCACACTGGCTAGTCTCATAAATATTCTAAACACACTGCAGTGAGATATGTCTTTGGGTAATGTTTCATTTGCTGCTGTTAGAAGGTTAGCAGGCATTTTGTTAATGTTAGGGGAAGCTGACATTTCATTATTTTATGTCTGTGCCTGACATGCAAATATTTCCACATTTTGCATTTCAAACAATTTATCTGCACACAGTCTTCCTAATGCAACAAAGTCCAAGGCCAACATCTGGTTTTCTTTGATTTATTTGTAGAACGCTCCAAGGAAACCTTGTAGAGGCCTTAAAATAGAATGAAGCCAAAAAGTTGGAGCTGCTGGCAGGCTGTTGGAGCTGTTGGCAATCTTGCAATCTGATCTGGGTATGGGTAGACTCCTATGCCCATATGGAGCCACACTGGTTTCAGTGGGACGCTGTGCTGGTATATGATGTAAATCCACTGATTTCAATAGAGTTATTCCTCAATCAAGCCCACCATTTTTCTAATCCTTGTGTATCAAGCAATCAAAAAAAGAAAAAAAAAAGCCAATAATAGAATCATAGAATATAAGTGTTAGAAAGGACCTCAGGAGGTCATCTAGTCCAACCCATCTGCTCCAAACAGGTCCAACCCCAACTAGTGAGTTGAAATTAATTTCAATTTCTATGTTGAGAACAAAGCTACACTTCTTTAGATGGTGGAAAACAGAACCTCTGCCCACTTACTCTGCATGATTAGATGCAATGGATTTAGTGGAGAAACCAACCCTGTTAGGAAAAACTTTATACTGTATGGCACCAAATGAAAATCCTAGTGTCCAGTATCCTCAGATCTCTCCCTAAAAACACCATCAGTACGTGTTACCTGTTGGAACCTTATCTGTGGGGCAGGGCCTGGAAAACTATCTTCTAGGTATAGCTGGCTGAAGAACGACAATTCCATTCCATGACACTATTTGAGATTTTGAAATTTGTTGTCATTACACGGGAATGAAACCAAAACTTTTAGAATGTTTTTGTCAGACAAAACTGTGGCAAAATGTCCACTTTTGGATCAAAAAGGTCAATTCCTACTTCTCTGGAAGTGACCAGAGAGCCCACTCTGAACCTCAGAAACCTTCTGGCAGAAGCTTTGTCAACATGTATAGGCCTCTTCAAAGTGTTTCAGCTTTGACAAAGCATCATTTTCCATCAGAAAACCCCCAAACAAACCAGTTAGTTGAAAATATTTTGAACAGCTCCACCCCAAGAGTTTTTATGACAGTGTGAGCTTTGGTCTTCATTACAGTTCATGGAAGTAATGAGGGCTCTATCCACATGGGCTGCTCCCTGGTATGTGACAGGAAATTCCATGAGCTCTACAGACCTACAAAGTCGTCTGTTTGGAGCACGAGGTGAGCTCTGCCCCCATACAGAAGCGCTGGTGGGTGGCAGAGGAAGGGAAGGAGATTGGCATCCACTAAAATCAGCAGATCCAGATGGATCGAAAGGATGTGCAGAAACCAGGGGCATCCTGGAGGCCCTCTGCCTCCACACTGGCTCACATCCTCCCATTGGCTCCCTCCAGGCCCCTGGACTATGTTGCCCGTTGTTACTCTAGTTGCCACCTGTCCTCAAGTCCTCCTTGAGCAGAGTGGAATGGGACACAAGGTAAGATGAGTCTTAGCTTTACTTTACTCTCCAAACTCCTGTAGGCTTGGAGGAGAGGAGATGTGGAGGCAGCACTCTCCTTCTTTCACCCATGCCCAGACATGGCTGCTTTTTTATCCTCTCCACTCATGAAGGAGAATGTGTAGCCCTTAATTATTTATCAAGCTCATGGAGTAAATGAAAATCTTTTAGAGCCTAAACTTGCAGTCCTTGAGGATCCCTGGGATTTTGGGGTGTGGAAGAAATGCAGGATCAGATCTTAGGTCATGCCTGATTCAGCAAATAATCTAGCAAGATTTCACACCCTTCTTAAAATTGATCTTGCATTATGTGGAACAAAGAAGGACATTTACTCACATACTCTTAAATCATTGTAATGGTTGAAGGCCTAGGACTGCTCTCACTATATATTAGTGTAATTCCATTGAAATCAATGGAACCAAACTGGTGTAAAGCCAGTGTGACTGAGCTTAGATCAGGCAATAAGTGTTTAGCTTCTGTTTTCTTTATCCTGCTACTATTGGTTGACTACTTAGCTATACCATTAACTTGTTTTTTTCACTGTAACTTTTTATTTTTGTATTAAGAGCACAGTGATTTACTATGGACCTTTCTGATTAAGTTTTGTATTTACACATGTGTAACGGAAAAATGAATTTGATCCGAAGTTACAGTATAAGGTGCAACTGAGAAACTATATGAACCCAATTGCAAAATTAGAACAGTAACAATTTGCTGTGGAGTGTACACCAAATATACACCTGGGACAAATCTACAGGCCCAGCCATTTTCAATTCAATTTGGGGCGGGGGGAACCTGATTGTTAGATGACAGTCCAGTCCCAAGCAGCAATTTATGGAAACCATACAGCTGTTCTAAGTTGTGCCAAATGCCAAGGTCCTCAGGGATTGTTCTGCCACATGGAAATTGATGGAGCACAAGGTGTTCTGACCATCCGCCTTTTCCTTAGCCTATGCTATGCTCCCTACACACTATGTAAGAAAACTCCTTAGCTGACCACTTAAAGCAGTGTTCAGTCTGCTTTTCATTGCCAGACCAGCTCAAGGCAGACATAATGGGACCAAGGAAGTAGCCCTACATCTTGGACTTTCATTGTGTTTACAAAGTTATATGAAAATGGAATTTTATGGGCGACATCCATGATTTATACCTATGAAGGCTCAGTTTACAAAGTCTGCTCTCTCTTATCCCAGACTCAAATCAGCATCCCTGACTTGAAGAGAGTTACTCCAAATCTAGTGAAAATTACAGCAGCATGTGGCTGTAGAAAGCTGTAGCAGGAAATATATAAAATTAACTTTGGCCCTGTTGTAAGCGAGTGCATCTTAGTGCAGTTATGCTAGAGCTGAATTTGACCCATAAAGTTGTAGGTTGGCTATACCACCATCCTAAAGGGTAGAATGGACTAGAACTGATGCAGAGTGAAAGGTACGTCATATTATTGTACAGAAGACAAAGGGCCTTCTAGCTGAAGCATACACTGAATACTGGCTGGATATGCATTGGGTCAAGGGGCCAGATTCTGATTTCAGGGAAAATCGGGAGTAGCTCCATTAATATAACACTGGAGGTATTCCAAATTTATGTTGGTGACAATGAAAACAGATTCTGGCTGCTTGCACTTACATTATTATACTTTTAAATAAATAAATAAGGGACCCAAACTCGCAACCTTTGTGTAATGAATTAAGGGTTGGAGGACTCAGCCCCAAATAACTCAGTTTTATAAAGCAATATCCTAAAACGCATGCTTTTGGATATGTTGTGGGAAACTAAAGTTAACTGGGTAGTTTGATCCCTAGACACTGGGGTTTTTGCAGTTATCTGTGGTTTTGCTGTTTTGCGGAAGGGGCAAGAACTGTAATTTGAGGACATTTTAAAAATATATTGGCGCTCAGGGTTTATATGTAGACCTGATAACACACTCAACTTTGGAATACGTTGTATTCGCTTTAAGTAGAAATGTTCCTGCCTCTTTGCATGAAATATCAATGATGTTGAGACTCAGTTCATTATTTTGAGCTTGAAAGTAAGATTTGTTTCTTTGTGCAATGTTTCAGTTCTAAGAAATATTGTTTGATTATATAGTGACTGGGGGAATTATTTTAAACACCCTTGTTTGTCAGAATTTGCTATGTTTGTGGGTTTTTTAGTGATTACTTATACATTGCCGTATGGCCTTTTTGGATAGTCATAATTTTATGGATTGTTTTTCTCTCTGATTGCCAAGGGGCCAAATTCTTAGCTCAGCTGCTCTGCAGCATGGAGCCTGCAGGACCATCTTGTCTTTGCAGACATGAGAGCGAACACTGATCCTGAAAGGGACCTTTCCCACAGACACGCATGTAGCAGCTTTGAGGTCACTCAACCCTTCATCTTTCCCATTGGTGGAAGCGGGGGTTTTGACCATTCATGTTGTCATATAGGGATGATGTCTAGGGAGGCACTGAGCATGTGCTGTTCCTCTGTTGATGCCCCAGCAGGCAAAGGTTTCTCCCTGGCTAAAGGCAGTCACCTGGAGGGAAATAGAGAGGGAGCCTGAAGAGGGCTGTCTAGCTCAGAGTGGGAAAATGCAGCTGTCAGCCAATGAAAGAAGAGGATCCATCTGGCGCAGCGGTAGAGCACCACCTAGTGGTTCTCGCACCCTGATTTTTCACAAAATGTCAGGATCCTGGGCCTATCTTCTCTTTCTCCCTGCTCCCTCCATTGTAACTATGTGGAGGCTGCTGCAGCCCTAAAGCCAAGAAAATCCCACCATGTGGAGAGACAGGATTGGGACTACCATAGGGCTGTACAAAAAGTAGGAAACTCACTACATCTCCCACACATGGGGCGGTTGTGGTTTCTTTCCACACCCATCCTATGTGTGGAGCCACCTCCTTGCATCCCAACAGTGCACAGCCAGCGTCTAGGGCATATGTATCCCTTCCTGTCCAAGAAGCTAGGCTTGGGGTTAGGTGCATGAAGATAAATCAATGATAAAGTCAACCTATCCTCATATTCAGCTGCAAGCATATATCTGATATTCATTCTATTGCATGTATCTCATTTAAATGTTACTGTCTTCATGCATGTTATCACATTGTTATTACGTTACAGCAGGAACAGTGTCAGCTATTTGATGTTTGGATTTACAGAGATTTGCTATTGGCGTTAGAGTGCTATAAATAGAGAAATCACTGCCAGAGCATTATAGGGCCTGATTCTGATCTCGCTCTCCCTGGGTTTCAGTTACTTCAGATTTATACTGATGTAAGTGAGAGCCAGAAAGAGACAATGCTTTAGAGCATTGGTTTAGAGCATCACACATTTCAACATGAAATAAGCATCCAGTATATCCCTTCATGTCCCTTTTTATTCCCAGTGAGAGTATAACAGAAATGAAGCCAGATAGCTATGAATCCCTTTTTCAGGTATTCTTTCTGTCATGGTTTAATTAACAAAAGCAAGTTGAACTGGATAAAATAGAAACACATACATTCTCTGATGTGAAGGCAACCAGTCTGGGAATAGCTGCCATTCCTTTCTCTTTGACTTCTGGGAACATCTTGAAACGTGCAATCAACATAGCATACATGTTAGATATGGCACCACCTGGAGTCCACAGTAATACACTGTTACTTTTTCTATGCATTATTAACATCATTTCAGTACAAACTACACTCTTGTTACAATTTTTCTAACTCAAGTTCCTAGGCAAAGGAACATCAATTGTTCTTGCTCATAGTTCCTCTAATCGGGGGCATAGACCAAGTGGGTCTTTTAATCCTCTCTCACCCCCCACCCAAGCAAGGATGCATGTGAGAAGTTAACCCCATGATCCCATTTTGTCCAGCTTTTCTGCCTTCTCCCCATTTTTGGATGCCATTTTGCCCCATTCCCTAATGTATCCCTCTCTTTCCTAAGAGCAGTGGCATATGCTGCTAGCATATGTTCTTACGTGATGCTCTGACCCCATGAGTGAGAAGGCAAAGGATCTCCTTCAAAGTGTAAGCCACCATGCAGTAAGCTGCCAAGCGGCACTTGAGAGTGACATACTCTCTGCCTTTCTCTCAAAGAGTCCAGCATCTGCACCCAGCACCCAAACCTGGGTGTCCTGGATACATTACTAGGTCAAAGCATTAGGACAACAAAGAAAAGAAAAGAGGACATCAGCCCAACTATTTTTCTTTTTATTTTAAAATCTATTACCAAACCTGCCTTCTGAAAGGATTTTTTACAAGGTAGGGTTGAAGGAAGGAGAGGGATTACATTTCTCTAACAATATTCGATCAGAAATCACTTGTATACATTGATAAAATATCTCAGTTTCAAGTGTCAGCTTGATACTCTCAGGCTAGAGATGAACTATGTAATGATCACCATAAGTCAATTACTAATGCTTAGCTTAAACAGTTTAGACACAGGAAATACAATAAAACAGAGCTCTTTGTTTTCTTTCCTTTTTTAGATCTCTGTAACCCTGACCTCTTCTTCAGCAATTGACAAGATAAGAACACTCTGGCTATAGCATAACAACCCATTGTTACTATGGGCATGAAATGCAACCCAGGTGCAGGTTTTACAATAGTTCTGTAGCTGATTAATTGTTATATTTTAGATTGTAAGCAAGTGTAAATCAGTGTAACTCTGTTGAAGTCAATGGAGTTACAGGACATTACACCAGCTGATGCTCTGGTCTAGTAAATTTCACATTGGGTTGGCTTTTTCTTTTTGTCACAGTGAACACAGTGGATACTATTCCACTCTACATCAAGAATTGTGCTTGTAGCTCCACTCCTAACTGGCACTCTAGGTCAGGTTTTTTTCTTTAAATTAAGACTAATTGTCAGTCTTTCTAAACAGTGACCTTCATTCTGATCTCACTCGCCCTGGTATCAATTAAGATTAGCTCCACTGAGGTCAATGGAGTTGCACCAGTGTAAAACTGGCGTGAGAGCAGATAAGTGATTTATTCTTCACAACCCCTTGTGACGTCTGTAAATATTTATATTTATAAATATAAAAATTTTACATTTATAAAAAAGAAGAAACTCAAGCAGGGAGGCTAAGGCCAAATTTACATCCCTAAAGTATCCAGGTGCCTAACTAGATTTAGATGCCTAAATTAAGACATCTAAATTTGAGAAATTTGCCCTAAGTGACTTGTCTTAAGCCACAGATGGAGTTAGTGTCAGCACCAAGATTAGAATGTAGGGATTCCTACATCAGTGGACCGTTTCTATCACTCCCTTTATCGTTCAGCCATTTAGGAGTACATTTATTAATGGACCTCAACCCAGACTTGCATTTTGCAGACATATTTTTATATGGCCACCTGGAAAAGGCCTTTAAGTCTTGTTTGTATTGATACTGTATGGTCAATTACAGAGAATGGATGGAGTTCGAGACTTTTCTTCACATCAGTGAGATCTTTATTTAAAACCTATTTTCTCACTTGGAGATTAATGGAATTTGAACTGAAAGGATGGTACAGTATGCTGACATAAAGAAAAAGACAAAGATGGTTTTGACTATTGCCTAAACAAGCAGATCAGGCCCAATAGCTACTACTACTTAAGCAGCGTGAATTATAAACAATTAATCTGCTCTGATCAGAAATCATATAGCAAGAATGAATGATGCAGGACTACACACCAAAGGACCAGTGTGTATATGTGCATGCCTGAAAACCAGGGATTGTGGAGCCCCCTCCACAGAACTCCTCCCTTTCCCCCAGGATGATAGTTTTTCCTTTACACAGGGAAGGAAGATCCCTACGTTGGACATAGGAGAGCTATACACTGGGGTGCCAATAGCCAGAATATCAGCCTCATTTTTATGACTAAATGGCATATTTCCAGAATTTGACCCATTGGGTGAAATTCTGACTCCACTGAAATCAATAGCAGCACTTCCATTGACTTCGGTGGGGCCAGGATTTCTCCCCCTGTGTATACATTTTGTCCCCTCACAAAACTAACTAGCAGCCTTCATAACTGAACCGGGCCCTCCACCTTAAGGCCCTACTTTTTTAATCTAGCAATAAGAGTATGCCTAATTACCATCCACACCACTACTGCTCCCTCCATTGGCGTGGTACTGTCCAAGCAGTGTTGCTATTAATCCTTTCCTGTACTAGGTGTCTTTGCAGTCCAGTGGGGCTGCTCCAACACATAGTTTGAACAACTAAGGAAACTATTTAGACTCTGCAGAAAGTGTGGGTTTTTTTTTTACTAGTTGTGATTAAAGTTTTGTGTGAAATGGTTTTCCCACCCCACAAAAATGTTTGAGATTTGAAAAATGTTCCCATGCTGAATCAGGGAAAAAATGGTGAAGTCTCAAAAAAAGAAGCTGAGAACAGATCATCTGAAAAAAAAATTGTATCAGGTCAATCAAAACATTTCTTTTCAGTTTTGACCTGTTATTTTTTTTTAAAACCTTTTTTGGGGTGTAAATTAAAAAAAAATTTAAAACAAAACATTTCAAACTGAAAAATGAAACTTTTTGTTTTGAAAATGTTGCAATGTCTTGTTTTGCCAATCACAAAACTTTTTCCAATTCTTTTTCTAATCAGGAAATTCATCAATACTGACTTTCCCACAGTTTTGGTTTTGACTACTCAGTGCCTTCTGATGCAAAATATCTTCCATCAGAACATTCCTGCCCAGATCTAAATATTGATATTGCAACATTGTATGTGCAGACTCAATAACTCTCTAGGAGACAGCATTTTTCTTAATGCTACCACCTGATTAGTAGTGCTGTGCAGAGAGCAATTAGCTAATGGGCAAACACAACCATATAGTATGGCTCAGGTGTGTCAGAAGGAATTGTATGCAAAGCTGAAACAATGGGCATTCCACAAATGAAACCTAGAGTAACAGCACACAACCAGTTAGTAGGACACACTGTTAACTAGTTTGGCAACCATGATGTCATCCTCTAATCTAGAGGCTCCTTTTAGAGGCAGTGAGACAAATTCAGATGTAATATAAACAGTGCTGTAAGTTGCACGTTGAGTGTAAAATTGGTCAGAAAATATATGGGGGGAGTGCTTAAGTGGTACCTGGCTGTATGTTTCTTTTGCTTTATCTTGGCTTTACTTGTCTTACAGAAGGCAGCATTGTCTAATGGTTAAGACACCGGCCTCCTATTCTCATCTGTACCACAGACCTGCTGTATGATTTTGGTTTTAGGCAAGTCACTTCACTGCTCTGTGCCTCTGTTTCTCCTCTCATTCTTTTTTTTCCCATTTAATTTGTAAGATCTTTGAGGCAGGGACTTATCTCTCACTGTGTGCTTGTACAGTGCCTCATCCAACAGGGTCATGATCTTGGCTGGAGCCTCCAGGCTCCACAATGGTACAAATAGTGAATAATATTACTTTCTTGTTGATTGTTAATCCATTTGTCTCTTGATGAATGTTACACTTGCTTTACTAACCCACTGAATGTCAAATCAGTGCTGCAAGCTACACAACTTTAAAACTCACACTCATTCTCTGACCACCTTAACATCCAACGTGTAATTTACACTGCAGCTGATAGTGCTCTTTGGTTCAGAGACTCCTGTGAGAATTGAACCAACATAGTCCAGGCTGAAGGTGACTCATGCTCTACAAATAGCTATAAGAGCCAGGTATGATATTGACTTTCAGTGAGGCACAGTCCAGTCCACCCTCCTTACGTCAGGAGAAGGAAAGTGACCATAGCGTAATCAATGATTTGCTCCTATTTGTACACTACTGCTGATCATACTGCAGCTTATAGTTTCGGACTTTGCCTACTTAATCCTTTTCAGGTTTTCACTTTCTGTATGCGAAGTGCTGCGGCTGTGAGGTGTACGCACCTGGAGGAGTGGCAGGCACGGTAACTCCTACAGCAGTAGGTTCCTGTGCATTATAGACCAAAACTCCCCTGCTTCAGTAGGAATGAGATCAGGCTCACATGGTGCTATTTAAATGCCCATTAATAATAAGTTCGAACAATTTCCCCCTCTCACTATGGTTAAAAATTCGCCACTGTGCAAATGGCCAGAACAAAGCCCATGAGCTGCTTAAATCCTGCTTAAACCCTCTCGAGTGGCATGTGGGCCTTGCGTTGGTCCTCTGCACAGGAATGAACTTCACCCTCAGTGTACACGGGAGGGCTCAAAAGTACCTGTGATGATTAGCTGTGCAGTCTACTCATCAGGTGATAGTCAAAACATCTCTTCCCCCCCCATGATACCACTGAACCTTTCTTTCCAGAACAGATTCCTCCCCCAGAGGTCATTCTGTTGTTGTGAAATTGACAAGCCAAAGTAATCTATACAGTGCTAAGTCTTTGTCCCTTTTCTTGATAGTTTTTGTGGCTTTGGGAGATAAACAGATAAGTACTTTTAAATAATAAAGTTTTAGAGTAAAATGGGAAGTGAAAAAGAGTGTAATGCAAAAGATGAAATGACACACTAAAAAAATAATATCAAATGTCCCAAGGAAATAGTGCTTGTCACTGTCAATGATTTCTCTGTAGTTAATCATACTGATTTCTTGACTTATTGATTGGCCTTGAAGGAGCTAGAGCGCTGATCCTGCAAGCACTTGCACACTTGAATAACTACTCACATGAGCAGTCCCACTGAACTCCATAGGGCAACTCACCAGTGTAAAATTATTCACTCATGTAAGGGTTTGTAGGATCTTGCCCAGGTTTTGTATTTGCTGATGGGGATGCTTACTTCCCTTCTCACTTAAATGTCCATTGTAATGATGGAGGGCATCAGAGTGTTTCTCTGTCTCATTATTAATATTATATTCTTTTATGTAACCCATAAGATAGTAGGAACATAGCAGAACTGCAGGGCAAATGTCTCTTCTGATTATGTTATCCATGCGCCACTATTGCTGTTCATAATGCTGCACAATTTGCTTGAAGGGAGTATTCAACAGTGATAGACATTGAAGTCCCTCATAATCACATCCCTGAATTTCATAAATATGCAGTACAATTATCCAGCAGAGGACAGCAGTTGTTACTAGTGAGTGACCTGTTGGAACTGTGGATTTCATTATATTGACTCCTTAGCTAATTTAGTTATGAGGCATATCATAGCATAGTCTAAAACACAAAGAAAGTTTGAAATATCATATACCAGGTGAAAATATCCCATCGCCACAGCCCCCTGGCCAGCCAATCATTTCTCTCATTTTCCTTAGCGTGACATATTCCAATAGTACAAACACTGGAGCAATTTCATAGGTGAACCTGAAATGTAGTAATGGCCATATTTTATTTATTTATTTTATTTAAAACATTAATTTACTACTTAAAATATCTATACAATTGTTTCCATCTTCAAACCCTGAACCCATAATATATATATTCTGTACAGCATATGGTGCAGAGAACTATATTTTGCAGTAAATTTCATCATTTTCCTTCTGCCTTGAAGTTTAAATGTTTACAGGCACACTCCTGTGAAGTGCTGAGGACTCTGTTCCCACTGACTTCAGTGGGCCTGGAGCTTGCTCAGCTTCCTGCAGGACTGAGGCTCACATTATTACAAAATGTTCAAGAGCTATTGACCAGAACAAGGCCCTAATCCTGCAAAAAAACCTTACCCTCATGTTTCACTTTACATGCATGTGTAGTCTCACCGAAGTCAATGAGACACAGTGCATAAAGGGAATCATGTGCCTGTAACAATTTGCAGGCCCGGAGCCTTAAAAATAAATGTTGGGGCTGATCCTGCAGTCCTTCCCCACATGAGTAAGGATTGCAAGGTCAGGTTCTTTTGTAAGCAAGTCCATTTACATAACAGCATCTGTTTGTGTTTCCATTGTACATATTTATGTATGCAAAGTACAAAAATATTATTCCCTTCATTTGCAGGAATTTCATCATAGCTGTCAGTTTATTTATGCGATGAATTTTTATAGGAGACAGCATACAAAACAGTTTTAAAATAACATGATGGCTGTACCAAAACATAAAAGCAGACAAATGTTTTCCATGTTAGTTTCACATAAAAAGCTTTCTTTTACATACAGCTATAGCAGATGCTGCAGAATCTAATTTTAAAATTATCCTAAGTAATGATAGTGGCAAATTCAGCTACTTACATATTAGTATTTGCTGTTGATGTCAGCCAGTCTGCAGCTAATCCAACCATGTCCAATCCAGTTGAAAGTTGATTGAAATATCTAGGATGCCCTGTGTAAAATGGAAAAATGTATCAAAAGTCTGATGAAACAGAATGAAATTGCTCAATACTGATTGCTATATTTATCTCAGGATTTTTACACAATGGAAAAGAATCATCAGTGTGTGAAACACAACAACAGATACCTTGTAACAGGGAGATCCCCCCCTTTCTTATTTCAAAATAAGTCAAAGAGGAATAATCAAGCAGCATTTGGAATGACAAGCTCTATCATTTTCTATTGTTCTTTCCATTTGTACTGAAAATCAGCCTGCTGCTGCTGCACTAAAATAGCTATTTGCCCCTCCATGTGTGTCATATATTGTCACTGCATGGGCTTTTGCTCAGGCTACGTCTGAAAGGCATGCTCAACGCACCATCTGACGAGCTTGCCACTGCTTCTGACAACATCAGTGATGAATGGCTAATGATTATAAAAGACAGGGAAAAATGAGAAAATGGAACACTTGCTGACTGCTTTGAACATGACTCAGAGGCCGATGATTATACAAATATGCCATGGACTGTGGTAATAATGGTCATTTCTTCCCTGTCAGGATAAGCGAGCATCCTAGTAATTGCGGTTTTAAATAAACCGGAGGAAAGTGAACATTGCTGCCATGTCAGACTGATGTGTGAGAATATATTCAATGCGCTCGCTAGTCCAGTTACAAGGTTTATCTCACAGACTTCTGGATTTTTCTAACCTCCTGTCAGAGAATTTATTTCAAAATATGCCCGGAGCTATTAAAACCGGGAATACAAATAACTCATTAGAGCTCACTTGACTAATCAGGTCCTGCCCCCCTGTTTAGAGTTACATGGCTTTGTTACTAGCAAGAATTTTGAAAGCTTAACAATTACGTAAATACCAGCTCATTCAAAGGAAAGCGTTCCAGCTTAGAGAAAAACCTAGCCTGACCCAAAGACTGCAGACTGTTACTGACTGCATGGGCAACAGAAGATAGGGCCCGGTGATTGAAAAAATGCAAACAAAAACCAAGAGAAAACTTATCTCCTAGGCTCGCGTGGTCTGTTATCAGGCACATACACATGGCTAAAGGAACTGTGCTGGGAATTACTCACCTGCTCCCCCCCAGCTCACAAGCACATAAAGGCTGAATAATTGGGCTTTGTGGGTGGAACTAAGCATGGGGTGGGCATTGGACACAAAATCCAATTCCGTCCACCCCATAAAACAGGGACAAAAAGCTGCAATTCAACCTTGCTGCAGCTGCTAGCCCCGCCTGAAACAGCAGCACACACATTCTGCGCAGGGCTTGCTGACTCCTGGTTCAGCATACGCCCAGATCCATGCCCCCTTTCCCTGGTCAATCGTCAAAGCTTTAATCTATCTTTGCAGTGGGTACAGAGCCTATCCCACCAATGCTCTAGGGGGCTTCAGAACCCTCCCCCCCAATTGGGGCTTGCATGGCCAAGCTGCTCCAGCCACCCAAGGCTGCTATTCGGTGATGTGGGAGGACCTTGCTCAGGCTCTCCGCCAACACATAAATTCCAGCCTCCCTGAAGAGGTGCTAATCTCTGGTAGCGTTCAACAGCCAATGGCCAATTCATGTCCTCCTTCCGGAAATCTCATGGAAAATCCCAGAGTCTGTGGAGAAAGTCTGGGGCATACAGAGTGCTGGGGCATTTCTGCAGCACCCTGTGCCACCCCCTACCTCCGGTCTCCCGTAGCAACACAGCTGCATGAGGAACCAGGCACTTGAATTTTGCCTCAGCCACAGCTGGGCTAAACTGCCTGCCTTTGGGGAGGTCTGTGAGCGTGGCACAGGATGTTGTGTGAGCTGTACTGACAGGGTTACCATTATTTGGGGACCTGGAGACATTCCCACAGGTCATTGGGGGGATGCTGCTGCAAAGACAGGCTCTTCCCCAGCTCTACCCAGTGGTGGCTCAACGACACTCCCTTCAAAACCACAGAGCCCGTCATGTGTGCAGCTTTCTCACACGGAGCCCCTCAGGGCAAAAGGCAGCAGGGAGAATGATGCTTTCACTCCTCCACCCAGCAGCAAAATTTAGGCCCTGCTCTCCATTATAACATTATAACATTATTATTAACAATATATTATCTGACCCTAATCATAGTTGCTTGAATTTCTCCATTATTGGGACTGCTTAAGGGCCAAGCAAGACTGCGATGTTCTTTTCACCATATTGGGTGGCCTAAATAAACTCTTGCCTCATTGAAACCTGTGGAGCCCCCCTGGGCCTGGATTGAGGCATTAGGAAAATCAGCTGACCAGTGCTGTCTTACGCCCATGAATGACTAGCACCAGCATTCTGAATCTAACCAAAGGCGGAGGGGATTGAAGGCATGCTGATCTGCACCTTAGGGAAACAACAGAATACCATTGTCTGCTTGATTTATTAACGTAAAAACAGACAATGAATTTGGATATATTTGTCTGTCAACCAAGGAGCTCAAAGCATTTACAAATCAAGCTGCAAAGCACACCCGGGAAATAGGTAAATCCTAGAACCATCCTAAGCTTACAGCTGGACAAATTGATATAAGTGATGTGCCCATGGTAACACAGTGAGCCAGTGTCAGAGCCCGCAATATACCCCCAGAGCACCCACCCCCAGCTGACAACACTTTCTCCCTTTGCATTCTCTGTTGTTTATTTAGTCTTTTGATGCTCTCTAATACTAAGTGTATCTTTAATAGCTTTGCCAAGGCAGTAATGAATAGAACTGAGCAAATCATGCACGCACACAAAAAGCCATTCAGTTCTGTAAATCACTTCTTCTCTGGCCAATTTCATGTCCCCTTTGAATTCACTAGCTGCTAACTAGCCAATAGCACTGACCGAAAGCAATGCTGGACAAACACCATTTCTTTAGTTTGTTTTTAAACGCCAGCAGGCTTCGGAAATGAATTGCAATACTACATACACCAGTATTGCCAGAAGCTGAATTTTAATTGAACAATCATAAGAATTTGCAGCAGATGCACTTAGCCAATCAGGAAGCAGGGAAAAACGTGGCATATCTGACCAATCACAATGAAGCAACATACATTGAATTTTGAATTCTGATAAAAAAGAACCCATGGAGTAAAGAATTAGAGACGATATTCGTCCAGATCACGCCTAAAGCCTGGGAAACCGGATCCGACCGCAGAAGCGGAGGCTAAATTCATCAATTAAATTGTTTATTACCAATTGTTTCTCCTGCTCCATTAACAAGCAAATGTGCTGTGCTGAGATAAAGCTCCCAAGGCTGCTTCAGGCTATTTTCTCAAGGCTCAGCTTCTGAATTTACGCAGCAGCTCAGAACAGATATTTTCATAACCCTCTCCACTAAGCTGCTGCTCCCACACTATGCTGCGCCCCTGGTTAGAAAGACAGCCAAGCATATCGTTGGGGAAACTGCCCTTAATTCAGCTATTAAAGTAGCACGCAGGAAAGGGGGCGGGAGAAACTGAGCGGGGAGGTAGGCGGCCGTTCCTACCGCAGAAAATGGTCTCTCGAGCTGAGCAAATGCTCGCTGCGGCTCGGCAAGGTTTTACTGGCCAGAAGCCTTGGGATCCGGTTCGGAGTCGAACCAAGCCTGGGGCCAGCTGAGATGCCCTCACCCCCCTCCTGCATCGCGCTCATGTTGCACAGCACGTTCTTTGGTCTGACTCCACACGCTCCCCCCCGATCCGTTTGACACCGGGCACTGTCTCCGTTCCGCTCGGATGCCTGGTGCCAGTATAACGTGTGGAGACGCGCTGCAGGTGTGTACCTGTGCTGCTGGACCACAGCCACATACGAGTCAGAGCAGAAGACCGCGGAAAGTTAGAGTGTTGCATGCCAAACCTGTGCTGGGCGGTCTGTATTTGCCCGAATGCAGCACACCACTGTCCGCCCCACTCTTGGTACATCCTGGAGTGAGGGCAGAGAGCCCCTTTCATCTGCCACTGCGATTTCGTCGCCCAACTCAAAACACAGGGAAAAGGGCTTTGGTGTAAACCTAGTGCCAGCCTGCGAGTCGTCTGGAATACCCCCTTTTGGCATCAAGCGGCCGAGTGATCGCAGCAAAACGACAATTGCTTGAAGAAGCTAAATATAATATTCAAACGAGCCCGGTAATTAGCTAGGCATGTAGACGTGACACATGCAAATGAAATCTGACTGCTCTGACACGCCTGACGTTTTGGACGAATCCAGAGGGTGCCTCGCTCCTGATTAGACACACCGAGTGAACGTGGCCAGTAAATCATAGTTCCTGCAGGAGCATATAAAATACAATCACACTCGAAGTGTGTCTGGAGTTGCATTTTTTTTGCCTCAGTTTTCTTGTAAAAGCAGGGTACCGACTTGACCATTGCCTTGATGCAAGGAAAAGGGGCCCTAGCGCAAACAGCTTTCTTTTAAAAGAAACGTGAATTGTTTAAAATGGTCATTGCACTCGTTTGAATTCTAAAAATATAATCGAACGTATAATTCTCCTGTATATTGTAATTAAAAGGGGGACAATTGCCCCACATGTTAGCTAGCAGAATAGAAACAGTAACAGTATTTTGAATTATTTCTGTGTTACGCGTTAAAGTAATTTTATTGCGTTGATACGCACTGAAGCTTAATGACAATTGCACCTATATATCAGAAGAGAGAGCCTAACAAAGCATATTTAAATGTGTTGCAGTGTTTGGTCTAATCCAGTTAAATCATTTATTTCCTATGCCATATTGAGACACAGGCCCCAAGTCCCTTCAATTATTTTCTATGTATGTTGCCCGAATATTTTTAGCCAAGCTTTGGTAACATCAGAATCAAATATTAAAAACACTGGCCCGATTCTGTCCCTTCGGCGTCCCCGGGAGTTTTGCCATAGACGCCAATGGCTCAGGAGCGGGTCTATTCTAGTCTCTTCGGTTTTTTAAAAGGCTACCAGCCGTGTTTCCCGCAGAGTCTACACAGCCTCTATGTACCTCACATTACCGGCTCCTTCCGTTTTTGGACACACACGTTGAAAGGCTTTATATTGTTTTCCCAGCAATTCAAATGCCCAGAGGGCGTTTCCTGAACCCTCGTTTACTCTACAACTAGTCCTTTTAAATAACAGTATTAGCGTGGACTATTTTCTGTTTACGCTTTGGACATTTAATTAAATGGTTCCACACAAGACTTTGCTGAATTCCGTTTAGCATCACTGAGAATATCATCATGTCCATGTGACAGGTTGCTTAGGTTGAGATAATAACGACACGAACAGGGACAAATGGTGCTGTCTCCGGACAGATCAGAATTAATTGGAATATTTTTGTCACGACGATAACAAAAATAGCCATTAATCAAGCTCCTATTTTTCATGCTTAGAAACCAGCGTGAAAAACAGGTTTTCTGCGTTCCACTGCGCCCGATTCTCCTATTTTTACATCGAGCTTAAGTCTGGAGTGAGCAACAACATCGCTTTCTCCGGGAAAACAGCCTCTGCCGCCAGCTCTTTTAGACTCGGTGGAGATGCAGAAGTCAAAGCCAGGGTTATCTGATACAGAGCCTAAACCCCAGCTTCCGATCCACGACAGCATGTGGCCTTTTGTATAAGTAACACTGCCCTCAGCACACAACTGTCTGCTCAGGACTTCCTTTAATATGGTTCCTATGGCCATTTGAATTGACAAATTAATTGTTTATTTTCTCCCCACCTCACCAGTCAAAGGCAACACTTTCTTCTTAGAAGTGCTGGCTTGGGAGATCAGCACTAAATCTCGGCCCCAGGGACCCTATCCTGCATTCTTTATGAACCGAGCACTCGTTGAGGGGGTTGCAAGGCGTGGGTTCTGCTCTCAGCTACTTCGGCGTAAATTCGGATTTACATTTGTTTAGCCCCGAATTCATAGCGTAGTAACCGAGAGCTGAATTTGGTTTCCATTAGCGGTTGAAGATGGAAGAGCGTAAAGATGGGGGCCCAAAATATGATCGGTGTCAAAACGCAGTGCTAAACAGCTATAAAGGTGTGAGAACGCTATTGCCTAGCGACTGGCACATGCAGGCTCCTCTTTTGGCAGGGACATTCAGCTAAAATCAGGAAGAATGTCTATTGTTGCACTTAAATGATAACACTGTTTATTTCACTTAGGAAAATAACAATAGCCCCAATAAATAGCTTTCTTACTGTCTTTCATCTGCTGTGAGGTATTTACAAATTTAAATAACTGCTTAAATCCGTACAAGGGAACGTGCTTAGCCTAGCTTCACTGGCTTTCCAAAGGTATCAGCCAGAGACTTTGTTTAAAAGTAAAATATCACTCATGCTAGAATCTGAGCATGCCTGTTACCTGTTTTGATTGCATATTTTAGAGTTGTTCTGCAGTTCAACAAAATTTCTTCCAAGGTCTGTGGTTGATCTGCCAGTTCCCAATTATATTCCTGAAGAAGCTCATTTGGGTAATGGAAATCAATCACTTTTGTTGATCTATCGAAACTTTTCACCACATACTGAAGCAAAATATCCATAACATCTTGTAGGAAAGACATAGTTGTTATTTCTCCATTGCTTGCTGGCAGAAGATCTGAGGGGGAAATTACATGAAACGTTAGCTCCAGTTTATTGTTTAATGTATAGATTTTTGACACAATCTGGCCCCAATTGACTTTGGGGGTTTTCTATTTACTTCATTGAGAGGAGGATCAGGTTTTTAATGTGGCAAGCAATCTGTTGAGATATTATTTCAAAAATAATTTTTCTAGGAGATCTAATCAAGCCTTACATTCGTTTTTAACTCGAAATTTGTGTTTAAAATACATTTTTTTCTGGCCAACTTTAAAAAAAAACTTTATCAAGAAAGAAAAATAAAGAATCAAGAGTTTCAGGGAAAACACACACACATACTGTAAAGTGCATCACAATTAAATAGCTTCTTTGTGTTTAAGCAAATGGGAGGTTTGCAACTACCTGATCGATGCCTTTTCGTTAAATAATATTTTGTGCTCTGATTTATTCATATCTTTATTTGTATCCGTATCTTTATGTAAACTGAATTGTGCTGGCCCGTGCTGCACGGCGTGCTAGTGGAAACCCGTTTGTTGTAACTGTAGAGTCGTAGCACTGTACTGGTGAAATAAGGAGATCATCAAGCCTGCTCGTTGTCCATTGACCCCGTAGGCAAGGAGAGAGGAACCCTGCGGAGCTAGTGGTTCGAATGGGATCATTTCTCACCAGCACATTCCCCTTGGGGTCTGGGCTACTTACGGGAGCAGAAAGGCTGAGCAGTTCGTTCCTCAGTACAAGATTGTCTGCAATTAAAACTCGTGATCTCATAGCCTGGCTTCGTGTCTCTTAACAAAAGCTGCGGTCAGGCTTCCTCGGGCAGAGCAGCTTAGCGGCGGGGCCAGCCAGATTTTACTGATGTTTTAGAAAAGTTTGTCATCTTTGGAGTACCCCGCAGGGAGGAGTGGGACAGGAAACCCTTCTTCTGCTCGTACAGCTCCCCCTCTGCTTCAATAATCGCAGGGCCAGGATTGCACAGCAAGTCCCGTCGGGCCGTAGCGCCAGCGCTTAGCGCTAGCTCCAAAGAGCAACGTTAGGGTTTATTTTTAGACATATAAAAGCCCAATTTCGGCGCTCTCCAAAGAGCCCTGTCCCAAACCTGCCTTCGCGTGTTCACGCTGTGCTAGAGCTTCCCATTAGCAGCACTCAGCGCGGCTATGGGTCGCCCCCCGTGTGTGTGTCAGGAGGCCCGTGGGCTAGGGAAGCCCGAGCGGCCGAGAAGCACGGATTAATGGCCTTGGCCAGGAACTTGCAAGCACACGCACGAGGTATCTTTACCTGTTGAGTGCAAAAACGCATAATTAATATCCCTTTTCTGGCAGCTGCATGGCTTGTTGTTGCACGTACAGGCCGGTGTCTTCTCTGCGGAGCCCAGGTCCTCCTTCGCCCCGGTTTCCATGGGCTTTTCGCCATCCCCGTACAGCAAAGCTGCCAACGACACAAAAGACGAAGCCGAAATACACTCAGTTCTTAAAACAATGGGCTGGGCGCCAGCCCCGCCGCGCTCCGCTGACCCTCTTTCTGCCAACACAAAGGGGTCAGAGTCCCTCCTGGAGCCCTCGGCGGGCCGCGAATTCTTCTTTGCTTATCAGCCTTGCCCTACGATTTGCTACCCCTGCTTGCCCTCGCTTACCGCAGAGTTTGGTTCCAATCCCGCCTGTAAACTTCTGGGCAGCCTGGCACCACGCTTTGGCTGGAAGAGAAAAAGGGCTGGGTGTGTGATCCGGAGCGCAGCAGACCCGAGGTCCCCCGCGGAGGCTGCCTGGTCAAACGTCCAGTGCTTGCTCCAGGCTGAATGCCTGGGCTGGGTGGGTGGGAGCCGCCCCTCGGGCCGGGGCTCACTTTCGGAACTCGAAGAGCGAACGCTTTCAAGCTAACGAGGCATGTGGGTTTCTTGGTATCCCCCATGACACCGCAACCCCCCCCCCCCCCCGGAGAGATCGCCCCCCCAAGCCCCCAGGTAACCCCCCCTCTGGAGCAGGGCAGGTTCATGTTCGCCTCGATCTGTCCTGGAGGAGCCCGAGGCCCCTCGGTCCAATCCTAGCTGCAAGAAAGGCTTTACAGGACAGCTGCCCCGAGGTCTGGGCCCCGAGTCCGCGGGAAGGGCGAGGGGGAACCGGGAGCGCTGCGTGTCTGCCAGCGCGGCCCTGGGGGGCGTTTGCAGAGCCCCGGGCAGTTGCGCGTCGCCTCGCGCGCTCCGCTGCTGACCCGGCCAGCTGGGCTCAGCCCGCGTGGCTGCAGGCAGGGATGCGGGGCGCAGCGAGCCCGTGAAGCCCGGCTGGGAACTTTTCCCGCGCCGCGCGGCAGGGACTCACCCTCCGCCTCCCCGTGCGCCCGCCAGGCGACGGCCCCGCGCTCCTACCTGTGCCGGGGTTCTCCGCGTCCCCGGCTCCGTCCTCGGCGGCGAAGGGCCAGAAGCCAGAGCCGGGAGCTGCCATTGGGGAGCCGCCAGCCGTGCCCGGGCGCCGGCGAGCTGCAGCGAGCGGGAGTCCCGGGGCGCGTGTGTCCCCTGCGCGAGCGCCGGCGCCTACAGAGGCGAGCCCAGGCGCTCCCGAGAGAGGGAGGCGGGAGCCGCGGGGCTGGGGGCGCGGGGGACGGGGCGGGCGCTCCGCGGGGCTGGGACGCGGCGCCAGGCGCTCTCCGCGGTGCTGAGCCGCTGCCGCCGCAAGCCCGCGCGCGGCCGGTCCGACCCGGGACCCGGCGGCGCGCCTTTTATCCGGCTGGAGCCCACAGCCCGGGCGCCCTGGGCGGGGGCAGGGCGGCGCGCGCGAGTCACGACTCCCCGCGGCGCGGGGCCAGGCGCCGGCTCTGCGCACGGAGCGGCGGGCGCGGCTGCACCTGGCCAGGGCCGGGGACCCGCCGGGCGGGCCCTTAGCGCGGCGGGAGGGCGCGGCGCCCCACGCCTCCTGCGCCCAGGCGGGGTCGGAAGGGCCGGGGGGGAGAGACCCGCCGCGAGCGCGGCATCGCGAGCCCACACGTCGGCCCGGGGGGAGCAGCCGAGCAGCCGCGCGCCGCTGGCCTCGCCGGAGCAAAGGCAAAGGCAGGGGAGGGGCGGGTCAGAAACCCAGAGCCCCAGCCCCGGCCGGTCTCTGTGCAGCCTTCCCCGTCGGGCCGCGGCCCCGCCCCGTGCCCGGGATGCGCCCCCCCCTCCGCTGGAAACGCCCCGCGAGGGACAGGCAGGGCGGGGCTGCGGGGCTGTGAGGCGGCCCCGCTCTCAGCCAGGCCCGTCCATGCCCGCGGGTTGCAGACCGGGGCGTCTGTTCACCTCCCTTTGGTGACCCCCCGTGCCGCGCGCTGGCCCCAGCTGGTCCCGGCCCGCCGCAGAGCACAGTCGGGTCAGGCTCGGCGCACAGCCCGCTCTCAGGGCCCGCAGCACGGGCTCGCCTCGACGGGACAGCCCGTCGCCAGCCCCTGTGGCGGGCCAAGCGAGGGGCCAGTGGAGCGAGAGGCCGGGCGGGAGGCTTCCCCGGCCGGGCCGTGCAGCCACGCATCCCCCGCGCCCTGCGGCCTTTGCAGGCCAGGCGGGACTGGAGCACGCCACGTCCAAGGGCTGGCGGCTGGCCAGAGCCCGGCGAGCAGCGGGAAGGGAGCAGGGGGTCACGCACGGCCCCCCTCGCTGAGCGCGGAGACATTCGCCGTGGGCCTGCATTTCTAGGGTCGTTGGATCTGCCCCCCCGCCCGTCTCAGAGCCGCCTGCAAACCAGGCTTCGCTGGCGCGAGGCGCCTCGCTCTGCCCTGACGGCAAAGCGGCAGCGGAAGGCTCCAACCCGCAGCTGCCCCGCCAGGCGCTGTCCGGCTCGGCCGCTGGGGAGCGGGGCCCCGAGCAAAGCCTGCAGCCGTGCAGGGGGTGGAAACCCCTCGGCAGAGGTGCACAAGCACCCCCGGGCCGCAGCGCCGGAGGCCGCAGGGCCAAGCCCCCTCCCTCCTTCCCCGGGCCGGGCCGGGCCATTGCTGGGGCGATCGCCGTGGAGGATACAATCGCTCCCGCCCCCTGGAGCAGCGCCCCGCGGGGAGACGGGCCCGGACAAAGCCCGCTCCCGCAGCCCGCCGCGGGGCTTTCCTTATGGCAGGGCCCCTCGGGCTGCGCGCCCTGGGCCCTTCCCGGGCGCCCCGCAAAGGGGAGGGCGGGAGCAGCCCGGCGCGGAGATGGGGGCTCCCCAGCAGACACAGACGGTGCAAGTCGGACCCGTGCGGCCGCTGCAGCCCGGGGAGCTGCAATCCCGGCCGAGGAGCCCGGCTGGCTCTTCCCAACCTGCTCCGAGCCCTGGCCTTTGTCCTCCTCAGATACACCCGTGAGCTGGTCTCCTGCGCTCCCTGGGAGCCCGCCCGGGCCTGGCCTAGTGGCGCGAGACGGGCTCTCACGGAGCGGGCCAGGGCCCAGCGAGCGTGTTTCCAGGCTGATACCACCCCGGGGCAGCTTTTCGGGCGTCTCCTTCTTTCTAGGCACAGACACCGTCCTTAAGAGGGTCCTAGGGAAAGCTGCTGTCACGGCCTTCCCTTCCCTTCCCCCTAGCACCCGGCCCGATTGACACCCTGCAGCTGTTCTGTACCCGGGCAACGCACACACACACGCACCCCGCCTGGTTATTTCCTGCTGTTCTCCGCTCGGGCACAGCCCCACCCGCCCTCTGCTCCCGGCTGTTTCATTGGGCCAGCACAGTAGGTAGTTTATGCGACTCCCTGTATGCAAGAGACTACGGACAGGGGAGAAGCTGGGCTTGCCTCTTGCTTGGGAGGGGAACTGCATTTAGTCTGATCAGCCCAACATCACGATTTCTCCGTACACAGAACACATCTTAGAGCGAACCGGAGAGCGCAGCGGACGGACAGATGCGGACGGTGCCAGGGCTGGAGGCGAAGGCTGCTACTTTGCTGTTGGGCGTCGGTCACCTAATGCTCAATTCAATGGAGGGGATCACTGCACTTTTGAGTAGTTGCACCCTCGCCCCTTTTGGTAGACCCGGCTGTTCATCCACGCAGAGGTGCTACTAATCACATTCTAGGCGGGGAGTCTCACTGAAATGCCTTCCTCAGTTTAGAAAATAGCCTGCCGGGGAAAACAAAGACTATCAGCCCTGTGGTTTGTTTCCGTGAAATAACAGGTCCGCTTTGATCCCTCCCACTTTCCAGCGGACGCTCGCATGTCAGGCAATGTGGAGGAAATACAAACCTGAGTTTCAAAGTAAAGTGACTGCTCTTCCCCCTCTTCTCTCCTCCTGTCTTAATCCCCTCCCTCCAGCCCACACATCCGCGATTGCACCTGTGTTAGGAGTAAATCAAACGCAGGCAAACCCGTTTCTGACTTTTGTATTGTTTATTTACTTTGCCATTTTAATAATGGAGGGAGCAATTTTAAGAGGACTTTAAAAATCAAACCCGGTGTTCTAGCACATTTTATACTGCAGCAATTTAAACATGGCTTTTAATCTTTTAACGACTGTAAAAAGAGGAAGCACCAATTACATGTCTATGGGAAGAGAGCTAAATTAGAGTGTCAAAAGTGTCTAAAGATAGTTTGTGCAGAGCTCTGTCCTGCTGGTTTTACTGCCAACGGTGATCACTGCAAGGGACACCTGGCCTAAGTAAAGGACCAGGATTCAGTCCTTCTTGACTTGCAGCTGCCAACATGCAGCTATTAATCACTGTAAAGCATCAGTGTGACTGTTCCAGTTATCGACAGCTTTTCTGTACAATAACTTCTTTAAAATAGGAATTTAGGTGAAATTTTAAACGAAGTGACTATTCCTTTTATACCCAGTACACTTCTAGTGGAATTGATTAGGAATGGTCCTTGCATTTTAACAGCAATAGACCAATCCACATTTTCTAGCCACTTAGCCTCCCCGACGCTGAGTCCGAAAAATTCAATGTACATTTAAAAAAGAGAACAAATCAATCAAGATTTCAGAGTTCAACATTTAGCCACAAAGCTAAGGGGTAGAAGAGAGGATTGTGGCTATATTCCCCCTATATAAGCATTTCCAAGGTAAAGAATATAAACACTATATTGTTCTTTAAACCCTGCCCCATCAAGTAGCTTTATTGTAGTTAAAGTCAGTAAGGAAATAAATTGTTATACTATACTGTCAAACAACAATTTCTATCTGTTTGTATTAAAGGGACACTTGTCATATGGATTTGCCCCAAAATTTAGGTATTCTAGACCTAAAACCAAACTAAATGCTTCTATGGAATGCTTTAAAAAAATTCCAGTGAAGCAATTTTATTTACAAAAAAATAAAAATTAAAATAAAAAAAAATCGTTTTGTGCTAGTGAGCTAGCATTGTGCTAGTGCATGGGAACCTGAAACTCAATTGACAAGGAAATGACTATAAACGAGAAGCTGACTAGTCTATTTTGTGTAAGATGAGAGAAATGTAAAAAGGAAAACAATACACAGTAAGTACATTTGTTTTTAAAAATTCTTTCAATGCTAATCTAAAATATATTAATAACATCAGTAAGATTTGTTTTAAATATATGATTCTTAACTTGACAGTGTCCCTTTAAAACAGTGCTGCGCTGTAAACTACAGTAAATCATATTCATGTAAACTTGAAATATTAGAGATAATGATACAAAAAAGAAAGCATAGGGTACAAAATCATAAAAAGATTATGCTAATAAAAGCCAAATGGCAGCAGCAGCAGCTAAAACTGCTGGATAAGGCGCCGGCGCTGAGAGGTTTTCCGCAGCAATTTTCTGTAGTCATAGGGATTATCTTCAGGTTTGCTCTCGTCCAAGGGGCTCTCTGCAACGGTTGACCTAGGGATTAAGTGCACAAGCGCTTTAGAAATTAAAGTCAAAACATTTACTTCAGCAAACAGTACTAATCGACTGCTTAACCTCCACCCTCAGCAAAAACAGCTGCTTTTCCCAGGCCTCTCCCCACTCTGCAGAATAAAGCTGGCACCCCAAAGCAAACACATTATAGCAGTACAGAGAAACAGTCAAAGGAAACGTTTTTTTTTCCTAAAAAGAAGGAATTAAGGACAGAGTAAAAATGTCAGGATAACAGGCAAGGTTTGGGGAGTAATTCTTGCCTGCTAGACATTGGTTCAGGTAAATCAGGTACCTCCATTGACATTAGTGGAGCTATTCCAGTTTTACATCTGCTGAGGGTCTGTGCCACTGCTTCAGACTCACCACAGCCCAGATCGCAGTACAGAACCCAGCTCATGTTTTTCAAGTGGCAAGCTATCTTTTTGAAAGCTGGTCTTCCATTTAGACAGAAGATGTGGCTGACCCAGGTCAGTCCTATGTAATGAGATTAATCATAAAACCACTGTTTGGAAAGTATATATTATATTGAAATGTCTGGTCAGCTACACTTAGAGGTCCAGTGTAGAGTTCAAAATGCCAATGGTCAAGTAAAATGGATCATTTCTCTAGGGCCATTTCTCTTAGTTTCCCCAAGCGCTCGACTTACTTGAACAAGAAGCCACACTGAAATGGCCACTGAATGTTGAACTATAGTTGATACTTAAGTAAAAAATTACGAACAGGAGGTAAATTCTGCTCTCAGTTATCCAAAGCAGATCTGTTACTCCAATACTGTTACTACAAATTGACATCAGAGAAAAATATTATATACGGCATGCATTCTTATGCCTTGCACCTGTCTCCACTGTTCGGTGGCAAAAAACTCATTAAGTGGGAGCACAATCAGGCCCTTAGCCTACTGGGTGCATATCTCAAAGCATTTTGAGTGAAGAGGCCAAAGGTCAGGTGCAATTAATGACCTGAGAAATCTATGTAGGAAGAAAGCTGATGAACCAGGTTTTCCCTTCGGGATTTTCTCTTGCTGGTATTGGTATCAAGTAGAGGCTGTAGGGGCATGTGCTGTTGCAGTCCAATGGGGGAAAAAAAAGTCAGGCAAAAAGTCTGACATACTGCCACAAAATTTAATGTCTAATTGAAACAGAAATTTAACTTTTAAATTTTGGTTTAGTTTGAAAAAGAGTTTGAGAACCAAAGATGTACAGCGGGAGGTCTGTCCACCTTATCGGGAGTTATGGAGGCAGAACAAAAGTGGCAAGTTCTTCTGCAAAAAGGTTGTATAGTTGAGATTGCCTGGACAGAGTTCTGCTCTCAAAATTGCAAGCAGGCTGAAGACTATTTGTAATATCTTTGGACCTTACCACTTGAAGAAAGGAATTTTTCAGCTAAGCATATATACATTTTTTAATTCCTAGAATTATTATTTCACAGGATTCCATAATAAAAATTAATAATTGTTTTATAGCTAGTTTGAATGTATTTACTTTTGTCTTCAGTATGGAAGTGTACAAAAATAATATGCATCCATCATTTTTTAAACAAGATTACACAGCATTTCTTTTGTTCCTACTAGTATTTTGTATTACTTACCCTTCAGTCATAATTAAAGATGAACCTCTGAGCTCTGCTGGTGGCCTCTTTTCTCTTGTGCTAGAATTACTATCATTTGATATGGAATCACTTGATGAAATTTCTTGGTAATAGAAATCTTCTAAATCTAGCACCTTGCCCAGACTATAAATAAATAAATGTACTAAATCACCAATTCTGTTTTGCAACATTTTCCCAGAAAAAATAAAGTAATGAATAACAACCTTCATTTTCCTTATCAGACAATACCTGAGAACTTTTAATAAATTGGCAGTGGTAGAAAATTATATAAGCACAAAAATCTGGTTCTGGGAATGGAACTAATGAAAAATGCAGATGTTTATAATTTTGAACTAATAATTTAGGGCTGAATCGTAAATCCAGCAAACATATAATCGCATACCAAGTACTTTGTAGAATTAGCTATTATACTATCTGTGCATGCATGAATTGTGGCTGATTTTGTAAGATGTGTGTCAATGTGCACCTGGGTACGTCAAGCCAGTACTGAGACTTAGAGATCTAACATTACCGGGCAGTTTTCAGCAATGTCATTCTTACTGATATAATTAAGATTCTATTAGTACTTCCATTATAATTACATGTTTTCAGGGGTTTATGCTTTGATCACAAAAATGTATCCCTAGGACGTGATTTAGTAGAAGTCTTCAGCTGGTTCAAGAGATTCAAATTCAAGCTCTAGCATTTAGGGATATTAGTAGATTTGTGACACTCTTTGGAGGACTTTGGGCTTCGAAATGAATGGAATTAATGAATTAATAAGAAGATAATCATCACCTATATATTTAACTCTTTCAGATCATGGTGAGATGGCAGACAACTGCTAGGGAACTGGATTTTTCAGGCAATTTGCAATGTGATTCAGGGATTTTCTTTCAATGTCACATATTAATATCTTGCTCAAGCTATTTATATATCTGAAAGTTGTTACCCATTGGAGAGGTTCTGTAATGTACAGTATATGAAATGAGTTGCCAACCTCAGTACACATCCTAGTGTCCAGGATGGTAGTATTCAACACCGATCATTCCAGTCTCAGCAGATAGACAAAGGACTGGAATGGACCTAGAGAGTAATTTCTCCAGGTCAAAAGTGTGTTATGTTATTGGGACAATATGGAAACTTGCACAGCTGCTTCTCATGCTATACCTATGCCATTTGGTTTCTAGAGTTGTCAGTCCATCCTCTAGTAAGTGTAAGAATGCTCTTTAAGTAAGTTAATATTTGCAAAATGGAAATTGCTTGTAGAGAATATGGAAAAGATTACAGTATTTTAAGGCAGGCAGAGGTATGCCACCACCTGTACCAGCACTCTGGTGCTGAAACTCTAGGGAGAGAAGCATGCCACAAGATGCTGAAAATTACAGTACTTAGCAGAATGGGACTCTGAGATTGAAAGGGACCCCAGACACTCCTGTAATGTAAATAATAATAAAAAGCAGTATATCAGTGTATTGTTAGAGATTGTGCGTGTGTCTATATATATATATATATATATAGAGAGAGAGAGAGCACAAACATTCTTTTCATGTATTGTTTCAGGTTGCCTAAGGAATCACAATATTTGAAAATCAGAGTTTAAAATGACTAGGGGAAACAAAAAGTCCTTGGAACGATTTGAAAGACACTAGGCAGGATTCTTCTCTCACACTTAGAAGAACTCCCTTGAATCCAGTAGCAATACTGGTATAAAACTGGCATAAGTGATGAAGAAATTTGGGTCCAATGAGTGAATCTCTCGACCAGGTATGAACTGGTCAAATAACTCACCAGAAAAGGAGCTGACTGGGAGAAAGCCCTATATTTGAAAATTTCCCAAGATCCAACTGGCACCAGATTGATTTAGAGCTGACAGTGTTATGTGGGGACATAGACATAAATTAAACCAGAAAAGCATAATGGGGTCATTGAATGACAAATACTAAATATAAAAACTAAACTTAATCCTACGTCGAATGGGTTAACCAAGGTTCTCTGTATAATCAAATAAATACTGAAGAAAAATTACCTGTTTTTTCTTGGTTTCCGTTTTTCTTCTTGAATTGATTTCTAAGAAAACATCAAACAATTTTTTAAAAAGGTATCACTTTTTAAAACACCAAAGCATTTTTATGCAAATGGGCATGTTAAATATGAGAACATAATTTGTTGAGTAAAAAAAAAGTATGTGCTGTAGAAATTTTTAATAATCTTTGTGCTTGTGTATTTGTATAAGATAGACTGTAGCTAGTATTGGGCACTATACTGTACACAAATGAAAGCAGCTGTAATCAGATGCCTAAAGAGGGGAATATCAAGCTTCCCAATATCTCTATCTGCTTTAATAAAATTGACAAACACTGTTCAATTCAGGCAGACTTTTACTTATGCTGTGCTACTTTATATGGATACCAGTTTATATGGATATTTATAGCTATTTACAGTGACTAGGCCCAAACCCATTCTCATCAAATGGGATAAAATACAGCATGGTTTTACAAAAGATAGCTCATGCTAGAATCAACCTGACCGCTTTCTTTGAGAAAATAACTTATATTTTAGACAAAGGAAATGCAGCAGATTTAATCTATCCGGATTTTAGTAAGGCATTTGATACAGTTCTGCATGGGAAATTATTAGTTCAGTTGGAGAAGATGGGGATTAATATGAGAATTGGAAGGCGGATAAGGAACTGGTTAAAGGGGAGACTACAACGGCTCACACTGAAAGGTGAACTATCAGGCTGGAGGGAGGTCACTAGTGGAGTTCTTCAAGGATTGGTCTTGGGACCTTTTAACATTTTCATTAATAACCTTGGCACATAAAGTGGGAGTGTGCTAATAAAATTTGCAAATGACACAAAGCTGGGAGGTATTGCCAATATGGAGGAGGACCAGAATATCATAAAAGAAGATCTGGATGCCTTTGAAAACTGGAGCAATAGAAATGAAATTAACTTTAATAGTGCAAAGTGCAAGGTCATACACTTAGGGAATAACAAGAATAATTTTTGCTACAAGCTGAGGACATACCAGTTGAAAGGGACAGAGGGAGGAGAAAGACCTGGGTGGTACTGGTTGATCACAGGATGACTATGAGCCACCAATGTGATGCAGCCATGAAAAGGCTAGGATGCATCATGCAAGGCATTTCCAGAAGGGATAGGGAGGTGTTAGTACCATTATACAAGGCACTGGTGAGACCTCATCTGGAATACTGTGTGCAAGTTTGGTCTCCCATGTTAAAGAAAGATGAATTCAAATTGGGTCAGGTACAGAGAAGGGCTACTAGGATGATCAGAGGAATAGAAAACACACCTGACGAGAAGAGACTCAAAGAGCTTGACTTGTTTAGCCTAACCAAAAGAAGGCTGAGAGGAGATATGATCGCTCTCTATAAATACATCAGAGGGACAAATACCAAATATTTAAGTTCAGCACCAATGTGGACACAAGAACAAATGGATATAAACTGGCCTTCAACAACTTTAGGCTTGAAATTTGATGAAGGCTTCTAACTATCGGAGGAGTGACGTTCTGGAATAGTCTTCCAAGGGGAGCAGTGGGGACAAAAAACCTAGCTGGCTTCAAGACTGTGCTTGATAAGTTTATGGAAGGGATGGTATGATGGGACAACCTAATTTGGCAATTGACTGATCTTAGAGTACTAGCAGTAAATATGCCCAATGGCCTGTGAAGGAATGGGGTGGGTTAGATGAGAAAGCAATGTTATGCTGCAGCATTTAGAATAACATGACTCTTCAAAAGTAATACATTTTGAAATTTAGAATAGGCCTAATTTTGATCTTACTTATACAGATAAAAATCAATGGTAAGTCCATGAAAGCTAGTGAATTACACTGGTTTAAAACCAGTGTGAAAAGAAAATCAGGATCCTTTCCTAGAACCCACCACATTTAGGGTACTGCAATTGACATAGCATAGATTCTTGAATTCAAAAGAAAGTGCAGAAAGATAGCTTTCCTTTTAATGTGATAGGGTAACTACAAATAAATAAATAAATACAGCTATTGTCCACTTACTAGCATTGTTAAAATCAGCCGGTCATATTCTGCCCTCAGTTACACCAATGCAACACTCTACACTTCAGTGGGTTTGCATGGAGATAAGTGAAGGCAGAATGTGGCTTGTTACCTAATTAATACTGACAACACTGTGTGAGAAGTACCAGTTCATGTTGTTTTCCTCATTTTTACAGATGGGGGCTGTGAGGTGAAGTGAATCAGAGCAAAATTTTCAAGAACATCCACTAATATTGTTGGTAACACTGGCTGGGAATAATTTTCAATATTTCAATTATTTTTGGCTCAAACTGACATGAAAAACCAAAATTTCAAAATTTTTGCACAACAAAATTATGGAAGAAAAATATATTTGGGTCAACTGAAGGATTTCATTTTCATACATTCAGAATGTTTCATTTGGATTTCAAACTTTTTATTATTTTTTATATAAAACAATTAAGTATATTTTGAAATGAAAAGTTGTTCCAAAACCAAAACCAAAAAAAAAAAAAATTTTTCATTCTAAACATGTCTAAATGGGACATTGTGACATTTTCTATGTTTTCCCCCAGTTCTTTAAAATGGAAATGCCATCAAAGTCAAAATGATTATGTGAAAAAAATTGGTTTAACCAAATGACATTTTCCAAGAGAAACCTATTTTGATGAAAATTTTCCAACCAGCTCTAGTTTTTGGGTGTCCAGTTTGAGACCCGTAGTGTATGTCTACACTGCAGTTAGACACCTGCGGCTGGCCTGTGCCAGCTCACGGGGCTCAGACCGTGGGGCTGTTTCATTTCTGTGTAGATGTTCAGGCTCAGGCTGCAGCCTGAGTTCTGGGATCCTTTTCATCTCTGGCCCAAGCCCAAAGATCTAGACTGCAATTAAACAGCCTCTTTGTCTGAGTCCCAAGAGTCATCTGGCATGGGCCAGCCGTGGGTTTTGAATAGAGACTGATTGTCACAGGAGAGAATTTGTAGCTTCCATTGACTTCAACTGGGGTTGTGGCCACCTGGCGCTTCTGCCAATTGAGTGGATAGGTGACTATTTCAAAACCAGAGATACATAAAACGGATGGACTTTTGAAAATTCAGGTCTAAGTGACATACTCAAGGTCAAAGAGTTGTAGAACGAAGGAATTCCTGACTCCGTATCCTGTTTTCAGATAACTAAACACTCATAGCTACACCTCTCATGTGCTGAGCCTTCAACTTTGCCACTGCATTCAGTGTAAGCAAGATAGGCTCACTCTCTCTTGTAAAATAAATACAACTGATTGAAGGTAATGTTGATTCATGTTTTGAAAACTACTGCTGAAAACTAATTTCAAAGATGCCTAGTTTTTGCTGATACAACGTCAGACAAATAACAAAAAAGTACCAAGATTCTTTCTCTTAACTGTTTGGTCTCTGCTTTGTGGATACACTTTGCACTAATAACATCTTTACTTTAATATGTTAATATCTTCACATAAAACTCCAGATACGGAATTCTGTGTTATGCTTTACATTTTTAAAATCTGAAATCTCACAAGACTTGTTTTTCAGAAAACAAGCCCTATTCAACATATGCCAATCTCTATTTCAATATATGAATGTTTCAGTGATAGCTTGTTTCATCCTGTTCCTTTGTGATAATTTCTACTGAGAGAAGTGCCAATTGTGACAGCCAGTTTAATCAACTATACCCATACCTGATGTTAAAATAGGCCAGTGAGATACATATGCCACTAGCAACTGTGCATCATTGCTCTCTTCATAGGAATCTTCTGAACTGCTTTTTAAATGTTCCTCTTTCTGCTCACACGCTTGCCTATTTCTTTGTTTAATGGCATTACAGCGTTGGGCCAAAGACTTTACATGAAGACAGCCAAATCCAATAGTTTACTGAGCTGCTTGTCTTCTCCATTTAGTAAAAGGAGCTGCAGCATACTAACAAGGCATATTTTCATATTTGGTCTCTAGGAAAGATCAGGAACAAGTGATTGCAGTCATTATAAACACCTAGACAGACAGGTCACAGAAATATTTCCCCCCCTTCTTTGTCTGTCTAGTTAATATCTTTTATCTCACTCGTCTTGTCTCTCTAACATCCTAGGACCAACATGGCTACAATACTGCATACAACAGACAGACAGACAGAGTAAGCCTGAATCTTGGGTTGTTTGAAATCTGGTTATGGATCTGAATTTTGTGGCCCATTTATTTTCATTGGAAGGGAGCTTCTTCTGCCCATTATAAAGGATTGGCTGGACAAGATATGAGTGGCAGGTTTTACCCATAAACATTTATCAAGCTTACGTGTATTAGAATATAGTAGGTGGAGTCTTCAGGATTATTTAAAGTTTTGGGTTTCTGCGGTCTCCTTGGGGGTCGCTGCAGGGGATGAAAATCCTCTGCTTTGGTGGCAACTATAAAAAAGAGCAAGATACATTAATATTCATTTGTTCACAGGATGAGAGTACATCACACAAGCATAATAAGAAAGACATTTATTTGACAGGGAAAAAACCACTTTCAGCGACTTTTAGCACTTAAACAAAAAAGTAAGTGTTTTGGACATTTCCATGACCATGCTTGAAAGAAACGTGGATCTATAAAACAGACCTTCAATAATGCTCATGAACACAGATCACATAGAAATTGCCATGTTGGACAGACCAATGTTCCCTCTAGCACTCTGGCATTAGCTAACGCTGGATGCTTCAGGGAAAGATGCTGGGAGCCAGTAATCAGGTATTTCTCTGGGCCCTTTGATCTTTTCCCTGTCCTGGATGTAAATTAGTCCATTATAATTCCTTATACCCAAAACTTAAGTGCTCAGATTTTTCAGGGTCTTAGTTGGGTGTATTTATCCATAGATTCAACTGCAATCTCATCTTCCAGTCTCCCTAATTATCTGTCACTTAATCTAACATAATTGAAAATATAGCTAATGGGGATCTGATTTATTTCACCTCACTGAACAGTGGTTTTCCTTTTCTTTATCACATACTAAAGCCATGACTCTCTGTAGTTGTAATGCGTATCTTACAGGCATTCACAAAAAATTGAACTTTGGTTGGCAGGTAGAAATCATAAGAATGAGAATCAGGCCTAATATCTTTTATATGTAACCAAACACCTCTAAAGATTTATTCATGAACGCTACTGAAAAGCAAGTAACAATTAAACATTTCTGACACTGAACAGGACATTGTCAATGTCAGAAGTCCCATTTTTTACTAATGAAAAGGTTGATTCTTGGAGACCAAAAAAAAAAAAAAAAAACCTCCCTGCACCCAGCAGCAACAGTAGAGGAAAGTTAATAAAGCCAGAGACCATTGTGGAACTTCCTTCACACTCAGACGGCCCCAGGGTAGGCATTGCTGAGGAACCCCTAGCAGTGTAGCTTTATTGGTACCCTGGTTGCAGGGAGTTGGGCACAGCCGAGGGATAATGTGAGTGTACAGCCAAGGGATAATGCAAGGGATAATGTGAAAGATGGCTTTGTGTCCCCATATATCTTCAAGACCTGCAGAATTTTAGGTGGGTCCTGCATCTTCTCTGCCCCACAGCAAAAGACTTCAGAGGAAACTCCATGAGGGGAACCTTGGAGGTTCTTGGTCCACACATACTTGGGGGCAGAATCTGCCCCACAAAGGTTTATTCCCATTGCTAACTACTTCATGTATATTCCGCTGACGTACTGATATTCTACCTGAAGTGAGTTTTGCCCATGAAGCAGAGTGCTAACAACACTCAAGTGGGTAAGGAAGGAAAGAATACATTTTGTTCTCTAAGGGTATGTCTGCCCTGCAATTAAAAACCCATGGTGGCCCGTGCCAGTTGATTTGGGCTCATGGGATTCGGGCTGTAGGGCAGCTGAATTGCAGTGTAGACATCTTGGCTCGTGTTACAGCCCAAGCTCCCACTACGCCTGGTCCTAGACCCCAGGCTCCAGCCTGAGCATCTACAACTGCAATTAAACAGCCCCTTAGTCTGAGTCCTGCGAGCCCCAGTCAGCTGGCACGGCCCAGCCATGGGTGTCTAATTGCAGTATTAACATACCCTAATAACTCCCCAAAACTTTGGTTTATTTTACTCTGGGAAGGTAAAAGCTATTCTACCTACATCATAACACCTTTTTAATTAAGAATGTGGCATAAGTATTTATAATGAGAAATGATCAGCAATATATCAGTGTTGGCTCCTGCAAAATTAGCTGTATGCATTTTTTATTGTGTGTGACAAATAAAGGCTTGTAAAGGTCACTGGTGTATTGAGGAGCCAGAAGGAATAATGTTAATTTAAACTGTAGTAGGGTAATGCTTCCATTTATTGTTTCAGCTTCTTATCTGAAATGCAAACTGCTCTTAATGTAATGAATAGACAATTAACTCAACATGCTACCTTTAAAACAACAACGGTATTTTTAAAATTCAGGGTAGAGATCATTCACTTTAGACAATGAGATTTACATACAACTAATTCATTTGACTAACTTCAGATTAAATGTGAATTATTCTTTTATTTAAGCAGATATACTGGGTCTAATACAGACACACTGGGCTTGAGACTGCTCTCACTATGAACCTGATTTTACACTGGGTGCAATTCAAGTGGCTTCAGTGGAGTTATGGTTGACTTACACTGGTGATAGAGCAGAGTCAAGCCCATTATATTTTATTTGCAAGCACATCAGGAGTTTAAACAGAAATAATAATCTAAAATGATAAAATTAGCTTAATTAACTAGAATAAAAACTCTGCTTTAAATTTTCAGAAACTGTATCTGAACGATTGCTATGATCACATGAAAATCTGAAAAAAAAAAATGAGGAAAAATTTGGAGCAATAGGGAAAGCCCAAGAGAGCTGCTCTCTTATTATCTGCTTTTTTATAGTCACATAAGAGCTCATTAGCATACATGCTATCACATTATTCATTGTCTTATCTGACATATCATCACCGTCAAAGACCTAATGTATGCTTTTCTTTCAGATTAAACTATTCTAGTTGAAATTAGCTGTGAGAGTCACGCCTCTGCATTGCTGCTCTGAAAACTACTCTTCTTATACTCAAGAAAAATCATTTTAACAATCAGAAGAGTCTCAGTAAGACAACTTGCTTTGATTATTGAAAATTATATTGCTAACAAGAGCTTCTCTTTACTTTGACCTAAATCATTTTGAAAAATCTACCAATGTAAATGTCTACATTATACTTGCCATATACATATCTAAATTTGACCAGTATGCTTTGGCTTCATGGATGAGATAAGGGTTCAAATTACTTCCCCCTTCCCCCATTTTTTTCAACGCACAAATTTCCTGTATCTGGAAGTCTTTATCTCCTGCCCTTTCACCAAATGGAGCTCTCCGTCTATATCTTCAGCCCCAGTGGGATTAAGTACAATGTTTGCAAGTTCCATGCAACCTTTGCTAGCTCCACTATCAGCTGCTATAGAAAACTTTTCTTTCTACATATCACTTCCTGTTACAGAGACTAAGTGTGCAATTACTACAATACATTGGAAATGCAAACTGATAGGCCAAATTCTGCTTTCAGTTACACTGGTGTAAATCTGAAGTCAGTGGAGTAACTTCAGAACAGAACACCAGTATAACTCAGAAGAGACCTTGATTTGTAGTAATTGAGATTAGGGGCCATAGCAGCAATGAAGTTGTTCTCAGGGGCTTTACATGCTGCAATATTGACACCAGAAACTATTAAAAAGGAAGTTAGGGGGACTGAGTTATTCTTCTGGGGGACAGCAACCCCTTAAGATTATAACTCTAAAACTCTGAATTTCCCTGAAAACGCCCTGAAATTCCCTTCTCTTTGTGAAGTTCCAAAGAAAGCTTCAGTTGTGTCTGGATTTATTCTTCAAATTTTCCAAGATAAACTGGGGTGAGCCTCTGTGCGTTCGTTTGAAAGATTCAAGTATCCACTGACTAAGTACGAAAAGCTTGAAGAAGTGTCAGTAAATAGCACTCCCCCTTCGGGCCCAGCAGTAGCTACAGATTCCTGTTGTACTGCATTGGTTCCTTCAGACTAGAAGAGCTATTTTGGCACCGGTCCAGAATGGAGAGCTCAATCCTGCAAGGGACTAAACACCATCAATGTCTCTTGACTTAAATGGAAGGTGAGGGTGCTGAATCTCTCCCAGGATCATGCTCTGAGTATACCACGTTTAGGACCAGTTCAAGATTCAATCCCTGGTAGAAACTAAGGCCCTGACTCTGAGCTGCTGGTGATCTGGGATGAGTGTAGCTCAGGAGGGGAAGGGTGGGGGAAAGTGGCTGTACACCACCTATCTGGCCCTCCAGATTCTGTGCCTTGCCAGGGACCTGTCCAGTTCCCAGCATAAACTAGAGCTTCCAGACAGCTGCTTTCAGGGCTGGTTCTGGGATGGATAAGCAGAGCAGTTGATCTTGGGCACCAGCCACCAGGTGGCACTGAAATGCTATTGCTTGGATGCTTGACTGGGGCCAAAAATGTTTTCCACCAGCAAAACGGCTAGGGTTGCTACTGGCTGCTTTAACTGACACTTGGCTGCTACAGCACCCACAGGGCCTGTGAAGGGGCACTAACATCTGGAGCACCTCAAGGTGGCAGGGTGCAACATCACAGTCCTTTTCTCACCCTTGGCTCCCCTGCAGGCTGACCTTGGTGGATCTTCAGTGGGCTGGACCTCTGGCTGAGTCCGAAAGTCAGAATGAACTCCCTCTGGGGTAGTAATGAACAGTCTGTTTTGCCTTCTCTAGAGTCTTCAGCCCTAGCTCTGGGCCCGTTAGATTCAGCCCTTTCTTCAGGCTCCCAAATAAGCCCTGTCCCCAGTCACAGGACCATTACAGTTGCCAAAAATGACTGGACAGCAGAGGGAGCTGGTTACTTCCCTTTCTCCTAGCTATGCCCCTATGCCGGTGGGGTTGTTTGGAAGGGGACAGAGCAAGGCTGTTCTGCTGGCCCTATGTCATTTTGGAGATTCCCCTTACATCTGGGTAACTCACAAGAAGCTAGTTATATCTGCATTCTGACAGCTTAAAGCAGCAGGAATGTAACCTCAGATCAGGGCAAATGCGCCCAAATCTCCACTGCCTTGCATAGAGCTGTATCAGAGCTCCTCATGCCTCGCCAGGGCTGTAAGGGGGTAATCTTGAGTGGATCTTTTGCACCCATTTGAATTAAAAATTAAAATTAGAAAATTCTTTAGTGAAGCTTTTGTACTTGATCTTCCATTTAGTATTCATAGTGAGGGGCACCATCATTTTCCTGGAAAGAGGTAAATGCTGTGACTCCTGTTGGTGGAACAGTCTATGGAGAATATGGTTTCATTCCAGGAACTTTGCACAGATTGCCTTATGATTTTTTTTTCCCCCTAAAACTGGACCAAATTCATTTACTGTCTATTTAAAAAACCTGCTGAAATAAGATTACTTTGGCCTTCTCTACACAGATGTATTTTTTAAAAACTGCCTATTTTGCATTTTTATTAAATTGAACACACTTTAAAGCCTTTAACATTGGCACAAACACATCAGACATTTCTCTTGCAGCCCCTTATCTTCTGTGATTAGTAGAAATAATTTTCTGCAAACAACGTATAAAAATGTTATCTTTGGAGCTGCTAAGCTATCAAAATGAACAATGCCAGTCTATTCATAGATAAAGGCAGACATGTTCCTGTTTGGCATTCAAAATGCTATTCTAGATTCATGCGTACAGCTGTAAAATGACATTGAACAAGTGATGTTGAGGAAAATGTGTACAATTATCATTTAAATCATCATAGTAATTATAGAAATCTAAATGCTATCTGATTTAAAGACAAGAAAAAGATCGGCAACCATTGCCATCCACTGATTAATGCCTTTACTGGGAAAGGGACAGCAAGGGTGAAAACAGTCAGTGTGAAAACTGCACTAAATAAAAGTAAAATCATTGCTTCAAAATGTGTAGATGGTGAGGCTTCTTGCCATATTATAAACAGTATGCCACTTAGTGATAGACCATATATGGTCTATAGTGATAGTATGTCACATACTGATAGACCATATATGTCTGGCCTAGTTAGCCATACTATAGATAGCTTAGTTTATTTGTTCAATGCTTTTTTTCTGGAGATGCCCAGGACTTTCATGAAGAAAAATTCAGAATTTGGTTTTAGGGACTGTTTCTAGGTAGCTGATGCTTGTCTACAGCATCTTTGTTCTTTGGACATGATGGTCGCTACACAGCAGAATGGTACCCAGTAATAAATAAACAGAAGAAGCAGGTGGAATAGGAGTACATTTCTTATTAAGCTACAGTGTATTTTTACATACGTAACTTTCAGAAGGAAAAAGTGCAAACCAACTGGCAATGTTTTGTATACAGTAAGTACTTAAATGGACACCCGTATTTCCCATATGTGTTCTATATGCCCATTTAGGATACTATATAGCTACAGTAAACAAACACTTATTTGGGATGCACAGGACTATTGTTAAGATACATATCTCATTGAAGCTAGCTCTGCTATGCCTGGATTCAAATTATTTGACTTTCCAGTTTTGTAATTACTATAGTATTTTCTCTTATTTTAATATATTGCATGCACCTGTTTAGGCCCATCTGATACATGAGCTTTGTTGGGTGTACTGGACAGGATTCCCAGTTTGGATAAATACATTCCCCAAGCTAATCTGAACACCCCCCACCCCTGCTCTTCTCTTAATCATTATTCAAATGTAGCATTAATGATCTTTTAGCAAATTGTCTAATAATTGTTGAGGGGTAATTCTCCCTCAGGATTGGAGCAATATTGCATGGGGTGGAGCCCAGGGGGCTGTGGAGCTCCAGATGGTTTCAGACCAAAACTACATCAGGGTCAGAAGGATTAATAGAATTTAATACATAATGGATGAATAGAACTCCTGACTTCCTGGTCCCAGCTTTAGGTCAAGCTTCCTTCCACTTATAAAACCACTCTTTGAAAGTTCATTGGCTGGAAAAAGCCATCTTTGTTAGCCATAAGTAGCACCACTTAAGTGGAAAATGCTGGTGTTTGCTCTACAGGAAATGGAAGTTTTGCAAATACAAAGAAACGATGCTAAACTTTGGACCTGGTGCAAGTGGGTGCAATGACAGTCAAGTTGTCCTCTTGCTCCATGTGTTAATTTCACCCATCATGTGTGCTTACTGACACTATATAAAATAAACAAAACTGAAAATAAAGGTAGCTTCAATTACTCTAGCATCAAAGAAAGCAGGTAGGTACCTATAATGTAAAATGTGTTTGTGCGTTGTTCTGGTAATCAATAAAATCCTGTGTAGTCAGCTGACAGGCATCACAAGGTATTTATGGCATCTCTGAGACAAAAAGCCTCCTCTCAAAGAAACACTTCTCAAGGAAAAGGAGGTACTTGTTTTACAATCAGCAGATATACTTTCTAGTTCCCAGGAGTCTGGTGACTTAGTGAGGTACATACCACATTAAGTTAATTTTTTGTAAAATAAAAAAATAATTTAATTTTGGTTAAAAACCCCCAACCCAAATGGCAAACATTCCTAGGCTACAAGTTCATAATGATTGGCAAGACCTGGCATGAAATGGATGAGATATGCACCAGCAATGGCTCTTTCCCTACGCCCCCTTCAGTGGCAGAGACTGGAGTAGCAGCTGCTGGGCAGGTCTATACCACACAAGGATTCTCCCAGACAGCTTTAAGGCAGTTTTGTGCCTCATAACAAAGCTGCCCTAATGGCCTGGAGACTCAGGCCTTAAATTCATAACTATGATCCACATGTTGTGTAGTTGTGGGTAGTTAGCACTTATAGGTGGGTAACTTCTAAAGCAATTTTCCAACTTCTTTTGCTGGTAAGTATTCACTGTCTTGTAATCCAGCTGATTGGGAGGGGATGGTATAGTTTATAAACCCTCTGGGAGAAAGTGATGGGGATTGGGATGGTGGGGGTTCTCTTTAAAGGAGCAGAGTGTTAACTGACATATTAGCCTTAGTCAGCTGGCCAGGACTTTGTAGGCTAGAAGGGTTATTTTGTCTGACACTGTAAAAGTATGGTTTCATGTTAGGCTTCAGGCACTGTCCATGGTCAGGAGAGCAACTGTGACTGCCCTTTGCTTGACGGGTTAACGCTCTTGGACACATCCTTGTTTGGTTGTCTTCTTAGTACACTTGTGCCCGTTATCCCAGTTTTACCCTTGAACTGCATCCACCTTAAACAGTAACTCTCCTCCACACACTGCACTCACCTCGCCAATTTGCTGACCACAGCAATTTAATCCAAGCAAATCAAACTTCTTTTAGAATCTGAACGTTCTTCTGGAGGATCTGCATGAGCACTCTTGGAAAGGGCACAACTTGATTATAAAGTATGAATTTTTTACGCTTATGACCATAAAGGCTTTTCTACCATTTTTGCTGTGTCTTGAGTGTTTGAAAGATATTCTCATTATGTCTGACACCTTTCCAAAGGACAGTTAATTGCGCCTTAGTCAAACACACAAGCAAATAAACAAAAAAAGATTTTAAACTTATGTTTTCTTTATGGATCAGAGCTCTCTGATACTTTATGCCTCAAACTACCACATTTGGTGCAAAAAATGGACCAAATGCTGGCATGTCAGAGGTGCCCACATTTGTCTCAAAAGTATATATAGAGGAAATAAATCCTTGTTTTGTTAACAACCACAATACAATTCTTTGGGAGAAATGGATTGAATTTTACTTGATGAAAGCCAAAATTGCGATCCTGATAAAATTAAATGAGAATTTTGTCATTGACTTCAAAAGCACCTGACTCAAAGAAATATGTGACATTCTTCACACCATGTTCAAAAGGAGGTGATGTAGCGCTTTCAACTCATCTTACCATAGATATAGAAAAAACATGGCATTTAAACAAAAATAGAGGCATTGATAAAGGCTGCATTGCAAGGCTGTATAGAAAGAAACACTAGCAGGGCAGGGACAGCTTTTCAAAGGACAAAGGGGAGTTAAGTGCCCAACTCCTATTGACTTTCAATGAGAATTGGGTGCCTAACTCCCCTTTGTGCTCTTGAAAATTTCCTCTGGACCTCTAACAGATATTAAGTATTGTAATTTTATTGCTTCAATTGAGCTACTTTAGATTCACACCAGTGTAACTGAATACAATTTGGCCCATTCTATACATCGCAGAAACATATAGGTGTATATTTCCACCTGGGTTCACTTGAGTTTTTATCACTTTTAAATTATTAGATCTTTTTCTAACTGGCAAAATAGGTCTTGTATTTCCCTCTCCCTGTCTCTCTTATCTATGTTCTATAGGGAAATGTTTAAGAACCATTTGCTATTTTCCAAAGAATGAGCCTTTAATACCATATTAGCTAAGGAATTAGCCTCATACTGTCCAAAATCAGTAAAATGTAATAAAGAATTCATCATAAACCTGTTAATCATTAACATGAACAGCAATACGGCTAAAAGGAAAGTCCTGCCAAAATCCTGGAATGGAATTTTCCATCTGATGTTTGTTCTCTCAGGCCCGGTCTACACTTACCTTCGGAATTTAGCGGCAGTTTACGGGCGATACGCAAGTGACGTAAATCACTTGCATATCTCCTGTTGACTTCGTGGTGTCTCCTCTGTGCACCGTTCACACTGCGCTGCGTCAAAGGGAACCCCAGGGGTGGTTTTCCTGCGTCGTTTGCTGGATCAACTGAGCGGGTCTAAACAGACCACTCCAGAGCAATTGATCTGATGGCGGCGAATTTGCCGCCATCAGTGTGGAAAGTTGCAGAAGCATGCTGCAATAGATAGCTGGGGATTAACAAGGAGCAGCCTTTATGCTTACAAGGCCTGACGCTTATATACACTGAGGTACCTTTATTACACTCTGGTAGTGTGAAGGGCCCTTAAAATGGGGGTAAAGTACATGTACTTTAAAGTCCCTTTCACTCTGTCAGAGGGGTGTAAATGGGGCCTAAGTGTACATGAGAATCAGCTTCACGATATTATCGTGAAAACAATGTAGTATGTTTTGAACAAATACTAAGTCTGAGCTATGGCCTGACCACTTGATGTGCCAGAGTTAGAGGAAACCTTCCCACCAGGCTGGGGAACTACTCAGCAGAGCCTACCCTAACCCAAAAGGCAAGAGTAGTTTCTACAGCTCCACATGCACCTCTCCACGTCGGGCAGGTCCTGATGATCAGCATAGCTATCACATCTTTGATCGCCACGCTTTCCCTTCCATCATCTACCCCCATCTGTCTCAGATGTGCTAGTATACAGGGAGCCCTCCATGGACCAGAGATTCATGGTGTGCTGGGGTTTGTAACGGCTGTCCCTCCCCCAAAGGCTGTCTCCTGTTGCACAGAAGAACTGCACCAGTTACCATGCACCTGTAGCTCATATGGGATTCAATTCCAGGAAGGAATATAATTAATGCCAGTCAACATGGTTTTATGGAAAATAAGCCTTGTCAAACAAATCTGATTTTATTCTTTGATGAGGCAACAAGTTCGGTAGAGGTAATAGATTTTGCTGAGGTGTTTGATTGAGTACCACATGACATGATTAAAAAAATTAGCACTATACAATCTCAACAGAGCACATCAATTAAATGGATTAGGAACTGGCTAGTTGATTGCTTTCAAATGAAGAATCATCATTGAATGGGGGAGTCCACAGGGATCAATTCTAGGCCTGACAATTTTCAACATTTTTATCAATGATCTGGAAGTAAATATAAAATAACTGCTAATAAAATCTGCAGATGACGCAAAGATTGGTGGAGTGGTAAATAACGACGAGGACAGGGAATTCATCCAGAGTGATCTAGCTCAGCTAGTAGCTGGGCTCATTCCACCAATATGCATTAACATAGTCAAATGTAAGGTCATACATGTAGGAACAAGGAATGGAAGTCAGACTTACAGAATGGGGGGCTGTCTTCTCAAAAGCTGTGACTCTTTAAGAGGATTTAAAGGATACCATGGACAAACAACTGAGCACGAGCTCCCAGTGTGATGCTGTGGCAAAAGGGGCTAATGTGATCCTTAGATGTATAAACAGGGGAGTAGCGAGTAGGAGTAGGAGCTGATTTTACCTCTGTATATGGCATTGTGGAAACTGATACTGGAATAAAGGCGCCAGTCCTGGTGTCCACATTTTAAAAAGAATGTTGAAAAATTGGAGAGGGAACAGAGAAGAACTACAAAATTGAGCTGAGAGCTGGAGAAAATGCCCTACAGTGATGAAGAGCTCTACCTGTGGAGTTTATTAAAAAGAAGAACAGGAGGTGACTTGATCATGGTATATAAGTACCTTTAATGGGGAGAAAATACTGGGTACTGTGACAGGGCCAGACCGGACGGCTATGGAAGGGTACTGGAAGGCATGTATATTAGCCCCAGGCTCAATAAAGCCCTATTCCTTAGGTGATCCTGCTAGGGCTACTTCAAGGTAATTGTGTCAATTAGGCCACCTGGGGCCTATCAAGGAAACTGCCCCAGCAGTTAAAAGCCTCCATTTCAGGCAGGCAGGGACAGCCAGAAGGAAGCGCACAGTTGGAGTAGAGCAGAGGAGCTGCTGCAGCTGCAGAGCTTGGGACTATCACTGTTGCTACCACAATACCAGAGACAGAGAGGCTCCAGCCGAGGAAGGAGGAACAACCCTCCTCCCCGGTACCAGGAAGCAGACTACGAGCAGTGGGGCCACGGACAGGCGACCCAGGGAAGGTAGCTGGTCTCAGGGGCGGAATAGGCCCCCTCCCCCCAACTCCACTCCCAGCCATACCACCGGTGTAGCTGGAAGAGTTCAGGACACACAGGGGCAGAATAGACCCCCCTACCCACACACCTTGCTACAGTACTAAAAGGCTATGTAATCTAGCAGAGAAAGGCATAACAAGAACCAATGGCTGGAAGTGAACCTAGACAAATTCTTATTAGAAACAAGGCACACATTTTTAACAGTGAAATGTTGTTAATGAATAACCACTGGAACAAACTACCAAGGGAAGTAGTGGATTCTCCATCTCTTGATGTCATCATATCACAACTGGATGCCTTTCTGGAAGATATGCTTTAATAAAATACAGGTTATTGGGCTCAGTGCTGGGGAAAGTGCGCAAAGTTTTATGGCCTGTGTTATACAGGAGGTCAAACTAGGTGATCCAGTAGTTCCTTCTGACCTTAAAATTTATGAATATGAACCCTTGTCATGGAACCCCCTGTGGCTGCAAGACTTGCCCCTCAGTTCCACTAATATTGTTGATAAACATGAAAGTTATATATTACCTGGTTGACACACACGAGGAGAAAGCTGGCCATTTGTTTGCTTATCCTTGGACAGCATCATGGGCCTCAGCTGATGTGACAAAATCATTTCATTCAACTTTTGCTGCAGCGCCAAATAGTCTTCAGATAATTTTGATATCTAAAGAAAGTAATACAAGATATGTATCTCCATGCTTCCAGGTAAATCAAGGGTGAAAAAACTGTAGAAGGGACAATAAAGTAAACAGAGGTTGGACAAATGACTTTTTTTGAAAACATGAAATAATCCCATCACGGTACTATGACAAACGGTGCATGTGTAATAACACTTGATCTTGCAAACTACTCCGTTCCGGGTCTCATTTGTGTCCATGTACAGCCCTTTTGAAGTCAATGGGAGCTGGGCTGCAACTGTGCAAAGCACACACTAGGAATGGGTATGGTAACCTTATTCAGCAAGGGAGCTAAGCATGTGCATAACTTGAAACAGGCGGGTAAGGGTTTCACTGCCCTGCTGAATCAGGGCCCGAGTTGGCAAATATCAGCATTTCAAAAACTATCTTGACAGGGGCTTCTGGTTTGAGGTTAAAATGGAGAACCGCCACCCTCAACCCTGACAATCTCACACTTTTCGATTTTTATAAAATATACATTAAAATACCTGAATTTTACAGAGTGAAATCTTGTTCTCACTGAAATCAATGAGAGCTTTGCCAATAAATTCCATGGGGCCAGGAGTTCATCCACAACGAATTAAAGCTGGGCACAACATTTTAAATGAAATGTATTTTTATCGAATGATGCTGCTTCCCTGAAGCCAAAACGTTTCATGGAGATCTAGCAATTTCAATGATGTTTTCAACAGGCAGGTTTCTTAAGGTTCAGGTTGGGCTCTGGTCACTTTTGACCAGAGAAAGTGACCCAAATGAAAAATCCCTGCCCTTTTAAAATCCAAACATGAATGTTTTGACACAGTTCGTTTACTGAAAATGTCCAAAAGGGTTTGGTTTTTTCCCAATGCATAACAAAACCAAATTTCAAAACCTTGGCAGTTGTCATGAAGCAGAATTGTCATCCTCTGCCCAGCTCTAGCGTACGCAGTCGGAAAGTATTAGAGGGAATCGGTGAACCCTAGCAATCTCTTGCAATCTGTGTGGGCTCGTCTCCAGGCACACAGGACTTTGAAGGGGGAAAATTATTGATATAAATTTAAGGAAAATAAAATTTTAAACAGATGAACCACCCCATCACAGTTCAACTCCTAAGTGAGAGTCTGAGTCACCTAAAAACCCCACCAAGCTACAGAAAAAAATAGTAGCTGAATCTGTATAAAGCCAGCTCCTCCATTCCTGCTCAGTGATTTACCTCCCTCCAAGTAACACTGCACAGATTTAAAATCTTCCTGACTGACTGGTCTGAACAGTATGCCCCTCATGATAGCTAATTTTGGTGTCTTGTGTGTTGTGAAGTAGAGTGAGTAAGAGCATTCATTTTCAGGGAGCGATCATCTAATGCATTGCACTTAGCATATTTCCTTCGGGCATCAAGAAATATTTAGCTTCATAAGCTTCTTACCTGTCTTGAAAAGGCTGCCAAATCAGAAGTCTCTTTCACTGAGCCATCCTTTAGATTCTTATGGCTCTCAGTACTGGAGCTTTCTCTGTCTTTTGTCTTGGAATCATGATTTTGAATACGTGCTACTTCAGTTGGCTCTTTACTGTCTCTCTCCTGATTTTTACAAGGTAATTTCCCTTCTTTTCTTAGTTGCCCCCTTCTTCTGTAACCTCGATAATTGCTCTGAATTACCACTGCTGCCTTATTTTTGTCTCCTGAACCTTGTTTTTCTGGCTCAACTTGCTTCTGTGAGACACTTACTGAGGCTTTCTTTATATTTCCTTTATTTTCATCAGGTATTATCTCTTCATGTGGCAAATGGTTTCTCTCCAAGTGACTGTCATACTTATTCTGAACAACAATAGACACTTGGTTTTGCTCATCTGTGCTGATTGTTTCCTGATGAGTCTGATCTTGGAGGCCTACTTTAGTCATTTTTTTAGATGGCTGCTTCAAAGAGGCTGGTTTTTTACCTTCCTTTGGATGCTGCCTTGGAAAGTTTTGTTTCATAGAAGCACTCTCACTTCTTGGATGCATTTTCCTTTTCTCCTCTAGGTTCTTTCTGCCTGGGTGTCCAGGGTAGCTGCTCTGAAAGAAAATAGCTGTCTTATCTTTTCTGTCTGTTTCAGCCTCAGCTTCTGGAACTACATTTTGAACTGGCTTTACTTCTGGTTTGAAGTTTTCCACTGGAGATGACACTTGGTCTGCTAGTTTTCTGCGTTGGTCCTTTATTTTTTTACGCTCTCTGTAGCCTCTATAGTTACTCTGAACAATAACAGCTGCTTCCACTTCAGCTGGAGAAGGAGTGTTTGTCATCACAGCTGGGTTTTCTTCATTGTCTTGAGGCTGCTCATCTTTTCCTTTTTCAGTAATGGAGGTTGCATTTTTAGTTTGTTCCTTCTTCAGAAGTGATTCCCTGCATGAGACATATTGCATTTGGGAAACATTATAGCAGACAGATTACCCAATTTCCTGAGGCAATGTTTGTGTACTAAACGGCAATTTGATCAATCAAAACGGAAAACAACAGCTAGAGCATCCAGCACAGATTAGGGATGGGGAATGAATAAACACATTTGTGAACATCAATGATATTCAAATTCTGGAAGAATATCCCTGTCAAATGACCTAAGGGCAATGAGGGTGGCCATGTGAGTGGTAAAAGAACATGTGATAAAGGATACAGAAAACTGCAAATGTACAGATAGTTTAAAAAGATAGGTATTTTCCAGCAGTGTACAAAATCCTAAGTAATTTACATAGTCCAAAACCCATCCCCCAAGGGAAAAACACCATCCAAATAGCAATGTAAAAAGAATGTTCATGGATTTGGAGCCAGGTCATAAAATTTGATATGGAAAATATTCCCTGACACCAGGGGAATAACTGGCACACTCTCTGGGCCTTCATCACCATCAATTGAGGTTAAATGCCAAGCAGTCCTTTCATGCTGTTGAACCCATCTACTACCTGAAAGAGTCCTGGACTCCTTCCATAGCTCCTTTCTATCTACCTTAGGTGCTTATATGACTCCCCATTATCATAGTGTCTGAGTGACTCCCAATCTTTAATGTATTTGGTCTCACAACACCCTATTTTACAGATGGGGAACTGGGGTACAGAGAGACTAAGCAACTTGCCCAAAGTCAAACAAGAAAGTCTTTGATGGAGCAGGGAGTTGAACTCAGCTCTTCTGAATCACAGGACAGCACCCTAACCACAGGAACATTCTTTCACTCCTTCACCCCTTGTTGTTGTTACTGGCTGTAGGCTGTCTCCCAAATGGTTTCCTTCTCTTATGGGTAAGACTACCAAACCTTTCAAGTGCTATCACCCAATCACACACCAAAAGCAAAGCCTAAAAATTTAAAAAAGAAGTAGGCTTCTCAAAGGTGCATTTCAGAGAATGAATGCCTACTTGGCTGAATTACACTGAGCAGGCTCATAAGAGCTCGTGAAAATACTGGCTGTTCAACATAATGCGTCTGGAAAAAATCCTGAACTACGTTCATGAACAGACTCTTTTTTGTTGTTGTGTGTTCATTTCAACATATGGATAAGAGGAAGTTTCCATGTTTCAGGTTGTCAATTTTTTTCCATTTTTATTTGATTCAGACAAGAAGTGTATGCACTGTACAGAAATGTCTCAAGAAGGGCTATTCCAAACACAGACCAGTACCCATCTGTAGTATCAGTTTATAGTAAAATCACAAATGGATTTATGTATCATTCATGTTCAACCTTATAGCGTAACTGTGTATTGTTTAATGCAAAGTATGTCATGTAAGGTGTTTTTGGAATGCTCATGACATGCTGAACATTATTGTTATGGTAGCATGCTTCTTGCAATATCACGTGTTGTTATGAAACTCCGCTATGTAATATTCCAAAATGTGTCTCTCTTTTGGCTTGAATAGATCCAGGCAAACACAAAGCAGAGTGAGAGTTCACGCCTTGCTGAGGCATGTATACAGGAACAATGGACTGGCCTAAGCATCTGACAAGGTGATGCTCATTTGACTCAAGTGGAGGAAACCATGCCGGTCATGGCTGATCACCTGACTTCAGGGGTTGATGAGGAAATATGTTAAAGGCAGAGGCATTTTTGTCTCTGGAGCTCTCCCCTGTAATCCATTGATGAAGCAACATCAAGCAACTGAAAGACTGACACCAGGGGGGAGTCTGGTTGAATGAGTCAGCCAGCCTGTGGTAAGATAACGTCAAAGACTGCAAGGCTACTGAAGTGTTAAGTTTAGTTTAGAATGCGATTTGCCTTTTTTTTCTTCTTGATCAAAACTGACCCGTATTATGGTTTATAGTCACCTAAAATCTTTCTGTACTTAATAAGCATATTTATTTGTTTTAGCTAAAGCAGTGCTTGTGGTTTGGGTGTGTGTAGAGACTTGATTTAGAGAGACAGAGCTGGTGCATAGCAATTTCTTTGATAAACTGACTAACCAATGAGCTTGCAGAGTCCAGTGTGAGGCACTGAACTGTAAAATGACAGTTCCTAGGGTTGCATCTGGGACTGGGGATGGTGGCTGGGGAGTCATACCATTGCCCATGAGCAGCTGGCCAGAATTACTCATCACTAAGGTAAGATACACTTGCTTGCAGGAGGCTATGAGTGAGCTGATCCAGGAGTTGGTCGTTCACACAGCGAGGCAAGTGTAACATGGGCTCCACAAGTGAGGGATTGGGGTGACACAATGATATACCAGTCCAGATTGCAGAGAGGAACATCACATGGGTGAAATATTGCTAACTCATTTTTTTACCCCAAATTTGCCTCTTCTCCCCCGAGGTCAAAAAACTTAAGAAAAATGTTTACTGTCAGAGTTTAAAATAAGCAAACAAACTAGCTGTACTACACAGAAGAATCCAGTTCTGCTCCATTTCCAGAGTATATTGCTGATTTCTGACCATGTGTTTACTGAAGCAGGAGACATTTAAGTGATACAATAGAAGGAAAAGATCACTACCTCCTCTTTTTGAAGCTTTTCCTCTCCTTATATCCCCTATAGTGAGATTGAATTGTTGTTGCTGCTTTGTTCGTTGCATCTGTTATTTCTTTCCTTTTCTTTCTGATTAAGTATCCTCTTGCAACTGATACAGATTACAGTACAATACAATTTTAGACAACACACAAGCTGTATTTCAAACTTTTAACAGTTAAATAATAACAATACAGAGTTAAATAAAAAAGCAGCAGGAGACAGGAACTGGGTAGTACAGGCCAGAGGGGAAAGCTGTGTTTTCAAGTAAGATTTGAAATGTACGGCAAGTCAGTGAAGTGGAAGGATACAAGAAATTTATCCATATGACAGAAGCTACAGAGGAGAATGCTCTTACACCTCAAGTGGTGAGATTATGTGAAGTGTCATAGAGGGAGGCAATGCTAAACAAGGGAGTGGGGAAGGGAATGGAAGAAGCCAAATTCAGAATTGATATGTAAAGTGGTGCAAATTAGACTCTCCCGCATACATTTACTGATGTGTAATTGAGTGTAATGGGTTGTAAGATGGCGTGAACTACATGCCAAGGAGGCAAATTTCAGGTAGGGGTGGCTTAGCTGATTTATTCATACTCTCCCCTGTTAGGTGACTTTCTTGCTACATTCCTCTCTCCCAGCCCTCAGACTGTGAGCTACATCAAGTTGCACTCCATTAGATGCAATGGCCCCGACTCAGAAGTGCTGTTTAAGGGAGACATAAATCATATGTTGATAAGTGAATCTGAGTCTAAGGGGGTCCAACTTAGTGTAGGAAGGAATATAAATGCATTTAACATGAACTTTGGGGGGGCCTAAAGGCAGTGGAAATTACATGCACTTAGATCTTTCTAGAGTTTCTTAGAGTTTCCTTAGTTTCTGTGCCTGATTCTCCTCTCATTTACATATGTGCAAATCAGGAATAACTCCACTGAAGTCAAAGATGTTATGCCAGTGTTAATGTAAGTGTGGAAACCATCTGATCTGTTTCCAGTTACTTAGCATCACCTTTAAAGTTGGCCCAGATCTTTGAGGTAGGATGGACCACATCCAATGATGGTTTTCAAAATAAAGATGGCAATTTTGAACTGGACTTTGAAGCAAATGGGGAGCAGAGCCAGTAAAATTGTGTGAGAATGGGCATCAGATGATTTTTCTTCTTTTGTGCTGAATGAAGTGACATATGAAGTCATATGTCAGGCAGAGAGAGTGGAAAAGAAGGACTATTAAAGATATCATGAGATACAGTAGAGTGATTAATCAACATGAACAAACAGTTATCACATTGTGGCATTTGAGACACTCTCTGCAGAGGAGGTAATTGGGGCATCTCAGATATCATAGTGTTGGTAAAAACTGACTTTCAATGGTGACCTCTCTGGATTTTATTCTGCTCTCATATCAGCTTTACACTAGTAAAATTCCATTGACTGCAGTAGAGATACTCCTGAAGTTATACCAGCATGAGATCAGAGTCAGGTTGTATATATACAACTGATTGTTATCAAAATAACCAAGAGGAACAGGGTAGATAGAAAAAAGCAAAGGATCAAGAACTGAATCTTGGGGGATGTCAGAGCAGAGATGTCTTGGCACAGAGGAACAGAAGGAACATTTTGATAGATAGGAATGGAGCCATGACAGAAGATGAGCAGGGACGTATGCATAGCTATAGATAAGATTCTTCTCTAAAGTAAATGTTGTTATCTAAGATGTAACAAATCTATACAAAAACGTAAACACTATTTACAATAGCATACAGAGATATATTGCATATATACATTAAATACAAGCAGATATATAGTGTGCATACATATATATTGCATGTATACAATATTTACAAGCAGACATATACGCATCAGATCCTCAGCCGGTGCAATCAGACACAGTACCACTGCAATCAGTGTAGCTAAATGGCAGCTGAGGATCTGGCCTAGTACATTGTATAGAGATAGATAAAATCAGTGTATGATAAGCCTAGAAAGCTTAACAGTTCTTACCTGCTTGAAGTCTGGTAATAAATGTTTCCATTTTGTATTCATTTATTGCAATTTTATATTCTTTCCGAGCAACAAAACCCCTGTAAACTAAAAAGAAGTGGGAAAATTTAAGCACATCCATTAGGTGATACAGAAGAATATGAAAACAAAGAATTCTACAAAGAATTATAGAACCTGAATCAAAGTATTTGCAAATACTATTTTTTCCAGGATGTTTCTATCCAGAAACACACTTCTGAATTATCACTGAGGGGAGAATTGAGTTGTCACTCAGATTTCCAATTTTATGGCAAGGAAGCACAAATTGTATGAAATATGTAAAATCTGGGTCCTCCAGGTCATACTGAGATTATGGAATCAATTAGCATATACAAAATGAAGAAACCGGAGCTTACAACAGGATGATGCTCAAAGTTATGCTAAAAGGAGGCTGTTCAATTAGCGATCTCTCAATCAATAGCTTAATTAGTCTTTTTATCCAATGTAGTTAATACATGAATTTTTCACTGGTATATTATGTGACATTGTCAGAGTACAGTGGAATTTTAGGAATAAAAATATCATTTATGCATTCACATTCCTCTATTGTTAAAAATTGTCTTTTAAAAGTAACATTGACAGACAACTGTACTAAGGAGATTATTGTCAAAACTTGATTAACAAATTTCTTTTCATAAGAATACATAAGCATCAAACATAGAATGCTTTATCAAATGCAACAGGTTTAAAAATGCAAAATGTAAGAAAGCATGTACAGCCATATTTCATCTTTATGCACATAGAATGCCGTATTTATTCTAAAATGCTGTTGAGAATTACCTGACTGTATTTTACTGTATTTATTACTGTATTTATTTTACTGACTGTACCTGACTGTACAGAATTACCTGATTGTATTTTAATAGCACTTTCTTCTCTTTTCTCCTTTAATTTTTTGTATCTCTTTGAACCTAGCCATCCTCTGACATAGGCCTGAATCAAAACAATTCTGTCAACTGTCTCCTTTTGCATTAAATTCAACTGCTCCACATGATAGTATTTAAGGAACACCTTAAAGAGAGTAAACAAACAATGGTACACAGCATTAATTAATATGGCCCCTAGACAGTCTTCTCACACCAATTCATATATGCACATTAGTCTATTTAGCATCAACAGGAATTCTGTGTGACCATAGGGAAAGAACAAAGACTTTAGTTGCGTTGTTTAAACGATCATTTTTGAAGGGTGACAAAGCTGAAATAATTCTGTAATTTTAATTAGTAACACAAGTAGCCAAAACAGTTATTAGTATTTTCATTAGAAGATACTTTAACCTCCTCTGTCATTGAATCACAGAATCATAGAAGATTAGGGTTGGAATGGACCGCAGGAGGTCATCTAGTGCAACCCTCTCTTCAAAGCAGGACCAACCTCAACTAAATCATCCCAGCCAGGGCTTTGTCAAGCCGCACCTTAAAAACCTCTAAGGAAGGAGATTACACCACCTCCCTAGGTAACCTATTCCAGTGCTTCACCACCCTCCCAGTGAAAAGGTTTTTCCTAATATCCAGCCTAGACCTCTCCTCTGCAACTTGAGACCATTGCTCTGAGTTCTGCCATCTACTACCACTGAAAACTGCCTACTTCCATCCTTCCTGGAACCCCCCTTCAGGTAGTTAAAGGCTGCTATCAAATCCCCCCTCATTCTTCTTTTCTCATTTTAAACTAACCTAGTTCCTTCAGTTTCTCCTCGTAAATCATGTGCTCTAGCCCCTAATCATTTTTGTTGCCCTCCGCTGGACTCTTTCCAATTCTCCACATTCCTTCTGTAGTGGGTGGCCTAAAACTGAACACAGTACTTCAAATGAGGCCTCACCAGTGCCAAATAGAGGGGAATAATCACTTCCCTCGATCTGCTAGCAATGATCCTTCTAATACAGCCCAATATGCCGTTAGCCTTCTTGGCAATAAGGGCACACTGTTGACTCATATCCAGCTTCTTGCCCACTGTAACCCCTAGGTCCTTTTCTGCTGAACTGCTGCCTAGCTGGTCGGTCCCCAGTCTGTAGTAGTGCATGGGATTCTTCCATCCTAAGTGCAGGAGTCTGCACTTGTCCTTGTTGAATCTCATGAGATTTCCTTTGGCCCAATCCTCCAATTTGTCTCGGTCACTTTCTATCCTATCTCTGCCCTCCAGCTTAGTGTCATCTGCAAATTTGCTGAGGGTGCAAACCACCCCATCCTCCAGATCATTAATGAGGATGTTGAACAAAACTGGCTCCAGCATTGACCCCTGGGGCACTCCACTTGTTACCAACTAGACATCAAGCCGTTGGTCACTACCCATTGACCCCAATGATCTAGCCAGCTTTCTATCCACCTTATAGTCCATTCATCCAACCCATACTTCTTTAACTTGCTGATAAGAATACTGTGGGAGACCGTATCAAAATCTTTGCTTAAGCCAAGGTATATCATGTCCACGGCTTTCCCATCATCCACAGAACCAGCCATTTCATCATAAAAGGCAATCAGGTTGGTCAGACATGACTTGCCCTTGGTGAATCCATGCTGACTTTTCCTGATCATGTTCCTCTTTTCCAAGTGCCTCAGAATGGATTCCTTGAGGACTTGCTCCATGATTTTTCTGGGGACTGATGTGAGACTGACCTGTTTGTAGTTCCCTGGATCCACTTTCTTCCTTTTTTTGAAGATCTACACTATATCTGCCTTTTTCCAGTCATCCAGGATCTCCCCCAATCACCATAAGTTTTCAAAGATAATGGCCAATATTTCTGCAATCACATTACCCAACTCCCTCAGCACCCTCAGATTCATTGCATTCGAACCCACGGACTTGTGCATGTCCAGGCTTTCTAAATAGCTCTGAACTGTTCTTTCAGCACCGAGGGCTGTTCACCTCCTCCCCATTCTGTGCTGCCCAGTGCAGTAATCTGGGAGCTGACCTTGTCTGTGATGACAGAGGCAAAAAAAGCATTGAATACTTCAACTTTTTCCAGATCATCTGTCACTAGATTGTCTCCCGCATTTGGTAAGAGGCCCAAACTTTCTCTGACCTTTTTGTTATTAACATACCTGTAGAGACCCTTCTTGTTACCCTTCATATCCCTTGCTAGCTGTAACTCCAATTGTGATTTGGCCCTCCTGATTTCACTCCTGCATGCTCAAACAGTATATTTATACTCCTCCATAGTTATCTGACCAAGCTTCCACTTCTTTTAAGTTTCCTTTTTGTGTTTAAGTTTTGTGCAAAACTTGAGTTTGTGAAAAGAGATCAGTTTTGGAAATTGAACCTGAAGGAATTCAGAGTTTTGCTAGCTCACAAATGTTTTTGTTTGGTGCATATTTCCCAAAACTAGTTCAAGTCTGTGAATGCTTTTGTCCAGTACCTTAAACCCAGGCCATTTATTTATTTTTTAAATTTGCTCTAAGCTAAAGGGAAGCCTATGCTATAGGAAAACAACCCGAAAAGCTAGATCGGCACAAGTGGTACAAACATCAAACCTGATTCTGTTCTCGCACTGGAGTAAATCAGAAGTAACTTCATTTAAGTTAATGGAGTTGCACTGGTGTGAAACCAGTTGCTGTAGGTAAGAGGAGAATCAGGCCCACTGTATCTATTTTTGCAGGATTTTTCTGTCGTCTGCTCTCTGCTCCGTTTGTCATATTCTCTGTCAAATCCTGTCTCAGTTACACTGGTGTACATCTGGAGTAACTCCATGGAAGTAGTGGGATATGAATTCTCATATCTCCAGTTATTCTCCCTTCCTCACCCCGCTTTTTTCCTTTGGTCCCACCTCACAACATGAGAGTGGTTGGATGGGGAGGATCCTTGTCCCAGCCTTCTCCAGTAAAACCTACCCCAGCAATGCCCCTCTGCCCTTAAGGAAGATCTTTCCTCTCCTCTCTAGTAATCCCATTGTGAAAATCCAGCTCTGGTTCATTAGACTGGGAGTCCTTGCTGGTGAACAAGAGGTTTGGCCATAGAGAAAGATGCCTCATACACACAGGAGGTATCTCTGCACCTTTGACAGCATCAGTTCCATTCTTTCCCAACGTCTTTGTCTCTTCTGCAACCTCTACCTTGTTATGTTGGGAGAAGGGGAGACTTGAAACTAACGTTGTTTGAGGTGTGGAGACACAAGCTTTTCTCCTATGGCTCCATATGAGTCTAGCAAACCTCCTCTAGTTTGCCAGAAGGGAGACCTTTTCTGACAAATCAGACTAGAAAATCTGAGATGGGAGGGAGGCTGATACATTCTACTAGAGCCACGGGGCATTAATATGGAAGCAGATATTGATCTCCACTATAACCAGAGGCCACTCATGACAGTCTGCCACTGTATGCAAAACTTCAGTGTGCTGCCCCCTCCTCACAGGCCTAGGGCAGTAGATTTGGCCTAGTTGCCCCTGTCATGATGGAGAGGCAGCCAGGTAAAATCTGAATGAGTGGCATTGTGACCCAGTGTAAAAGGTTGCAAAATTTGGCCCAGGCACTCCTCCAGAATGACGAAAGGGCAACTGGGCAAGTCTACCACCCTAGGCAGTTGCCTAGCTGGCTTATAGCTAGAGCGGCTTCTGTCCATAACTAAAACTTCCCACCACACTCTACATCTGAGTTCATCTGTTGCCAACTCCCCTCCTCACACCTAGGAGACTTGTCAGACCCCGATGTGAGACTTTTGCTGAAAAATAAATCTCATTCCTGTAACAGGGCTCTTTGGGATCAGACTACTTTTTGAGCCCTCTTGCTCCAGAGAAGAGGGACAAAGATGAGAGCTGGGCAAAATGTTTTGACCAAACAACCAAAGATTCGGATTGATCAAAATGTTTAAAGAATTCGTGTTGATTTTGGCAAACAGTTTTGGTTAAAAAAAAAAAATCCCCAAATTCTGAAAAAAGTCACAATGTTTCCTTTTGACATTTTAAAAAGAAACATTTTGACTTTTCCATTTAAAATGACTTTTTGTTTTGGAATTGCCTTTCATTTTATTGTAAAAATATTTTTAAAAGAAAAAACGTTTGAAATATAAAGTGAACTTTTCACTTCAGGTCAAATGTAATCTTTTTTTCAACTAGAAAGAATTATTTTTCAAACTTTTAGATTTGTCTACATATTTGATTTTGGGTCAATCCAAAATGACTTTTCTCCTATTTTTTGGAACTGACAGAAAACAAACAAAAAAATCCATTCTTCACACAGCTCTACTAGAGGCTTAGTTTTCCTTTAAAATGGAAGTTTAGAACTTGAGTAATCTCCTGCTGTGTTATGATAAGCTCACGGGATCTGATGAGCAGACTTTAAAAGAGAAAATGTGAGAACTTTCAACATTTTATACTTCTTTATACACTAGGGATGAAATCCGGGACCAATTGAAATTGACTGGGGTTTTGCCATTGACTTCAATGGGGCCAGGACTTCAGCTTAAATGTTAGTGATGGGTGTCCAGTGAAATTAGTTTTTTACCAATGTGAATCCAAAGTGACTCCAGTGGAGTAACTGAGAGCAGAATTTCTTTATAAACACATAGCGCAATCTATGCAAAGTATGTGAAAATATTACTTTGGTTTTCCCAAGAACCCAGTTGTCAAGTTGGGCTTTTTCCAAGATAGCAGCACAGGTTTCAGGGCAGACTGGAGGATCATCATTTGCTTTGTAACAGATGAAGTAATACCTAAAAGAAAAAATATGATTCTTTATTCCAGTCATATGGAATAAATGAAAGATGCAGTTACATGCCATTCATCTAAATAAAACCTGATTTAAAATGTTTTTGTACGAAACAAAACATAATGTACTAAAAAAAAGAACATGCCAAAAATCACTGTGTGTTTTTATCCAGCATCTAGAAACACAATTAAAGATGCTTGGGAGACATCTTGTGTCCCGGAGGGTTGTTTAGTCCTATTAACAGCACTATAGGACTTTTAGAAAGCATGCATTCTACTGGCTTCCAGTTCTTTGCTGAATACCATTTAAGGTGTTGGTGTAATCTATAAAGCCATTTGCAGTTTGGGTCCTTCATATCTTAGAGAATGCTTCTCTCTCCTTATGCTTTAATCAGCATTTGAGATCAGCAGAAATGTTCTAAGATGACAGTTACTGGATGCAGTCAGCTGAAGACAGTGCCTTCTTATATGAGTGTCTCACCTTAGAACTTGCTCTTCCATTGCTTTGACAGTCTCAGTTTGGCACATTGCAAAGACTATTTACCCAGGTTTTTTCTGAGAAGGTAGAAATTAGCATGCAGAAGAATTGTAGGTGCTCTCTAAAATCAATGAATAAATTCCATGTCCATCAAGAAATCTGTGTGATGAACACTGTCTTCTCATTACTCCTTATAACACCCCACCTTCTGTTAGTTTGAATAGTCACCCAGATATCGCCTTATATCTAGCTTTACTAGCCCCTGTAAGAAACATTGCATATATTTATTGTCCTTTACATGCAAATGTTTTGAAAACAATAAACTCTTTTCCTAGTTTTCTTATTTCAAGAATAATTATGTGGACACTAGTGAGCCTCCTTCAAGTTTGGATGTCTTCTTTTCTTGTCATTCAGCTCTTCTGTACACAGAAGGCCTGGACTGCTCAGGTGTAAATGAGGGCAACAGGAGAGACAATATATTATCCCCATGAGTTCCTGCAGCATCTTCTTTTTACTGCTGATTGGCTTGGCTAATTTCCAGTCCACTAAACCACCTGTCTCATTTTCCCAGGCCTATAACTATAAGTCTCAATAAAAAAACTGTCAGTTGTTAAATAAAACTCCTTGTGCTTTAGGCCAGATGCTCCACGGGTGTAAATCAACACAGCCTTATTGAAATCAGTGGAGCGTGAGTGATGTCCACCCATGGAGGATCGGGCCCACTATGCTGTCTGCTTCCCCTCTTTTACACTAGAAGTAAAATCTTTAAAAGCAACAACCCAAGCCCCAGACACAACTTGTTCACTTCTTGAAACTATATTCAACAGCCTTAATTAAGCTGAGCTTTTCTGACACTGTCATGGCCCCGTTAGTGCTTTCTCCTGAAACAAATCTATCAAACCATCAGTTAGTTCTCCTGTGTCTCTGTCATTACCCTCTACTTCTAATGCTCATTAGTTTTAAGAGTTTCTGTCAGAGCGGGGGTTTTCTGCACAATTTCTCCTGTTTTTCCTCTGTAAATCTAAGTTCTTTGATTTCTCAGGAAAATGTCTGGCTTCAACATTTGTAAAAAAGAAATGCAAAATAATTGTTTAATAATTCTCTTAATAGTCAAACCTTTTCTATTTAACCTTGTCCAAGTCATAACAAGGGTGAGACTAGCCTTTGCACCAATGAATAATGCATATCAACTACATTTTAAAAACAAAACCCATGTATTTATGCACTTCTATCTTAATCTTTAATAAGCAATAACCAAATCATGATGTTCCTCTGCAAAGCTAGAAGCTGAATGGGGCTGGCTGTTGGTGACTAGAGATACAGTAATGGTTTTTGGAGGATTTCATCTTTTGCATTAAATTCTAAGATTTTATAGTTCTGAAGACAACTTACAAACTGTGAGCAGGCTGGTGTCTGCCTGAGTCTGCACCGAGCCTGAAACAACAGGTCAGAGACGTGTGATCTTTCCCTATAAATCAAAATGAGGTCTGAAATATTCTTTCTGTCCAGCCTAGCTTGTGATTTTTGGCAACGACTTTGACTTTATCTCTGTTTTAGACAGTGCCAAGCATGCAAATAACATTCAGCAAACATCAGATAACAATAATACAAAAAGGCTCATATGTACATGCACTTACCGTTTTATGAAGTTAGCAAACAGTATGCGATGAGAATAACCCTGTCTCCGAATTCTTGCTGTCTCCAGAACTCCTGTGTAACGTAGCTGCACCAGTACCTTCTCTTTGTCATACTTGTGCGCCTGCCGATCGTTGTTTGGCTTGATGCAACGGACAAAATGAGGCTGGCCAACCACCATCTTTGATAACAGATCCATCAGAGAATACTTCAAGAAAATACAGAAACGTTTTCTGTTGTGATACATAAAAGCCTCCTATTGTACAAGCACAACTGTGCATTTGAAATTTTATTTCACATAAGTGGTACTGTGGATATAACTCCAAATCCATTTATATTCTGCTAGTGGTTTAATTGTAGAGAAAACAAGCTGAAATTCTAGCCTCTCTGACATCTACTATACTTGAGCCAAACATTATCTTCAGACAAGTATGAAGAGCAAATTCCCCACCAGCATGGTCCCATAAATTATAGTAATCTACAGTGCTAACAACTAATTAAGCACCAGCTTTATTTTTGGAAGCAACCGTGGTTTTGATCACAGTTAAAAAAGCCCCCAAACATCAACCTGTATTTTTTTGTAAGTGTCTTTGATTCCCCATTGCATTGCTATTGCTGCTGCTGAACTCCATCAGCAAAGCCGTGTTGCACAGGTGAGAACTGGAAAGCACAGTTCACCTAGGGAACTTTGATTCTGACCAGAGTTGTAAAAACAGAAAGGTTTTAAATAAGAAATGCCTTTACAAATGTGAAATGAATGGTTGTTTTGGGGTGAGCAAATACCACAAGATTGGGCCATCTATCAGGTAGCTCATTATTATTAGGATAACTCATCTCAATATTAGGAAATTAAAAAACAAATTTTCTATGCTCCCATATTTAATATTCACATAAAGGCCTCATTCATCCCTGGGTCAGGAGCTGATGGGGACACCAGGCAGTAGGGGGTCAGGTTAACGATGGGAAGTTAAAGTGCGACCAGACAGAAAATGTAAACTTTTCTTCGCTGGGGAGGGAATGAAGATAACCAAACAGGCCCCAGGCATGTCTGGCTAGGACCATTTGGTTCAGCATGTTCCTTTGGTTCTCTTATGGAGACATTTGGTGTAACTAACTAGTGCTGCCCCTTCCAGGAGGACCTCTGGGAAGAGCAGGAGTGGAAACAGCAGTTCACAATTTACACTGATGCTTTGCCCTGTCCCCATCCAGCCTGGCACAGGGAGGTTTGATTTGTAGCTCTCCATGCCAGCAGGGCTGAATCTGGACCTTGTGGTCCTGATGGGTTTCTACAGAATTTTTCCATTGCAGGATCCTATTAACACACAAATGAAGAGGCTAATTCCTAATTCAAAGTGACTCAAAGGAAAGTAGCAGCCAGGAGCTGTAAGACAGTTAAGTGATAGTAGGCTAGACACATGTCTCCAATGTATGATTTCAACCTGCATGCATTACGTATTAAAATCTGTATTTTAATTCTGGACAGATGCGGCACTGTGTGGCATGGTACTAAATTAATTTTGTTGTAGTGGCTTGGTGATGCAGCTCAATCAGCTAGGACAAGCTAATGAATAAAAAACTGCCACTGAGATCTGTAGATGCATTTCTCAGTCATCTGTAGATTTCTGCAAATGAGTAAGGTAGCAGGATTCAGTTTGAATCCTCTTCTGCCTGCAATGGCAATCATGCTTTGGACAGGGGTTTCCACTGCACCACTGTTGTCAAGATTTAGCAAATCCCAATCTCTGTATCTGTTGATGGATTTTATGTATGCAGCGTATCATCAAACAACAACAACCCATACTCAATGGGGATCCCATCCTGATAGAAATCTTTCCTCAACCCCCTATTCTGGCCTTCAAACAACCCACTAACCTCTCTAAGTTCATCACCAGAAGCAAGCTCCCCCCAGACCAGGTCACCAACTCAAAGTGTCACCAGACCCTGCCAGAATAACAGATGCAAAATCTGCAGGCATATCTCCACTACTACAACTATGAACACCCCCCCCAACACACCTTTCAAGATCCACGGTCCCAAACGTGCCTACCACAACATGTGGTGGACCTCCTCCCGTGCACTACATGCCCCGATAATAACTATGTGGATGAAACTAGACAGTCACTATGTTCTCACACAGGAAAAGGATAAAAGACAATAACACCATATTACCTGTGGATGAACACTTTTTACAAAGTGATCACTCTGTATCTGACCTCTCAACACAACACCACACAACACTTTCAAAAGACGAGCCTGGGAGCTTTGAGTCATAACTTTGTAGACACTAAAATCGTGGTCTTAATAAAGACACTGAATTTCAGGTTCATTACGATAATCTGTAACCCACTGATCCCCCTTTTTATCGTATGACTACCGGGGTGCTAACAGGCCACTTCACCTTGAATGGTCCCTTAGAATATGTGCTAATTACTTGTACTAAACTATCTGTTTGACCTTGGATTTATCTATGACACTCTGAGGGCATGCCTACACTTAAAACCTGCATCGCTGCAGCTGCACTGATACAGCTGCATCTCTGTATCACTTTAATGAAGATGCTCTAAGAAGACAGGAGAGAGCTCTCCCATCGGCATTTAATCCCTCTCCCTGAGAGGCAGTAACGATGGTGGTGGGAGAAACTCTCTCGCTGACATAGCGCTGTCTACAGAGGCATGGAGGAGGGAGTTATGTTGGTATAACTATGTTGCTCCGCGGTGTTTTCACTCCCCTGAGCGACATAACTATACTGATATAGGTCTGTAGTGCAGATCAGACCTCAGGACCTTTCCCAGACCTGAGAAAGAGCTCTGTGTAGCTCGAAAGCTTGTATCTAATGAAAGATATTACCTCACCCACCTTGTCTTGCTAGATTTTCTGCAAATTCATAGAATCATAGAAATTAGAGTGGAAAAACAAGGCTCTCTAAAAATATCATCCTAAAAATATCATCCTAATATGGTACTAACACATTATCTAGTGTATCTCCCTGTTAGTAATGGAAGGTGCTTTATTCTGTCTGCTAAACAAAGAGCCTATTACTCTTTGCTGGCCTTTATCCTGAAAGTAAATAAAATATTTTCATAAGAAGCAGTGGCATTCTCTGAGGCACCTTTTATGTTTTTGCTGAAAGACATGAATCAATGGGAGTTGAGAATGCAGGATCAGGCCTCAAATTAGTCAGCTCCAAGTGCCATGGTGGAGAAATTAGCATAGAAGAAATACAAATGCACTTGTGCACTTTGGTAGAAGCTGTTTTCAAAGGTAGATTCTTTATGCATTAGCAGTTGAAATATAGCAATTAAGAGAAAAACAAACATGGACAGCACTAGCAGTGCTTAATTCTACTGAGGCTTAAGGACTATGAAATTGATTATTTTCTTTTATCTCAGATTCTGTATATACTTTTCAGTTCTGGAACATGCTTTACAGTAGTAATGCTCTGCAGGATATATGCATCACCTACTGTGAATGCGCAGTATGTCAGTCTATTTTAGGTACTTGTACAGCCACCAATATGGTAGTATCTGAGCATGTCACATTTTGTAATGTGTTATCCTCCCAACCCCTTCTCCCCCCCATCCCCTGCCTCATGAGGTACAGAAGTGCCATTATCCTCATTTTACAGATGGGGAACTCAGGCACACAGATTAAGTGAGGGCCTACATTGGCAGAGCAGGGAATTGAAGAGCCCCTAGCCCCTAGACTATGCTTGCTTTTTTGTTATTCTGGTGGAATAATTGCCTGAACATTGCACTCAGCAATAAATTCCAAATAATGATTACCAGCTTGATTTCATTTGTTTGCAAAAATTACTATGATTTTGTGATTCAGTGTCATTATAATCTGCAAAGGAAGGGAAGTCCTATCCTGGCAATGTTCTGTAGAGGGGATGGAGAACATGGCCACATATAGGGAAAGGGAATGGCATTGACAGAGGAGGAAGCCAGGGAGTGCATCTCCTCAGCAGCCTCACTATTGAAGTTCCTATGGAGCACTGGGTGGAAATGAAATCTGCCATCTTTTGCTCAAACCCCGATACAGATCCAGCATCACTAGTCCCTGTTCTCCCTTGTGTTTATCATCCTTGGGGCACAGCAGTCCAGTGTGGCACAGGGAGGTGTAATTTACATCATTTTGCACCAGGAAGAGTGAAGTCTGGGCCTATGACTAATTCTACTCCATCAAACAAAATGTGAACCATCACATTACTCTAATCTAGGCATTTATATTGCACTCATCACTAAGATATCTACACACTTCATGAACTTTAAATGAATCCCTATTTTCTTTGTGATTTGCTGTAATTGAAATCATGTGTGCACACGCCTGGAGGGGAAAGTGGATGCATTTTAAAAGCTGAAACAATAAATATTAATTCTACTCCAGCATAACATAAGAAAAGAGTTGGTGTCTTACTCTAAAATAAGAAGCGACTGTCTGTGTTTTCATATTGGTTGTCTCTCTTGGATGAGGCATAGTATCTCCAGTTTCATTCTATACAGATCAAGAAAGAAAATGACACTTCTTGTCTTTATAGAGCCTGTAGTTTATTTTGCAATATACCAACAAAGTGCTCTTTAAAAGAACACCACTAATAAAAAGAAATATGTATTCTAAACTGCAAAGTCTATTGAATAATCACTAGCAAAATCAGAATTGTTGCACAAGCATGTTACACTATTTTGTCACATGGCACACATACACAAACACATACATACTGAGGACACAGTTTGATAACTGAACATCCAGATAACTGTCACAAATAGCATAATAAGAGGAGACTTTTTTTTTACATCAAATATTGCTGATGTCCTGAACATAATTTCAGCATCACTGTTATTTTGGTTACTCTCTATAGAACATGACCATACTCCACACAAATTAGATAAAATATTTTTATTTTCTCCTTTTAACTATGATAGTAAAGTTAAGGAAGTATTCTTTGTTTTCTGAAGTAGTTATAAAACTAGTCAGAAAGAAGGGAAATTTTAGGTTTTTACCTCACGGAAGGAATACGAATTGCACAACACAAAGATATCCAGCTAAACAGAAAAGAAAATAGGAGAGGGAGAAAAACCAAGGAAGGGGTTACTTGCTTACTTTCAGTAGCAATAACAATATTGCCTTTGTCTACTTTAAATGAGGGTTCAATACAGTGCTGTGAAATTAGGTTTCTTACCTTGGTACAATTGATTGATTTCTGGGGGGTCCAAATCTGGTAGTTTATTGCACTTTTGTTTTTGGTATGTGCCAGGTTACCTAGGGAAAGATGAGAGAACCTGCTACAAACTTTTATATTTCAGTTAAACTAAAAAAACACATTACCTATGCTTCTGTAGTGATGTCTATATAAAGTCTTGGATCCCATGTGTGTCTTTATTTTCCATCTAGCCTTTGGGAAGGAACTTTGAGAAAGCAACAGCCACTTTGAGATGAAACAAGGGCTCTATGTTTCATCTCACATGACCTGCTAAAATAAAAACAAAACAAAATACACTTGCCCCATACAAGGAAGCCACACAATACAGCCCTCATGCTCATTTACATTAAGGCCCCTTTATACTGCCCTGGCAGATGAAGTTGCCTTACAGTGGGTGCAAATGTAATTTACACCCACTTTAAGGCACTTTTCCACTATTAGAATGATGTAAAAGGGTCTTAGAGTAAATGGAAATCAATCCCTATGGATCCACCGGGGACTCCTTCATCAAGCACAATTCCTATGATGACTTCTAGGACTGGTTACACTACAACAGTTTCAACAGACGTGGATCTTCTAAAAGAATATGAAAACACCTTATGAACTGTTAGCAATTGCACTTTTGTGTTGATAAAATGCAACCATTCTAGCAACTTGACATTGCTTTAGTTTCCAAAATACTCTCTCTGGAGTCTCTGCGTTGTACAAATTGTGCTCAGGTGCTACAGTGATGTGTGGAGAAAATCTGGGTAGGCAGACACAAACATAATTCACTACTGGCTAGTGTGGCAGTGGTTCATGGATTATGAGATCATATCAACTGCTGAAAACCTTTTGCACCTAAAAGAATGCCTATAGCTTTTTTATTCTCTTTTTAAAATTAAAAAAAAAAGCCTTCTCACTTTAAAAATTCACCCACAATCCATATTTTAATAACTCTTATACCCTGAGGAAAGCCAAGGTCACAAAAACATTCAGAGTTCAGGCTGCCACACCCTGATGTTGCAAAGGTGTGCTTAAAACACTGTCAGTCTCTAAACAATGTGAAATCTTAAGGTCAGTGGGCCTAGTTCTGCTCCCAGATACAGAGACGCAAAAGGAGTTGGCTCCAGAGGGGTCACACCTTTGAATCTCGGTGGATTCTAATGTTGGGATAAAACGGTGTATAGAAAGGAAGTTGTGTCACAGTGAATTCTGAATTTTCTTGCTTTTATTGACTTAAAATAGACCTTTAAACACCTGACCTTTATTTTTTATTCAGGCAAAATCCCTTCTGTAATTAACAGTTTTGCCTGAGAAAAGACATCAGGTTAATGTAAAATTTAGTGCATTATCTGTAAGACTTTCTCTACTATTCAGTGTAGCTTTCCTGTTCTACTACAAATATAGCTCCCACTTGATTATACAGGTAACTGTAGGAGAAAAATAAATATTTTCTGGCACAGATGCCCATTACATTGGAGTGTATACAATATAATGTAAAAACATTTCATGTTTAAAAATGACAGAATGTACACAGATGTATTACTACAACAATCTTAAGTTCCATGGCACATTAAAAGGTGATGACACAAGATGATACTGAATTTCTAAACTCCAATTTTGGGGAAACTTACCCATTCTGTTTAGTTTCTAGCAGTGGCTGAAAGCCACCAAAGCTGTGTAATATCACTTGATAGGCAGACAAAAGCCAGGGGTGTTCAGTATTGAGGGGCTACTTAGTTGGACTGGAAAGATCTGCCACAATTACTGGCAATACATTACCTGTTTTGGTAAGAGGATGGGTTACCAGCTGCCGAGTCAGATTGTTTTCTGATGACCGCAACAGTAGCACAATGTCAGCTGGCAAGGTATCTCTGTTTTTGGCTAAGAATCCACTTGCATTATAAAGGACCTGTTTAAAAAGTGCATTTCTAGTTACACAGCTTTTCTTTGTACATCGGCTGCTGCTTACTACTGTAGCTTCTGGGCTTTCAGAACGTTATCCTAGTTGTAAGTACTCTAAAATGTGACCTGCAATATGTCAACGGAGAGAATAGTTTTGCAGTCACAAGCGGCAGTAATTCAGTCTTCTTTTTTGGCCATTGCTAGCTTTAATTTTTAATATATAGAGATATTAAGATGATAATCATGAAAGAAAAATGTGAAGCTAGTGGCTAAATGCTGCAGGTGTCATGAGACATTTGTTCTTCACAATGCACAGGTATTCATATTAAACTTACCATCAGTTCTTAGAGATTTATGTATCCAGGGGAGATTTTCAAAAGCACGGGGTCAGTTAGATGCCCAATTCTAATTGAAAAATCAACGCGAGCTATATATCTAACTCAAAGTTGTCTCTGAGAATCTCCCCAAACATTGATAAATCAATAAATCAGCAACAAATATGTTTAAGTTCTCTTACCTTTCCTGCATAATGGTAAATCCCAAAGGTTAGGTCCACTCTTTTGGGTCTCCAAAAATATTTTGACTTTAAGTTATCTTCAAATTTTTCTGTAAGCAGATACAAAGTTTGTCTTATTGGAGTAATTGTAGAAGAACAGCAATGAGTCCACAGCAGTTTGGATCAAGACTCCAGTAAGGAAACGGAACTGGCTTTTCAGGCAAATGCAGAAACAGACTGACATTTTTTAAAGAGAAGAAGAAGGAATCATCAGAATGGTCGTATGGTAAGGCACTGGACAAGGACTCAACAGTTCTTGCTTCAATTATTGGCTCTGCTACAGATTTCCTGTGTGACCTTGGACAACTCACTTCTTTGCTTTAGTTCCCCATTTGCAAAATGAGGATAATAACCCTTCCTACTTTACAGGGTGTTGCGAAGATAAATTTACTGATGCTTTTGGAGGCACTCAGACTGTGGCTACACTACCACTTATGTTGGCAAAACTAATGTAACTTAGGGATGTGAAAAAACCACCCCCTGAGTAACGTAAGTTTCACCGGCATAAGTGGCAATGTGCACAGCTCAGTGTCGGGGGGAGAGCTTCTCCCACCAACAGTCACCTCCGCTCATTGGGGTGGTTTTATTATGTCGACGGGAGAGCTCTCTCCCATTGGCATAGAATAGCTACACAAGGGATTTTACAGCAGCGCAGCTGCATCGGTACAGCTGTGCCACTGTAAACTTACTAGTGTAGACATGGCCTTAGTGACGGGGGTTATATAAGTATCAAGATACACAAAGAGCTCATATTACATCTGCTGTGTGGCTATAAAAACACGCTGCAGTATTTTAGGGTGTTTTGTTTTGTGATGATTTGAGATCAATTGTAACCCTGATCCCATTCTTTATATATGTGAGTAATGACTGAAGTAAGGGCTTATCTACACTGAATCTAGAATCAAACTAACTAAATCAGTTGTAACTCACATCTAGAGTTATTTCAGTGCAAGTCTGTGTGTAGACATTCTTATTCCAAAATAAGAGTGTCCACACACTGAGTTGCACTGAAACACTAAAGGTGTAAATTACAACCAGTTTAGGGATTTTGGTTCCACTTTGAACGTAGATAAGTCCTGACACAGTATTTGCTTTGTTTTAACACAGTGAGAAGTTTCTGTGCCTTTGTGCCAGTTTCATAGCCATTACCTTATAGAGTTAGAACTTCTTGATAAGAGATGGGCCAGGCCAAAGCCCCAGATCCAAACACCCAGATCCCAACATCCCTTTAATGCTAAAAAAGCGGTTCTTGCACTCTGATCCTAGATCTGGATCCAAACTGGTCCTTATCTCCAAAACCTTGGATCCAAACGTTCCTTAATGCTGGAGTGTTCGAAATCTGGACTCATCTGTTGTGGCTCAGGCCCATCTCACCACTTTTCATAAGAAGAAACATTAATTTCAGAGTTAGATCCAGTTTCCCTCTTCCTGAAATGTCCGGTGAAACTGGATGTTCACTGAATATAGGCAATGAGCATAAAAATACCCTTTTTTTTTTTTACAGAACTTTAAAACTCAAACCTCCTAAGTATAACATATGAAGTATAACATATACCTACCTACAAGAGTCTGATCAGTTGCTCGTGGGAATCGACTTTCCTCATCAAGTAGAGACAATAAACCCATTGGTTTCTGGAGGAACATATCTAAGAGAGGTCTGTTGTCCTCATATTCTACAACTCTTGCATCAACACCTTCATAAAGATATTCATTCTGTAACAGGTGATAATATGCATGTTTCATGCACAAATACAAAGTAGTTTCAGAATGTGATTCACAAACTGACAACTGAATGGAATCATAACAACATAGACTAAACAATACCCAAGGGGTGAATGTATCAATGTTTTGTAACAATGACTGTCACTTTGAATGTTATAACACATGGCAATACTATACATTTTCATCTTGCCTTCAGACATACAGGGCCTTGTGCTGTGTGTTTTGTAAAATCATATGCATCTCATGTATTCACAAGAACATAAAGTCAAAGAGCATAAGCTACAGTGTTTGAAGGTAAGACAGAGATTTTATTGTCCTTCCACTGTTCATTTAACTAGTTTACATTGTAACAAAATTGTTCTGAAGTAATTTGAGTGCTTCATTTATATTCCCACATTTCTTCATCATTCAGACCTATTGCTGGTATGGTGTCCAAGATTTGCAAAAATGACTAGATATTTTGAGTGCCTTAATTTTTGGGGGCCCAACTTGAGACACTTGAAGGGGGACCTGAATTTGAGAAGGCTGGAGCTCAGCATTTTCTGAAAATCAAGGCCTTATAAAGGGTCTCAGGTTGGGCCCCCTAATCACTTCCAAAAATTTAGGCCAGTGTATTCAATATGGTATACAAAAAGTTTAGTTTTCATGCTCTGGAATACAAATATCTCAGGCTTCTCAAGGTGATGAGAAAACTTACTAAGCAAACTCTGCAAACATACCACGCCCTCAGCATTTGTTGTGGTTTTTCTTTTGTTTTTAAAATCAGAGGAAAGTAGACAGATTTTTCTTTAATACTCTTGCTGTCTCTTCCCTGAACCCACAAAGCAGTTAATTAAAGCCTTTTGATTTTCTTCACAAACCATTTTTCTAATCCAAAGAGAAAAATCCTGTATAGTTACTTTTGTTTTACCATGCCAGTTTTGTCTTAAGTGATATCACCAACCCAGTGTTGCTGTTTTCATTGTAAATACAGTATCATAGGGACTACACTGCTTCCTAACAGTTGGATAACATTCAACAATTGAAGCCCCCTATAACTAAGCAGAAAGGAGTTCCAGGCCCATGAAGATCTCCCTTTGTATATACTTCACCTTAGTCTGAAAGGAGCAGGTAACACAGAACACTACCTTGCCAGCATGATTTATTTTGTCATTCCTATATATTTTGTACCCTGGAATTACTGTGTCTCACTGATCATCATCATTCCACCAAATTTCTGTAATCCCTGATCAGGGTTGTAGTTGTCCCAAGATTGGGATGTTAGGTTCAAGCACTAGCTGTTATTGCTAACGATACTTTTATTGTCAACAGTTTACATGTAAATAATCTGCTTCTGTTGATTATGATAGTCAGAAAAGGAGTAAATGTTTCTGACACTGACGCATCCTCAGACAAGCATTCCTGGGCAATATCTCCAATTATTAGATTTTCTAAAATTAATTAATTAAAATTAATGCTCATGAAAGGAGACAGCTTAACAGCACTGGAAACTGATCAGTTATTTAAGAGTAAATGGATCTTCTAAATAGCGACACAGTATGAGAACAGCAGCACACGCTTCCCTATACTGCCTTAATATGCCTCAATCCTGACCTGGAAGGACCATATGGGTAGTTTAAGCCATGATCATTCAGTCTTCGGCTTCTCAATTAAGACTGCCGAATGGAGTGTCAGTCAGTGCCAAGGTTTTATGAATGTTACATCTGTTTATTGGGATGTGGAACAAGTCCACTAAATCACTTCACATAGGCCAGTGAAGGATGTCCGGAAGCAACAAGAATGTTGTAATGTCAGGAAGGAAAAAATCTTCCATTAGCAGTAAAGTGCAATATTGCTCCCTCCGCCATTATGATGATGAAATATGAGACAGGAGAAAAAACGAACATGACAAGTATTATAAAGCAACAATTAAAGAGATTTTATTTGCATTAATTTCTAACATGCCATAAACAAGAAACTGAATCAGTGGCAGAGAGGTGCAATCTCCAGTGATTGTTCACAGCATCAAAATTCCTTAAAATAGTTTCTACTCATTTAGAGGATATCACACAATCCACAAGACAGTATTCACATAACTAGGATGTCACAAGGAATGACTGCACTACACTGGAATACGTGGGCTCTTATTTTATGCCGCATCCATTGTGATCAACTCTAGGAATATTACCCTATGCAGATTTGCTGCATTTAAATCACTAGGGAGAATACTATTAAGCACAGTTAGTAATTGTATTTTGTACTAATAAAAAACAACTGGGTCACCAAGTAATGCCATTTTGTTGATGTGATATGAAGTCTCTTTGATTTGAAGATTAAATTCAGGACCTTATTCAGAACCTGCCTTTTACCACTTACTAAAGCAGAAGATGCCATTATAAAGTTAAAAATAAATGTAAGAGACAAGGGAGCGGGGGGTGAGGTCATATCTTTTACTGGACCTACTTCTGCTGGTGAAGAGACAAGCTTTCAAGTCACACTAAGCTCTGCACACCTGAAAAAGAGCTCTGTGTAACTCAAAAGCTTGGCTCTTTTGCCAAGAGAAGTTGGCCCAGTAAAAAAATGTTATCAGCCACCTTTTCTTTCTAATATCCTAGGCCCAACACAGCTACAACAACACTGCAAACAAAAATGAATGTCGCACGTGCCTTATCCAAAAGCACATTAGGTTAGGGTCCTCCTGACCAATGCATTTATCATCTGTATTAGCTTGTATCAAACTCCACTGACATGCTTATATAATGGGTCAAACTGAGAAGGTCAGTCTTCTGAAACACATTGTGCCAAGCATCACAATTCAGATCTTTGCTGATACAACACAACCAGTGCTGAAATAACGCATTTATGGAGAAATGGAAAAGTTGTCCATCTGGCTAATACTACCAAAATCCCCCTCCATGCAGATTCCTATTACTCCTGTGTGGGGAGGAAAGATCAGCTCCCTCCATTGTAGTGTCTCTTCCCTGAACCACACAGACCCCTTTCTGCAGGGTGTAGTGAAAACATGCTTTGTTCCCACTGCAGCTCCCAGGTTCATGGAAATGCTGGCAGTTTGGGTCCGTTGCCAGGCAGGAGAAACACCCTCTTTAGGATACCTCTGTAGGCTGCAGGAGCTGTGTTTTGCTTCAGATTCTCACAATGAAGGTTTGTGTTAAACAGCAAATTCTTTTATTCTCAACTTTAGACCTACCCGAGAGCACACAAACTAGCTGCAGCAGGCAACTCTTTGCTCTAACAGCCATTCTGAGCCCAGCATTGCTACATGAAGGATGACCACTTGAACTCTTCCTTGCTTACCATCCTTTTCCACAAAACAAGCTACTCCACACAGAGGCTGGGAGAAGCTCTGGCAACCTGGTGCCTTCAGAAACATGCAGTTAGAGACCAAGATGTTGGGCTAAAGACATAGTGCTTCTGGGAGGATGGTCCTACCTCCTGTCAATCCTCGGGACCTGAGGGGTAGATTCATTGTGCATCTTTCAGGGTTTGTTTCACTGGATTCAAGGAAATTCTGTGATTGATCCTCACAAGATTTTCCCCTACTCGCCTCCCTTAGCCTCTGATATAAACCTCTACCTGCCCTAGATGCATAGGCATATCCTGACAGAGTGGGCCAAATTTTTTCTTTATTGTTACCCCAGTTATGCCAAAGGAGCTACAGTAGGGATGGATTTCAATCCAGCTTTCCTATTTCTTACCTATGGATTAGAAAAATTCCCTCTCCCAGTTATCATACAATTAGTCATGGGTAGAGATGTGTGAACAGCTACTGTCAAACTGAGTACCTCACAACTCAGAGATATGTGAAGGCCTGTGGGTAGGGCATCTCTTAACCAATTAGCCTGTGAAGTACTATATCTTGGATGTCATCTGCCCTGGAATGGCTACTGTCCAAAGGCAGCGCATTCAGGAACAATATCACTGCATTGCATAATATAGACTGAATGATGCTGTGACCCCATATGCATATGAATGCTGGAGAGCATTCATGCAGGAGAAGATATCAGATCCGCATCTCTAATGGTAGCAAGATAAGGGATTTGAAAAGGTAGTGTGACAGGGTCAAGCCAGACGGCTACGCAAGGGTGCTAGAAGGCATGTATATTAGCCCCAGGCTCAGCAAAGCCCTATTCCCTGGGCTGGGGAATTCAGCTGGGGCTGATTAGGCAATTAGGCCACCTGGGGCTGCTTAACTAATTAGGCCACCTGGGGCTGATTAGACAATTAGGACACCTGAGGCCAATCAAGGAGCCCCGCCCCAAACACTTAAAAGCCTCCAGTGCAAGCAGGCAGGGGGGTAGTAGAGTGAGGAGTTTGGAGAGAGGAGGTGTGGAGGAAGGAGTTTGGAGTTACAGTTTTGGAGTTTACGGTTTACAGCTTGGAGATTGGCAGCTTGAGGCCTGCAGTTCGGAGTTGGCGACTTGGAGCTAGCAGGCTGCGGTCTGTAGTTGTAGCCAGCAGTCTGCAGAGGCCTGCAGCTTCCCCAGCTGGGGAAGCAGGGGGTGGACCACGGACTGACCCCAGGGAAGGTGGCAGTACTCAGGGGCAGAGCGGGCCCCGGCCCCTCCCAGGACCTTCCCCCATTTGCACCACCGGCCAGCCGGGAGAGCGCAAGACCCACGAGGGCGAGATACCTCTTCCCCCCCACCCCACCTTGTTACAGTAGCCAGAGGTACCCACTGTTCCTGGGTTAACTCCATTTCCGTCTGTCTATAATCCCAAACTCAATCTTCAAATACAATTCTGGGCTGTGTTTTTAACCAGGAGAAATGTGTGTGCGTGTGGGAAAGTAACTGCATGCCATTTCTTATGAACCATCATTGCAATAACCAGAAGTGTCCCTTTGTACACATAAAAAGCTCTTTTTTCTTCCTGTTATCTACATCTTTCTGCTCTTTGACATATAGATCAAAGCCAGCAGTAAATTTGAAAAGATAACTAAATCCAGAGTCAACATATCAAAACTGCAATTGCAACTTCGATTGACATAAAGAGTGTTTGACAAAAAGGATTTCACAAGGAATATCGAACAAACTTGTTAAATTTCATTCTCCTAGTCACTCATCAGAATTCCATGGTGATAAGCTGAAGGAGAGACAGAAATCATTTGTGAAGCTAGCTTTCTTAGACAACAGAGACCTGCATTACCAACTAAGGCAAAATGCATGAGCTTACTTGGAGAAACAAATTTTGTTTTTCTCCTAAAGAGACTGCATTTCTTCATTTATTCCCCAAAGCCTCTAACTTATCATGTTAACACAAGGCAGTCCAATAAATAATATCCCAGCTCTTATATAGTGTTTTTCATCAGTAGATCTCAAAGCGCTTTACATCAGTATCATTGTCCACCTTCTACAAAATTAAATATGTTAGTCTTTAAAGTGCTACAAGACTCTCTCGTTGTTTTTGCTGTATACAGACTAACATGGCTACCCCTCTGGAACTTAAAACACTGAAACACTGAACATTTTGTTTCAAGCAAATTTTTCTCTCTAAACAATCTAACATTTTCAGCTTCCTCCTGGCAGAAAGAGAATTTCAGGGCAGTTCAATGGAAACACATCAAAGGTCAAATCAAAGCTTTACCTGAGTTTGCCTATCAAGATTTGACAGCACAGGATGATAACTTTTTAAAGGGCAATAGCAAAGCCTTTTATTTCTTAAAGAGGACATTAAAGCAGACTATATGTGCTATAGACTGAATGATAACATGCAAATCCATCTTAAAATACAATATTTGGGCAGCAGTTCCTCCTCCCCTTCTCTGCAGCACCTGAATTTAGGTTCTGGACTAGATTATGCTCCCTTTGCACTTTTACAAAGGAGAAGGTAACAACAGTGAAGTTATTGGAGTTATCCCAGAGTAAAATCAATGTAAGCAAGAGCAGAATCAGGCACTCTGCATTTACCCTTCAGTTGCTGACATCATAAGCACCTGTAACAACACAGAGCACTGCATCCTCCCCTCATTTGTTACTGGAAACACTACAGGTTCTGCACAATTCGTTATGCATGACATTTATTATGTAGTTGACTGTACATTTTTTCAGTGTCCCCAGTTACCCATCTCAAGGTGCATTACTTACTAATACACACACAGGGCTTGATTTATCCCCACAGGACAACTATGCCCCAAGAGAGGGTTCGCTCCTGGGGGCTGGAAGGTGCACTTTGCAGTGTCGCCTTCTCCTCTGGGGGAGGTCAGCTTTAAGAAGGGGCTCATGAGGACAGTCTGCCTGGGGAATGTGCTGAACTAACAGTCTCTGGGTCCTTGACTACATCCCCTCCCTGGTCAGTGCCATCAGCTTTTGGGGCTGTACTAAGTGGTTCCATGCTCTCCAACCAAATAGTGTTGTAGACACCTTACACTGCTGTGACCTTCCCATCCCCTGCAAGACTTTCTGTTACCAGGATGACATGCATCTGGTGATCCACCAGCAGAATCCAGGAGTGAATCTGGCCCACTGTTTGCAGAGAATTTTTTAAAATGTTCCTCAAAATAAAGAGGCAACACTCATCCCAATTGTCATTTCTTCCATTCAGAAACCCTGGGAAAGATCCCAGCCTTCCACTGTGCCTTTAGGGTTAACAGATGGGGTCTGTTAGACTGGAAGGAAAAGTGAATCTCAGAATTAAAGACCATCCCCCCAGAATGCCTTGCTATCACCCCCCCATGGTTACACTTAGGGACTGTTGGCCCAAATGCATGTGCCGACCTCCAATACCATGGCAATTCATGGAAAGAGAATTGGTGTCTTATATAAGCAGGAATGAAACAAGACACTTAGAGGAAGAATCAGATATGTACATTGTTTATATACAATGAGAGGTGCAATTACATGTACAAAAATATAGGGGATAGCTCTGTTCCGAAGAGCTTACAAAACGCATGGAAGAGGAGCTGCTTTTCAGATGAAAGTATACTTAGATGTAATACAGTTGTTCAGTTTTGAAATTTATTTCAGAGCTCATTAAATGTGCCAGAGTGACGATGGTAAAAATGCTCAAAACCAAAGCCCAAGTCATGTCATCTTTCTGGGCAGGTGTTTCCTGATCTGTAAAATGGAGATCATGATGCTTCCTCCCTTTGCTGTCTAATGCTGAAAAGCACTATAGAAGAGCTAGGTATTTTCATTATTATTATGATCATCTTCCCCAGTTATTATCCCTAGAGCTGGTACAGCACAGGCAATGGCAGCACAGACTACCCCAGAAATGTGCCGCCTCCAATAGTGAAGGAATAATTTAGTCTTCCATGTCCATTCATTATTGGCTTCATTGCTCAGACTGCCCAAAAGTAAGTCATTTAAGTCAATTGTGTTGTTGGTTTTTGTTATGCAGACAGTGAGAACTGGACTAAGACCAATTCACTTGACCAAGGCCACCCAACCACCAATAGATATGTTCAATTTCAGCCACTTTGACCTGGTGAGGAGACGATCAAACTATCTGAGGGGGAGGGAAGGAATCATACACACACAAGGTTGCACTCCTTTCTTTAGAAGAACGAAGAGAGAAAAACATCTTTTTTGTTCTAGACTACTGTGTTCTTTAATTTTGTGCAACATGTGTCATGGTGATGAGAGCTATATAAAAACTTACAATAGAAGGGAAATACTCCCACAGATGTTTATAGACCCAACCAACATTCACTCCCTTTATATTTTTCATTTGCAAATTGATACATTTATTTAATTAATTATCTGGGATTATAATTTTAAAAGAAACCACACACATGCATATGAAACCACTAAGGATTCACAGCCACAAAAACTATGTTATTCACATTTTACAAAAGATACGCTGGCACATTACTTTACACTAATATTCAGTTGACTGTAAGCATTCTGGAGGTTGGGAACTTAAAGGGTTGGAGGAGTCTGAATTGCCTGTGATTGCATTATTTATTTCTCCCTTTTTGAATATCTTAAATGAAAAATGAAAGTGGTAGAGCAGATGTGCCTATCATTGCTTAAATGTGCTTAGGAAAAGTTACACAAATTATGGGAGGTTAATGTGCAAAACAAAGCAACACTATGTGCAAAGGAAATCACAGACATTTATACAGATTTACACATCCGCATAGCCTCACACTGAGGTTTTTTTTTTTATGAATTTTGACATCTATACTTTTCAACATGGTTTTTAGATTATTTTAGAAGAGACTGATTTTGCATGATTTGCAATAGCATTAAAGGCCACAGTTTAAATCTAAAAAGCTTTTAGCTTAGGATACATTCAATTGGAAATGAGAGTCAAACACTTCACTTTCAACAAGAGAAATCAATACAATGCTCTCAATTTCTGCTGGCAATAGTCTACTACTAAGCATAACTTTTACATATCAGTACTGAAATCATATGTTACAAATTGAGATCCTGACCACGCAAATCCTTACACATGTGTAATGTCAGCTGTGTACATAAGCGTAGATTTGGTGTCATACTGATCTATTTGTACAAGCTGTTCATTTGTACCTGAGCATAAACAATAAAACTTTTAATTTTATTCATTAATGAATTTTAAAATGGTATTTTGCTTCTTCATATGCAGAGGTACAATCAATATAACAATATTTTATACTTTTCAGCAAATGTCTTTCTCCTTTTCATATGCAGACTTCTGAAGAGGGATATAGTAAACTTTAGTTAACAATCAGTGCATACTATATCAGTGGTCACCTTAGAGGATCCCATACAATTAACATTCAAGATGCTGAACCACTTACTTTCTACATGATTGTTCTTGTGACATGGAACTGAAGCAATGTGCATGTCCCAAACAGGGGAGAAGAAGATGTTTTATAATGGCCATTAATTATGCTGCAAACTATCCTTGAGCAACAGCCTTGCAATCAGTGACAACCTTATACAGGGAGCACACAAGTCACATCCTGTTTTTAAAATGATTCGGTTTAACACACAATCTTGCACTAATTTTGCCTGTAGAGTTAGTTGTGCATCTCTTCAGCAATAGCCTCAGAGAATACTTTGAATACCCTGCAAGATAATGTAATGAAGCTTGATATTGTTTAAGGCCTGTTCTGACCCTGTTTGAAATGTGGATCGATCTCTCTCTCTCTCTTTCTCTCTCTCTCTCACTCTCACTCAGTGATAACTCAGAAACATTTGAGTCAACTCATGCCTGGCCAGAAGTCTACATATAAAGATATCCAAAGGAAACTGAAGGCAGATTACATTTGAATACAGCGAAGCCCAAGGCAAGGTAAGCGCATTAAAGGTGAGTAGTAAAGAAGATGGAGAGAGAGCCTGGGAACATTTGTAAGACCTATGTGTCTGAGTACACCCTAGGACATGGATGTCTGCCAACAGCAAAACCCTTTGTCTTTCAGTGAACAAATGATAATTACAGAAACATCTGTGCTAAATATTTGAGGAGCATCAGTTGTGAAAATTCAATATTTGGTTACAAAATTTCTCTTCTCTTAAGGCTTGTCCACACTTGATAGTTAACACAGATTAAGGTAGGAAGTGAATGTAAAGTGCAGTAGTTGTTCCTGAATAACAATAATAACTCCACTTATTCTGGAATAAGAGTGTCCACACATTGTATTAATTAGGAACAGTTTATCAAGAACAAGCCCTTCCCTATGACAGACAAGACCTTGTGTATGATGGAATGTACTAACAGGTGAACATTCTGCAGGTCAGGAAATGGATTTAAGACTTCTTTAATAGTTAATTTTCACATTGCTTTCTGGCATATACTTTCTAGTTATACTTCTAGAAGCTTATTAACCAAGAGCTTAAAAAGACCTTGGAGTCAATATACAAAGAAGCAGATTAAAAAATCATGTGAAAGGAGGCTCTAGCATCTACCCTGGAATATCTCCTTGCATCAGTCATTGTAGTAACACAATCAAGCAACAAGCCTCACTCCACTAAAGTAGCCCAACTTTCCTGTATTTAAGAGCCAGCATTGGGGAAACAATTATGAGGCTTCACTTATTTGCCTTGAGAAACATAATGTGACCAGTCAGGGTCAAATTTCTGTTTGAGGAATAAGGTGCTGACTAGAATTATCAAGATGCTGGATTCACTGAGGCCACTTTTCACCAGTATGATACAGAATAAGTGAAGCTTCATCTTTATTTACTGTGGTAAGGATTAAATGTTGCTTCAATCATGAAGAAGTGGTTTAGATTTCTTACATTTGCTTCTACTCTTTTCTCTTTTGGTTGTCCCAATTCCATAGTTTATACAGTCTATGACACAGCTTGTTGTACTCTTCTGCACATACAGCCTCATTTTGATACAGGTCTCACTTACATATTTGTGCTGCTTATATTTCCTTCAGTGGAACTGGGAGGAACTCCAGTCTGTTGTTGTTCTCTCTTCACACCATGGCCATTAAACCCTCTAAGACCCCAGAAGCAGCAGTAACCAACTGCTTAGACTTCTGTGATCTACTTCCTGGGTGCATCTGGAGGCTTTGGCAACAAAATTGTTGAAGTGGACTTAGAGGAGTCCAAGACAAAAGACGATCCTTCTATTGTAACCGGAAAGTCTCCTTCAGGAAGATCTATAATCACTCCCAAAAGGCTAGATCTAATTCTGCAGGATTGTGTTTGCTTTGAAATAATTGGAAACTATCAAATATGTTTGTCACAAAGTACGGTACTATTTTCCTTTTATTTATACACAAACACATGACAGACAGACAGAGATTTTTCCAGACTTTTAACTCTATCATCTACAAAACCAACAATGATTAAAACAGTCTGGCAAAATGCTGCATTAGTATTAGTAATTAAAAATTATGAAGGTTGGAGACAAAATGCTTTTCAAAGCTATATATCTGAAATTTCCTCCAATAACGCAGATAAAATATCTTTTCATGCTCTAAATTTAAGGGTTGATTGCCTGGCCCTAGGACATACAGTACTGTGTAGCACTTCTGTTTTTTGTTGAAACGTATTTTCTCAAATAAGAGTATTGGCTAGCAATTTAAAACTGTTTCACTTAATTTTCATTTAATCCTTTTATAAACTCTTTATGGTCTTTTTACAGTTTTTCCACTGACCCTTTCAAGTTCATTAGCTTTTGTAATTACACCACCTAATTTTTCCTCCATCTTTTAAATCAAATTATATTGTGTAATCAAAGAAAATTTTCCATCTATTGGATTAGGAGAACCAATTCTGAAATGAGATCTAAATAATTGCAATACTCCTTTTTTATTATTAGAATTCAATGTTAAAAAGCTTATTAGCATGCTATTAGGAAAGTTATTCTTTAAAAATATGTACTATATGTCATTTCTGCTTTTTGCTGCTGAACCATAAATTATATAGTACACCTTATTCCTCAACAAAACAACAATGTATTTGAATCAAACCCATTATCACTGTATTCTGTTGCCTAGAAACTGCAAATTCGAAGTTTAATGCATTTTAGATGGATATTTAAATTACAAATAGCAATCCAACTGTTCTTCACATAATGGATATACAGAAAGTATCTCGTTATAGTGTACTATTCTATGCCTCATAAGAAGAAGGAAGAGTTTAGCTTTTTTGGGTAAGGTATTTTATATTCAGTGATACCAAACTTTATGAAAATATTCCTAAACTTACCTGTTCCCAGGCAAATACATGTTGATTGAAGTAGAACTGAATCTGTTCATTGGCAATGTTGATACACAGTTGTTCGAAAGAATTTTTTTTGAAATTTTCAAAACCAAAAATATCAAGAATCCCAATGTTCAACCCATCATCATTTTCGCTGAAAAGATTAAAAAAGCTTTTTATATTTTTATCTCAGTTATTTTACATAATGTCTAACTTCATTATTGTTTCAAGAAAATAAATAATGGGCCACATTTATCACTCACCCTGGGATGAAGTTTTCCTAGTCAGATCCCTCTTAATGGAATGATCGATTCCGATATGATATACAATAACATATGTAAATCTCAGGATGATTGTATGTGACAAACACAATTTATTTACTGTAAACGTGGATGAACTCAGCTGGCAAATACAAGCAGGAGTTCCAATTTTAGGTCTAAACTAATATTTAATACTTTTAAGCCTATCATAAAAAGCATACTATGTGCACAAATGACACACTGTTGTTCTGTGTTTCTATGGTGATAAAATTGGCTAGTAATTAAATACAAGTTATTCTTTTCCTACAGTTAATTTACTCATAATGCTTTGCACTGATTTTTCCAACTAGATTGTACATTTGTATGTACCTAAATACCTGTTTTAAATATTAAGCACTGGATTAAGATAGGAATTTAAATGTGCAATGAGGTGCACGCAACAGGTATTTAGAAGCCTAGCTTTAGGCACTGAAGTTTGAACATTTGACTTTATGTGTTACTAGCAAAAAATCTGAAGGAAAAGTACCAGATAAGTAATTACAGGAATTTAGCAAGTAAAGCCTATTTTATTATCATAGAAACAAAGATCAGTTCTATGTTACTTGTACACTGCATGCATTTTTGATAACACATGGTGATCCTTGTTCCTTCCCTTTCCACAGTGGAACCACGCTTGTTCCACTGGTTTGGAGCCCTGAAGGCCTGCTCAATGCCAGAGTGATGGAATATGTCCATAAATTAGCAGTGCAGTGCAAACTGTTTTGTATTTTGGTTCATAATCATTGATTAAAATCTGTTACTGAGTATTTGAAAGATTAGAAGGCTCTTAGGGATAAAAAACTGTAACCTTGGATTCCCCCCCATATTTGCCAGATTGAAATATTGAAATATTATGCGTGTTTTGAATCAGGTAGTTTTAAATTCATCTTACATCCCTGCCACCCAACAGTCATGGAGGGCCTGGATTTACAGGATTTACTAAGAAATTTGTGACAATCCTTCACCAGATTCACTTGCATCCCCATCCCCTATCCTTTGTTTGTTTAGGTCTAGACTGCAATCCTTTCAGGGTAGGAACAGTCCTTTCCTATGTTTGTCAAACACCTAGCACGATGGGGTGCTAAACTGGATTGAGCTTTGGGCACTATCATAATACACATAAATACTTAATAATAACGCCAGAAGGATGGGTGCAAATGAGATCAGAATATGGCCTAATTAATCTACAGATGAATGCCAGAGTTGGACCTACATGTTAGGAGTAAATCATCTGAAGGAAAAATATCTGGTATGTAACTCCAGTAGGTTTACTCCTAATTGACATGGGAATAACTGAGATCAGAATTTCACTCAATCTATAGAGAAATGCCAAGATACCAGTATTATGGCTATTTATTGTGTCTATTGCATGCTACTAATGAAAAAAACAGAAATGATCAGGAATGATTTTCATAGGAAAAAAAGGCTATCAGATGGAGGAAGGATTTGTAAGAGCTAAAGGTCATGGATCTGACCAAGCTAATAAAATATTATATCTCGTGATGTTCAGTTCACAGCTGTTCTATAAAACACATAGATAATGCAGTAATACAAGTAATACATTTCACATTGCAAAGAGGTTATTTTTCTACTGGAAAAATGTCCCTTTACCTTAAAAGTTTGTCTGGCTTGAGTAAAGTATTGATGCGATTGACTATCCAACCAAAGAGACGCCCATATAATGCTTTGGCCATGGCATCTCTGACATCAATAGCTTTTTCCATGGTGTTGGGACGGATAATGGTTTCCCCTCGAGTCACCACACAGTGGGAGGTGAGAGCTTCTTGCAGTTCATCTGCCTGAATGCACAGCAAGGAAGCACCTAGGAAGAAAGCACATGTACTGCTAAAAGATATACACAACACTCACAGGTACATTTTTGAAGGAAGGAGATTTTTCTTAATTTCTAAGGGCATGTTTGTAACAGCACAATGTGTCCTAAGTAAGGGGCAGTGTGTACTGCCCTAGGAGCAGATGAGGGACATGAATTGTGGCTCAATCATAATCTGTAACTAATTCCCCTTTTACTCCAGGGTGGGGATGTAATGCGCACCAGCCCCTTCCCAGAAGCAGATTATTTTCCCTTCAATGACAGCTCAGCCATGCTGGCCGACATGGTAGGGTGCAGTATCAAGGCTCCATCCTCTCTCCACCCATATATACAGAAGGGGGAGTAGCAGCTTCCCTGAGGATGCTTTTCCACCTGTGCTGTGACCTACAATGCAGGTAGCTCAGCTCTATATCCTATAAACAAACACTGTAGGCAGTAGAGCCAGTAAAAAAATATAATTCAAAATGTTGATGACATTTTTCGCAAAAAGTTTAAAAGTTGACAAAAAAAATCATGAAAATTTCATTTTGATTTTCACACATCCCCAGTATAAGGCATGGTACCAGAATAAACTACGTTGATGGACATACAAAGTAAATAATTTGTAAGCACATAGATATGCACGAAACCCTTCTTTTTACATTTTTATCAATGTGGATTTGGCATTAATTGAACTACTGTATTTTAATTAGTCCTTGCAAGATTTCCATATGAAATACAGCTTTTATAGATAAATCTAAAATATCCTCCCTGCTAAAACACTACAGAAATTTAATCTTAAATCAAAGGAAAGAGAACTCACAATTCTCAAGTGCTACTGGATTGGAAATATTGCTCTTGTCAATCATGTGCTCGGATACCACCGAATAAAACTCAATGTTACCCACATTTAAAATTGCAGCAAGAATACTGTAGACACTTCCAAGTTCCTGAAAAGGAGATTAAAAATGTAGCCATGTATAGTCTTACATTTGGTACCTTAACTACATGATTGGCATTCTACTCTTCCATATCTTGAAGATAAACATCTGTATTGGACCCTAATGTGTTGCTATTGACTATCTCCTAATTTACAGTGAAGCCTGGAATGTCCTCAATGGACAGGAGCCATTGACGGGCCAGGTCAATGATCAAGCAACTGAAGCACCTGAGATCTTATTCTGCTAAATTGATGTAATTGCCTGACAAGGTTGAGAATCCTTTTCAGGACAAGTACAGTTAAATGAGCCATAATATTTCCATCATGATCTCTTCTCCATCAGTAAGATCAAAGCACCCCTTTCCTTGAACCACGTCAGAGGTTTCCTCTCTGACATCTAATTCAAAATTTGTTCTTTCTTTCAAGGTCCTGCACAATCTTATCTCCAGCTCTAGTTTTTGCTCTCATTGGCGCTCACTCTTCTCATTCTGTGTTCTTTCCAGTCCTCTTGCCTTACTGCTCCTTATTCTTTTTTGTCACTCCATGCCTTCTAGCACTCTGCCTCCCAAGCCTGGAACAGTCTCATTCTTGTCCCCCATAAACTGTCTTCCAGGAATACTTCTATCCCATTCTCCTCACCCGTAATTCCTCACAGCATACTCTAATGCTAGTCCCCAGCGAGTGCATGGCACCACATAAGGGGGAAGGAGGAGGTGGGAGTGTGGCCTTACCTCACTTCTGCAACGGCTTAGGACAAGATTAGCATGCAGGGAGGAGCAGGCTGCATCCCATAAAGGGATGCTACAGTGTGCGTGTTTCCCCCTCTGTGCACCAGACAGCTTAGGAGCAACTCAATACCAATCCTTGCTGTGCCTGAGGGCATGATCTAGCCCTAAGACTGGAAGCTTCTTGGAGCAAAGTACAAGTTTTACAATGTGTCTAGTCAATGGGAATTGTTCTTCAGTGGGAGCAGAATCGGACCTATTTTGTCCTGATTCAGAGAAGCACTTATTTATGTCCTTAAGCCCATCCATAATTCAGGGTAACTCTTAAACACATACTTCTAAGAATGTGCCTAAATCTCCTGGATTTCAAATTGAGCATGTGCTTAAGTGCTGTCCTGAATGTGGAATTTCTTCCTGAAATGGGGCCAATGTTTGTAATCACAGTGTAAATTTTAAGTGAGATAGACAGTAAATGATCTTAAATAATAATGAACAATAAGTAAAACCGCTAAAATAATAGATAAAGTAATGCTTTCATTGTGCTTTTGGGTTTGATCTAAGCTGTAAACTTGAATATACATCTATATAGTTGATGATTTCTTGTCATTTTCTAAACAAAGTCAGCCAGCTTTAGTTTCTGTGATGCAGACTAAGGTTAAACTAGAATTTTGGGCTATTATTTTTCTCAAGCATGCAGTAGTATTGGACAAACATTTTATCAGGTGGGCTACTCATCACTCCACAGCATTTCATATCATAATATTTTATAACACGCTGGCATCAATTATTCAGATAAAATCCTTAATCACCTTTAATTGCTCAACATTTTTTGATCTTATTTTCAACACTTTTGGAATTGATTCCAGCACAAATCCAATACTTAATGAAAATGAATTATTCCAGTTACTCCAAGGCAAACCAAAAAAACTCACTCTAAAAATTACCCTTAGGATGACTGGCTCACGGTATGTATGTTTTTAAAGTGATTATTTTCATTCAAGCTTAAGAATGTGGATGAAATTCAAAGAAATGGATAACTTGACTTTTGCCATTATGTTGTATAATGCGTATAGCAGCTGACATTTTTGTGCCCTTTTCCAGTAGGTGTTAAATCTGGCTTGATCTGTCTACTACAGAATTATTATTGTGCACCCCAGGCAATCCTTTCCTATTATTTTTGTCATGCAGTCTTAAGTGAAAGAGTGTGATTTAGGATGAAGTATAGAGTATGAAATTACTGATACTGCATGCTAGCCAGTTTAAAAGAGAGATTTCATAAAAACACTTCAGCTGCATTTTAATCATTTAAAAACGAGACTTTACATCCAGGACGCCTGTTAACAAAACAAGAATTGTGGATATACAGAAACTCCTCTGTGCACCATGATGAAACATCCAAGGTTAGGGGTATATTATTGCACCTTTCCATGGAGGAGCCTCTTTCTGATGCAGTATCTTTCTTTAGCCGTAAAGTAGCAGTCTCTGTACACACAGAGCTTGATTCCTGACATGTAGCCAAAGCTCTGCAGAGCGGATGGTGTGGAGACACACAACCCCAATGGCAGTGCTGACGGCATTATGCCTGGAGCAGGTACAATGATTCCAGGAGTTCTGGGGAGCACAGCTGTTGTGCCCCCTTCAAGGGAGTTCAGCATTCACTCCCCTCTGTATCCAGTCTTCTCTGTGAGCTGGTGTGGAACTGGGTAAGGAAACAGCCCCACCCCCATTTTGAGAGGCAGCACTTCCAGGACTGGAGGAATATCCCCATGGAGTTCTCATGTTTTCTGTTGCTGCATAGGAGGCTCAACAAGGGAGAAAGACTCTATGCGTCTCTTTCCCATCCACTCAGAAACTAAGCACTCCCTGCCCCACAGCCTTCAGTAACGTGAACGGAAGATGCATGCTGCTAGCGCTGTGCACAGCATGGCCAATCACATTTCTCAGTGGGCTTCCAAAATATCAGAAGTGACACCTCTTCTTTTGACCACACACTGGTCATTGTTATACGCAGGTGAAGTGCTTATCAGTCCAAATGAATGTTTAAGCACGGGGACCAGGAACAGGCTGGTGTAACTGCATAGTAGGCTTCATGCTCCACATGGTCCTGTTGTGAGGGTGGTTCTGCTGATGACAGTTCTGCAACCTTCACATTCATCTGTGCCAATTCTGAAAAGGTGAGAGTACTGCTGACAGAAGATTGTTGGGCCTTACCATCTACTATATGGCACTGGAGTTGTGAATAAGTATCAAAAGGAAAAAAGAAGAGAATGGGCTTGGGAAAAAAAGAGATGAAAATTCAGTTTCACTGCTAACGGGTTTCATTTGCTTTGGCTACAATATGGGTTTGCAGCAAGGTAGGTAATGGGGCTGGTTGGAAATTTTCTATCAAAAATTGTTTTTCAACAGAAAATTGGATTTTTGAGTAAATGAATTTTTGCAAGTGTTGCTTATTGAAAAATTTGATTTTTTTTGGTCAAAAAATGAACATCTAAAAATGTAATATTTTGATTCTGAAATGCCAGTGCAGTACCTCATGAGTGTTGTTGTCCTTTATGGGCCAGGCTCTCCAGTCAGATTTCATCTCCCGTGATTCCATAGAACTGCCATGATGTATCACTTCCCTCAAGAGGGGAAACCACAGTGCATGATAGGGGATACTTTTGATACTTATTGGCAACTTCAGTGTCCATAAAACAGCAGGAAATGCCATTTCTGATTTTAATTTTTTGCCAAAAATTCAAAATTTTCCATGAAAAAAACCTCACCTATTTTCCAAAGCTGTAATAAGTAATAAAGACATGCATCACTAATGGCAAAAGAGCAAGGAAAGTTATTAAAACATAGGAAAAAAGGTTCATACACATTCTTCACAGCTAAAATATTACTCCTTAATGATGGCATGGTGAATGTTAACACATTATCAGCCAGGTGTATCCTTCCCATCCCAAGTAGACGTGTGAAAAATCTCACACTTGGCATTTTAGAAAACTCTCAGATTTTCTCTTGTAAACTAGTATTCTATTTTCATAGATTTGCCTCTTTTTAGTATCTCCTTCCTGTTGGACTTGCGGATGCCAGAACTAGGCACTGATAGTGTCATGCACAGTATGTTGAGAAATATTAATAACCAGGAATAGTACTAATGCTGCTCCTCTAATAATGGTACATGAAATTCCTTGTTTCAAAGCAGTTGATGAAGGAAGACTTTAAAAAGAAACAGGCTGGTATTTATGGCTTACAAGAGAGGACCAGTGGCCTGCACATCCGTGAAAAGAGAGAATGAGAAAGAAGAATGGATTAAATTAGTGGTCACTGACAAGACTCACTCTGACATGACAGGTTTGATCCACTCAATGCATTTCAACTATCTTTGACACAGACTCCTTATTTAAAAAACTCTACTTAAAAAAGTGAATAAAGTTTACACTAACAAGCCTAAAATTGTAGGCTTACAAATGGTTGTAAACATTATTTTCTATGCACTTATTTTGCAAATATATATTTTTTCAAATATTCAGCTGTGTTATGTCCTCTGATTTTATGGTGTTATTGGCTAATAAAACTTTCTTAGCAAATAGATACTTAAAAATTTTAAAAGAATTAAAACATGTAACAATATAATGACAAATTGACTACGGAATATCCAAAAATGTCTAAGAATCATAGCCAAAGTGAACAACATGACGAAGGAAATTAATAGTATTTTTAGCCAAAATGAGAAAAATAGTGAAGGAAATTAGTTATATTCTTCGTATACATTTTCCTTTCATTACCTCTTGTCTCTGGAAGAATCATAGGAAGGCTTAAAAAAAAATGAAAAAGGTTGATGTTATCAGCACTTACCTCCATTGTAAAACCGATGACTTTGAAGCACTGCTCAATTAATTCAAACTGAGACTTATAGAAACTATTGTTCATAAAATCTTGCACTGTTCGGAGATGGTCATTTTGCAGATACCTGAAAGGATTGAAGGGTTAAAATCCAAATGAGATTCAGCCAATTACAATGTATTCCGTAGTAATCAAGTTATGAAAAGAGAAACTGCTTTACCTGGGTGGCTTGTACTCTGGCAATTTATAATGTGCCAGTTTTTTCTTTTCTGCTAAACCAGCATATATGTAATAAAAGATATGGAAATTTTTCTCTCCCCTGAAACAACAAAAAGCAATTCTTTATTTTAGTAGCTAAGTTGTACTGCTAGATTTATTGATGGCATTGGTGCCACTGTTAAATATCATTACAAATAGTGAACCAGATTTTCAGCTGCTGTAAATTGACATAGCTCCATTGAAGTCAATGAAATTTCCCCAGTTTACACCAACAGAATATTTGGTGCAGTTACTGTAAATAGTTCTATCCTTTTCTATGCAAGATTTTTGTGTGGCCTATATCTACTAATGCAGATGATGTATAAGCAGCTTAATGCTGCTCTGTGCTGTTTGCTACAATAACTAAATGCTGGGTCGCATCTTGGAAATTGTCCATGACCTTGGTAAACTGTCTCTGTTCAAATCTTTCCTCCTGGGCAGAACTGCACTCTCCCTATGGGTTTGATCCTGCAAGGTGTTGAGAACTTTGATTCAGAAAACCATTTATATGCATATGTAAATTTAAGAATATCCCACTGACATGTCAGTAGCACCACTGACCTCATCAGAAATCAGCAAGTTTTGTTTTGTTTTGCTCTGTTTCGGGTTTCTTTTTTTCCCTTCAGTTTGCAGGAGCTAGTACTGGTGTTGTATTGAGATCAGATGATCCTAATTAGGGGCCCTATAAAGGCACCCACTCAATCAGGCAGCAACACAGGAGCCAGCAAACAGAGCTGAAAACAGGGGTGTTTGGGGAGGGAGTGTGTGGTATTCTGGTATTCTTTGGGTGCTCATTGGGGGTTGTTTTGGTGGGTTTTTTGTTTTTGTGTCTCTCACTTACAGGAAAAAGGGGAAAGGCTATGACAGATACAGAGGCGGCAGTGGCAGTCACTCAAGGAGTGGAGGAGACAATGAAGATGACTGGATGTGGAAGCTACGGGATGTACATGATCCTTGAGGGGGGACCTCAGGAGAGCTTTGTTTGTATGAAGTGCTGTCTCATAGAGCTGATGGAAGAGAAGATTCGAGGTTTGGAGATGCAGGTGAAACTCTGGTTGAGTTTAGGAGGGGGTTCAAGCAGATGATGGAGCAAAGGAATGAGGAGGCTGAAGGGAAAAACTCGGACCTGCAGATGGAAGCAGGACCAACGAACTCTGAGGGGAGAATGTTGGTTGAAGAAAGTGGCCAATGGAAGCATGTGATTGTGAGAACCCAGCAGAGGAAAAAACGGACTAGTGAAGGAGAAATAGAGCTCAGAAATAGGTTTGTGGGGTTGGAAAATGAAGAAGGGGCACAGCATGTGGTTAGTGAAGGTGAGAGGGCAAAGAAGAAGAGAAGAGCAGCTAGTCCTATACAGAGAGTGGATGAGCCTATGAAAATACCACCAAATAGGAGCCCCAGGAGGCTACAGGAACGGTTGCAGAGGATTGCAAAGGAGAATAGTAGACGAGATGACTTGCAGTCAGAAAGAACAGGGGATAGGCCGGAGAATCACACCGTTACCAGGAAAAGGCAGGTCTATGTGATTGGAGACTCCCTGCTGAGAAGAAGAGACAGGCCTGTAACCAGAGCTGATCTGGAGAACAGAAGGGTGTGCTGTCTGCTGGGTGCTAAGATATGGGATGTGGACCTGAGGCTGAAAAGGATCCTAACAGGAGCAGGAAAGAATCCACTGATTGGCCTTCATGTGGGTACAAATGATATAGATTCTCACCTGAACGTATCAAAGGAGACTATGCCAGGCTGGAGAAGACTCTTAAGGAAATCGAGGCTCAGGTGATCTGCAGTGGGATTCTGCCTGTCCCTAAAGGAGGACAACAAAGACGTGACAAGATTCTAATGATCAACAGATGGCTCAGGCAGTGGTGCTATAAGGAGGGCCTTGAGATGTATGGTCACTGGGAAGCATTCGTGGAGAGAGGACTTTTCTCTTGGGATGGACTTCACCTGAATAGGGAGGGAAATGAACGTCTAGGATGGAAGCTGGCACAACTGCTTAAGAGAGCTTTAAACTAGGAAGCTGGGGGAGATGTTGGGAGATGCCCATAGGAGTGGGGAGCAGAATGGACATTAAGAGGAAGGGTAGTGTAGATATCAGTCTAATAAGTGATATTGGCAGTAGAATGGCTGTGCCAATTCAGGTAAGTGAAGCCAAACAGCAAAAATTAAGATATTTGTACACCAGTATGAGGAGCCTAGGTAACACACTGGAGGAACTAGAGTTACTGGTATAGGAAGTGAAACCAGATATTATATGGATAACAGAAACATGGTGGAATAGTAGTCATGACTGGTGTACAAATATTGAAGGGTATGTGCAATTTAGGAAATACTGATATAAAGACAAAGGTGGTGAAGTAGCATTGTATATCAATGATGAGATAGACTGTAAAGAAATTAGACGGAATTGATAAGACAGAGTCTGTCTGGGTGAAAATCACATTGGGGAAGAAAGCTACTAAAACTTCCCCTGGGATAGTGCTTGGGGTGTGCTACAGACCACCAGGATCTGATTTGGACATGGATGGAGACCTCTTTAAGGCTTTTAATGAAGTAAATACTGATGGAAATTGTGTGATTATGGGAGACTTTGACTTGCCAGATATAGACTGGAGGACAAGTGCTAGTAGTAATAATAGGGCCCAGATTTTCCTGGATGTGATAGCTGATGGATTCCTTCACCAAATAGTTACTGAACCAACAAGAGGGGATGCCATTTTAGATTTGGTATTGGTGAGTAGTGAGGACCTCATAGAAGAACTGGTTGTAGGGGACAACCTTGGTTCGCGTGACCATGTGCTAATTCAGCTCAAATTAAATGGAAAGATAAACAAAAATAGATCTGTGACTAGGGTCTTTGACTTCAAAAGGGCTAATTTAGAAAAATTAAGGGAATTAGTTGGGGAAGTGGGCTGGACTGAAGAACTCATGGATCTAACAGTGGAGGAGGCTTAGAATTACTTCAAGTCAAAGTTGCAGGAACTATCTGAAGCCTGCTTCCCAAGGAAGGGGAAAAATTCATAGGGAAGTGTTGTAGACCAAACTGGATGAGTAAGCATCTCAGATAGGTGATCAAGAGAAAGCAGAAAGCCTACAAGGAGTGGATGATGGGGGGGATCAGCAAGGAAAGCTACCTCTTGGAGGTCAGAACATATAGAGATAAAGTGAGAAAGACCAAAAGCCAAGTACAGGTGGACCTTGCAAAGGGAATTAAAACTGATAGTAAAAGGTTCTATAGTCATATAAATAGAAAGAAAGAAGAAGTGGGACCGCTAAGCACTGAGGATGGGGTGGAGGTTAAGGATAATCTAGGCATAGCTGAATATCTAAACAAATTTTTGCCTCCATTTTTGATGAGGCTAATGATGAACTTGGGGATAGTGGTAGGTTGGCTAATGGGAATATGGATATGGAGGTAGAAATTACCACATCCAAGGCAGAAGTCAAACTCCAAAAGCTTAATGGGACTAAATCGGGGGGGGGAGGGGCAGATAGTCTCCATCCAAGAATATTAAAGGAACTAGCACATGAAATTGCAAGCCCATTAGCAAGGATTTTTAATGAATCTGTAAACTCAGGGGCTGTGCCATATGACTGGAGAATTGCTAACATAGTTTCTATTTTTAAGAAAGGAAAAAAAAAGTGATCTGTGTAACTACAGACCTATTAGTTTGACCTCAGTAGTATGCACGGTCTTGGAAAAATTTTTGAAAGAGAAAGTAGTTAAGGATATTGAAGTTAATGGTAATTGGGATAAAATACAACAAGACTTTACAAAGGTAGATCATGCCAGACCAGCCTGATCTCCTTTTTTGAGAAGATAAGAGACTTTTTAGACAAAGGGAATGCAGTAGATCTAATTTGCTTACATTTCAGTAAGGCATTTGATATGGTTCCGCCTGGGGAATTATTAGTTAAATTGGAAAAGATGGGGATTAATATGAAAATTGAAAGGAGGATAAGAAACTGTTTAAAGGGGAGACTACAATGGGTCATACTGAAAGATGAACTGTCAGGTTGGAGGGAGGTTACTAGTGGAGTTCCTCAGGGATCGGTCTTGGGACCAATCTTATTTAACCTTTTTATTACTGACCTTGGCATAAAAAGTGGGAATGTGCTAATAAAATTTGCAGATGACACAAAGTTGGAAGTTACTGCCAATACAGAGAAGGATCGGGATATCATACAGGAAGATCTGCATGGCCTTGTAAATAAGTAAGTAATAGAAATAGGATGAAATTTAATAGTGGAAAGTGCAAGGTCATGCATTTAGGAACTCATAAAAATAATTTCTGCTATGAGCTGGGGATGCATCAGTTGGAAGTGACAGAGGAGGAGAAAGACCTGGGTGTATTAATTGATCACAGGATGACTATGAGCTGCCAATGTGATGTGGCCATGAAAAAAGCTAATGCAGTCCTTGGATGCATCAGACAAGGTATTTCCAGTAGAGATAGGGAGGTGTTAGTACTGTTATACAAGGCACTGGTGAGACCTCATCTGGAATATCGTGTGCAGTTCTGGTTCCTCCATGTTTAAGAAATATAAACTCAGACTGGAGCAGGTTCAGAGAAGGGTGGCTAGGATGTTCTGCAGAATGGAAAACCTGCCTTATGAGAGGAGACTCAAAGTGGTTGGCCTGTTCAGCCTAACCAAAAAGGTTCAGGGGAGATATGATTGCTCTCTATAAATACATGAGAGGGATAAATACCAGCAAGGGAGAGGAATTATTTAAGTTCAGCACCAATGTGGACACAAGAGCTAATGGATATAAACTGGCCATCAGGAAGTTTAGACTTGAAATTAGACTCAGGTTTGTAACCATCAGAGGAATGAAGTTCTGGAATAACCTTCCAAGGGGTGCAGTGGGGGAAAATAACCTAGCTGGCTTCAAAAATGAGCTTGATAAATTTATGGAGGGGATGGTATGATGGGACAGCCTAGTTTGGCAATTGACTGATCATTGACTACTGGTGGTAGATATGCCAATGGCCTGTAAAGGGATGTTAGATTGGGTGTGTTCTGAGTTATTACAGAGAATTCTTTCTTGGGTGTCTGGCTGGTGAGTCTTGCCCACATGCTCAGGGTTTAACTGATCGCCATATTTGGGGTCGGATGGGGCACGGCTCACTTGCTGGTGGATTCTTTGTACCTTAAAATCTTTAAACCATGATTTGAGGACTTTAATAACTCAGTCATAGGTCAGGGTCTGTTACAGAAGTGGATGGGTGAGGTTCTGTGGTCTGTGCTGTGCAGGTCAGACTAGATAATCATATTGGTCCCTTCTGACCTTAGAGTCTATGAGTCTGAGTTATTTTATTACACACACACACTTAACAAAAATATGTGTGTGTACTTCGTTCAGATTCCTGTATAAGCAAAATTGTCTTAGAATTTTCAGGCTTTAACCACATGTTTGGCATACAAGTTACATTACTAAGGGGAAATAAAATGAAATGTAACTCAAACAATATACTGAACATAATATAAATGGCTTAATTTAAACCCACACAAATAAGGTAATTTAGAGTTAAAATTATAAATGTCCTTAGCCCCGCCCACATATACACATCATTTTTGCAGTACAATATATTCAAGATTCTTTTAAAAACAGACTTGCTTAAATAAACCAGAATGTAATAAAATATACTGTAAGCTATTTTAATTTAAACTATCCCTTTAGAACCTATTAACCTATTGTTTATTTGAAGGAAAAATCCTTGCTCATCTTATACTTTTATACTATAAAGATTTCCCACATTGCACACCTGCTTTATTTACTTTAAAATGGGTCAAATGTTCCTTTTTACTTACACAGCCTGATGCACAACTCTGGATTTTTCAAGGAGGTATTCTGAAATTTGAGCTCCTACTACAGTTCCTCCACAAGTAAATTTCATTTCTAAGTACTTTCCAAATCTGCTGGAGTTATCATTGATAATAGTGCCCGCATTTCCAAATGCCTCTACAAGATTGTTCACTTGGAGTATCTTCTCCTGGAGAGTCCTATTATTAGCCTAGATATAAATGCCAACATATAGAAAAGGTATTGCTTAAAACTGCCTCAAGAATTATCCCAAAATAACTGTTTTCAAATGGGTATTTCCATTTACATTTGGTATTGTGAGTTATAGTTTGTTTATTTTGTATACTTATGGAATCTCTATTTGGGTATCACAATAAACATCACAACTCTGTAATGAGAAAGAATTCCCTTTTTCTTTTCTCCTGGGCCAATGGGGAAAGGCCTTTTTCTTGCCCACATAGGCCCCAATACAGCAAGGTTCTTAAACACATACCTAGCTTTAAGCACATCAGTGGGACTACTGCATGCTTAAAAATAGGCACCTGCCTCTGTACCTTGCTGAATTGGGGACTTAATTTTTATCCATTCCACTATCCATCCCAGGTTTTTATACCTCACCCATCACCATGATAAAGGAGCACTTCAGACTGATTTACAGTATGCTGAAGCAAGGGCTAAAAATATAGAGTGAAATCCTGGATTCATTGTTGTCAATGGGAGTCAATGGCATAACTCCCAATGACTTCAGTGCGGACAGGAATTCACCTATGCACTCATTTTCAGTAAAGTATTTGTGTTTTCACTCTTCTCTTAATATTGAGTCAATTATTTTTCCCACTAGGCAGCCATCTTCCTACTGTTTTTCTAAGGAGGACACTCCTGAAGGCTTATGAAGATACCCTAATGCAGTGATGTGATTAGCTAAAAATCTACCTTCACTCCCTGAATGTGCCACTGCTCATTATGCCAAGCCTTTAAAATACAAATCTCTCCAAAGCTGACCCAAACGTGGGCATTTTTCATCCTTGTGATTTGCTTTAAGGAGCCAAACCATCAAGTCAGACTTAACTGGTCTAAATCATATGGAAAGACAGTGACACTGATAACAATCCGTTGCTTAAGTGAGGTGAACTTGTCACAAAGTGAAACAGAATTATACACAATACATTTTCGGAAAATTTAGGACAGTTTCTAAGGCAGAGGATTGTCTAAGAAGGGTAAAGGTTTCATCATGCTGTGTAATATTTTACAACGTTCCAATATTGTTTCCAAGTGGGTGAAAGAGGATAGGTGAAGTGAGGGTTGAACAGGGAGAGGCACATCATCCCCTCCCTGACGATGCAAAGGTTTTCTGGAGAAGGTAATACAGTCTTGGCGATATCACCTTTCCTGTGCCTTATCCTCAACCCTCTGCTAGCAGATTCCACTATAGAATTAGGGGGTTTGGAGACTGTAAAAACCACTGCAGGTTTGAGAATATGTTCCAATCTGTTCAGGTTTCAGGCTTGAGAGAGATTTGTGGGAACACCTATTTAAAAACATACCTTTCCCAAGACCGTGAGCTGCTGAACCAGGAGATGGGCACTCTGCGTCTTGCCAGCTCCACTTTCCCCAGAAATGACAATACACTGAAGAAGATGACAAGAGCAGAAGTCCATTTGCCCTCATTGCATCCCTCTCAGCAGAGAAAAGGGTATGAGATATAAATCTGGCTGAGTAAATAAATGCCTTTACCTGATCTGAGTTGTATGTTACCATGGATTGGTATCCAATGTCAGCCACAGCAAAGATGTGGGGGGGATTGGCAGTCCGCTTTGCTCCAATATACAGTTTGGAATGCTAAGGGTCAGAAAACTGCAAATGTGAACTATGTTCCCTTAATATCTATTTTCGTATTATTTTATCATGTTGTCATTGTATTTACTGATTGCTGTGCAGCATCCTAAGCATATTAGCAGGGAGGCTTCATAAATAAAGAATTATTATTATTACTACTATACTAACTATACTGTGGGCCAATGGATCCTTTGTATTATATTTTAAATACTATTAAAAAGGATCTGGTATGCTTTGAAATTTCATCATGCCCTGATTAGATCAAGATTTCATGTTTTCAGGCACAAAGCACTGAATTACTATTTCATCCCATTTTCTTTTCATATATCCATTCAGTATTTTTATATGTTCTTAGGTGGTAAACCTTAGCAGATGTTCTTTTCTCTATGCCATAATGGATAACAAACAATGACAAACTTAGACTGTCGTATCAGCCATCCATTGTTAAAGTAACATGAATTACACTGGTGTAAATCTGAGGTAAATGGGAGAACCAGGCTCTTAGTGTGAAGCATGGTGAAGAGTAACAACACTGGGTGGTATAAGCCTCTTTCAGAAAACAAGATACGTGAAATTTGGGGGACTTATTGTACACCGGGCTTCACTCTGTGGGTGTGGAGAGAGGGAGACACTGTGTATGAAAGATAGCCTGTGTCATTTATGCTCAGGGATTCAGCACATAGTAATGAAACTATTTATATAAAAATATGCCCGAATGCATGGGGGTGATGATTTTATTGATAATTCTGTTACTTAGATGTTTTATTATCATCATGAATGGTATTACTCAGTATTTAATATGAATTTTCAAATTTTACTGGAAATTACTACAAGCAAAAGACACCTGAAACTCTTTTTTCACACCTGTGCAGAATAAAGGTCTAAGTTCCTAAATGGATTGACAGCAACGAGAATGTCTCCTACATATGTGTAGATCTGATCTCTGGCATAGCTCTTCTGCAACTGCTCCGTTACTGTATTCTGTTGTGGAAAAAAAAATATGGAAGCCAAGGCATGTTCAAGAAACACTTTAGTACCTTCAAACAGTGACATTCAAAGGCCACGGTATTTTTGTATCCCCATCCCCTCTGAATCACTGTAGAAATATTAACTAATTAATAATGCAGTAACTCAATCAATTTTATTCATTTAGGACTCACTGCTATCTCTCTTTTTATACTCCCTACCCCCAGAATTCACATCATTGTTCCATGCAAGGATCACTAGACTGATTTCAGACTTGCCATTCCAAATTTTCCAACTTTTTCCTCAGTTCCAATCATTTAGACATAGAAGTTCATCTGTTTGGATCTCTCTGAAGCCTTTTACATTGCACATTTTAATGTGCACTCCTTGGAGTATGCTCAGTGTCTACAAATGTAAATAATTAGGTACTAGATTGAACATATCCATATATTAATTAGCACACTATGGGATCATCTCTTGATCTGTTCCGATGGCTTTTTGCTGCCTAAATTGTCCTAAATTGGAAGCCGATTTCCTTCAGCACAGGAAAATCCTAGTGTGGCACAATGCTGGTAAGTAAACTCTTTGCCACTTGTCTTACCCCTGTTTTCCACAGAGGAAGCAGAAAAGAGGCAGAAAAGGGTGCTCTGTCAAATCCCCAGCTAAGGAAGCAGTTGGCTGTAGCCTGGGGTAACTTACAGCAGCCTTGAAGCTACTCTAAGTTATGTGGCAAGATGTCTGGACCAGGTTGAAAAGTTGAAAACCAGGTGAAAAGGTTGCTTAGAGTCACCATCCCCTCAAACTGTGTTGTGTGTAAACTTGAGAGAGTTGATAATTGAACCGTCTGTATTTGAAAGACTGAAAAATAGGGTGGAAACTCAAGAAGGTGCAACTGGGATGGTAACACTTACTGCCATAGGAAAACACATGATGAAAGCTCTTAACAGGCTTGGAAATCTACCTTTTTTCTTGTTTTGAACCATATTTTTCAATAGACTGAATACCATCTCCCTTTATGAGCATGACATGGCTTTCACTAAACGGACTCCTTGGCAACAGTAGAAATCACACTGTCAGCATATGGTTATTCCAAATGTAAAGAAATGTGTAATGGATGTGAGCTCTATGCCTTAGATGAATAGCCTTGATTAGCTGAGCTACTGTACTATTAATTAGCTAATGTTTGCACAGTGCTTTGAAAATGTACAGCACGCTGTAAGTGGTGCTATCATTATTCAGTGCTCACAGTATACCTGCATAAGAGCCAAGTTCAGGCTCCCTAATGGTTGATATGTCAGTGAAGTTTAATTTGCAGATGGAGATCATGAATTTTATTCTCTTGTGTGGCAGACCATGAACCATTCAGCAGAGCAACACTGGCATTTCATCCACATCCACTCACTGCCTCTGAGAACTGCAGATAAAGCATTGTGGCCTGATTATTCTCTCACATATACACTAATATAAATCTCAGGTAACACCGCTGATGAAAATGGAGTTGCTCTATTGTAAAGTTAGAGTAACAAGAGATTTAGGCCCTCTGATTGCATTCCCTAGCAAAAAGAAGGAAAACGAGAAATAACTGTTTGTAATAAGAACAGTGCAAAGTAGGATGCAAGGGGAAAAGCTTTAAAAGCAGAATTTTGGTCACAGAACTCTTTTCCCCTCAGGTTGCTTGTCACAGAAGGGATTCATGTTTCAAACCTGGGCAAACAGCACTATTTGAAGTAACTAAAATATTGAAAAAGTGGGTCTTACATGACCTAATCCTGAGCTGGTGTCAATTGGCACAGCACCATTGACTGCAATGGAGATACTGCAGTTTATGCCAGCTAAGAATCTGACCCATGATGATGTGTCAACATTAAGCTGGGACAACATCAGATGAACATAGGATGGGATATGCTGTATCTAGAGTTGTCCCATCTTAAAGTTAAATCATCTCATGGATCAGATTCTTGACTGGACTAAAATGGCATTGTTCCATTGAAGTCCATTGAGGTTTTTAAGCTGCGGCTTGACAAAACCCTCGCTGGGATGATTTAGCTGAGGTTAGTCCTGCTTTGAGCAGGGGGTTGGACTAGATGACCTCCTGATGTCCCTTCCAACTCTAATATTCTATGATTCTAACTCGATGGTGCTATGCCAATTTACTCCATCTCAAGATCTTGCCCATGAGGATGTTTTGGCATTAAGATGTAACTACAGATACAGCAAATTTCATCTCATGTTCAATGATCAGGCAGAAGTCTGCAAAGTATCACGGACCATTATGTAATTGCAGTGTGAGAATGGAGGTTAATCTAAAAATCAATGTAGGCTAATAAAAAAATAGAGCAGTATTTTGTTTGGCTCTTACCTGAACACCAGTTTCCAAGAAAGCTTTAATAAGTTAAATATCTTACCTCGTCCAGTACCTCCAAGGTTGCTAAATCATCTACCTCCTCCTGGTTTGAGACTAGAGACTTACTGTAGCTCCCTTTCTTAGTATGAATACGCTCAAATCTACAAGAGAAGAGACATATGCTTTCCTGATGTAAGAAAAACATTCTTTGCATCTTCAAGCTGTAGACACATTGAGATCAACTCCATAAAGATGTTCAAACATTCTGATGTATCAAATTCAAACATATGAATGACCAAAATAGCAGGACAGAATATAACTTTTGACTTCAGTACCCCTGAGGTTCACTAATTAAAAATAAAGGCTTTGTTATGGATATCATGTGGAAAGACTCGGCACCTGTGTAGTTTCATAGCACTCAACCCAAGCATAAAAGTCCATTTGTCAGCCACCAGTCAGGACTGGAACCATGCTGTATAGAGAAGGCAATAAACTTACAATACCTGTAGTAGCTATGTCCTGGCAGCAGCCTGAAAAAAAAAGAAAAATGACCTAAATCAGTATTATGCATAGTACAAATCTGGGATCGTATGGTTGAAGAGTATGACAAGAATGACACAGACAAATCCTCACAGAAGAAAGAATTTTTATTAAATAAATAAATAAAAATTAGTGACTTATAATTATTTAATGTTTAGTTTATGGTAGTGCCCAGAGGCCCTGATAGGGAAAGAGGCCCCACTGAATGAGGTGCTATATAAACACTGAAGTATCAGAAACAGTCCTTTTCCCTAAATGTGTACAGTCTAAACAGATTTTCTTGGACTATATGGGAAAAGATTGTACAAAGGACAGAATATTTCAAAACTGTCCTTTCTTATGAGCATGACTAAACTGTTAATTTAGTAACCATAAAAGGTTATTTTTTATTTTTAAATTGAACAAACAAAAGGAAATCTACACACTGTTGTAGTAATAATGAAGAAAAGCCACAAAGAATGGATTATCTCCTAAACAGGGGAAAAGGCACATTAAGGAAACCGGAGTGGGATTTATTAACACGCTAATAAAGGAGTCAATAGAGGATAGAAGGATCATGATTCAGATTGGGTATGTGCCATAAGAAGAGCAGGGAAGGTCAACAAATGGGAATTCATGAGCGTAACAGCAGAAGATTACAGACTGAATTTATAACTTGATTTTAGCAAAGCTTTTGATCTGATCTCCTAAGTATTCTTGCCAGCAAGTTAAAGAAGTATGCATTTGAAGAATGGACTATAAGGTGAATAGAAAGCTGGCTAGATCGTCAGGCTCAATGGATAATGATCAATGGCTCAATGTCTAGTTGGCAGCTGGTAACAAGTGGAGTGTCCCAGGGGTTGGTCTTGGGGCGGGTTTTTTTCAATGTCTTCATTAGTGATCTGGATGATAGGATGGATTGCACCCTCGGCAAGTTTGTAGATAACATTAAAATGGTGGGAGTGGTAGATATGCTGGAGGCAAGATAGGATTCAGAGTGACCTCGACAAACTGGAGGATTGGGCCAAAAGAACTCTGATGAGTTTCAAAAAGGACAAGTGCAGAATTCTGCACTTAGGACAGAAGAATCCCATGCACTCCTACAGACTGGGGACCAACTGGCTAAGCAGTTCTGCAGAAAAGAACCTGGGGGTTACAGTGGACAAGAATCTGGATATGAGTCAACAATGTGCCTTTGTTGCCAAGAAGGCTAATGGCATATGGAGCTGCATTAGTAGAAGCATTGCCAGCAGATTGAGGGAAATGATTATTCCCCTTATTCAGCACTGGTGAGGCCACATCTGGAAGATTGTGTTCAGTTTTGGGCCCCCTACTACACAAATTATTAAGGGACTGGGGCACATGACTTATGAGGAGAGGCTCAGGTTTTGTTTAGTCTGCAGAAGAGAAGAATGGGGGGGCAGATTTCATAGCAGCCTTTAATTACTTGAAGGAGGATCCAGGGAAGATGGAGCTAGGCTGTTCTCAGTGGTGGCAGATGACAGAATAAGGAGCAATGATCTCAAGTTGCAGTGGGGGAGGTCTAGGTTGGATATTAGGAAAAACTTTTTCACTAGGAGGGTGTCGAAGCACTGGAATGGGTTACCTAGGGAAGTGGTGGAATCTCCACCCTTAGAGGTTTTTAAGGCCTGGCTAGACAAAGCCCTGGCTGGGATGATATAGTTGGGGTTGGTCCTGCTTTGAGCAGGGGGTTGCACTAGATGACCTCCTAAGGTCCTTTCCAAACTTAATCTTCTGTGATTCTATGAACTGAGTTTAAATGTCTAATAGGGCAGCAGCAGCAAAGGGCCATGGATTGGATCAAATTTCCTGATCTCACTCTTTCAGATATCATGTAGAAAGGCAGAACACAAATGATTCTGGGGTGTGTTAGCCATGAAGCAGAGATAAACTGGAGACTGTTCTGTGTGAGTTTGAGTAGGTAATCATCTTGACTCCAGAGAAGCCATAGGAGGCCCTTTCGTTCACTCTGATGTTGAGGTGCACATCAGGAGACAGGAACCTACGAGTCAACTCAGCCAAAGATGGAAAAGTAGGGTGTGGCCAGCCAGCACAGCGAAGGATAGAAGGTTGGACAGAGGCCTGGGAAATCAGGCACCCGCTTAGCAATGGTAATGTTAAAGGGGAATCCCAAGACCTGGGGGAAGCTTAGAGGAGATCCTTGGGAGAGGCAAGCAAATCTGTACTATGCCAGGTCTGTGCAACTTCATAGATCTGGGATTGATATCTGTGGATTTTGTTAGAAGCCAAAGCCAGATGGGCTTGGGTTTTGACAAATCTTTTCACTCAGCTTAATTAAAAGCATTTGGACAACCTGAGCTCTTAACATGCACAGGCTTCAGCTCAAACTCTTAACATGCCTAAGCAGAAGGAACTGGTACACCAGGAATCGCTCTAGCGTAGTGGCTAGCAGAGTGCATTGGTGCTTGTACACAGCAGCTCATAAATCCTTGGAGATGGCACTTTATACAGTCTCTCATAGCTATTCAGCATTCAAGTCAAAAACTCACTCTGCATGTGTGTATACATTTCATTTAGCATTACACTGAAGTTCAATTGAGCATAATAACTATTTTCTGCAGGCGAGAGCGCGAGCAGCCCTGCTGCTGGCATAAGGGCTAGTGGGGAGGAAAGGAGCTTTTCCACCTTGTACAGAAGCCAGCAACAACTACAGTATTTTCATGGCTTTAAGCACAAAGGTGGGTGGTGCAAGCCCTCCATAGCTGAGAAATTCTGCCTGTTTCCTCACCAGCTAGTTTAGTGGCTTGTGAAATTAATTCTATTAATTCTGAGATGACTGACACAAGCTGAGCCATCAGTGAAAATCACCATATACTTAACAGAAACAAAAATACAAAGTACTCCAGGCTTTAAGCCAGATTGCACCATTAAAAGCACAGCCCTGTGTAGAGGTCAGAGGTATAATGAGTATCCTGGGAAGCATAGGATTGATGCTCTCCTTCGGAGGGTGGGATAAAGTAAAAGTCCTGTCTGTTTTTTCTACTACTATTCAGAGTCCTGTGGGCTGCGATCAACTGTCGATAATCAGCCACAGCTGCATGGGAAAGCTATGGATTTCTTGAGTCCTTTGTAACTGTCCTGCAAGATTCACCACAGCAGGGTAACAAAATGGCCCATGATTTTTTAGTTGCATGTAAAATACACTGAAGCTGAAAATATGTAGGAATAATGGCATGTGGCATCCAGATGATTGATGTGAAGATACAATTACACTTTTCATAGATCTGATATTTTCTGCAACACATTCTGCTTCTTATTGGAGACTCTTGTGCAGTAATAATTTCCCTAGTCATCTATGCTCTCCTATTATAATATTATGAAGACAGTTTTGGTTTTATGTATCATGTTGTACTGAATATGATGTGAAAATATTAAAACTTAATTACAATGCTCATCATTCCAATGTCTGTTGATGCTTGAGATTTTTTTCTTGGCTCTCTAAAGGATGTTATTGCATCCAGAGGCAAAATCTGTAATTAATAACAATATAAATAACAACAACAATAATAATAAAAGAAATAAAAAAGCTTCATGTAAATATCCTATTATACACTACCCTTGTGTTTATGTATCTCCATTATTCTTAACAGATTCAAATACAGAAAATTCTTTAATACGGCAAACTATGATTTGCTATAAATAAATCTGCACATTTGAAGCAATATACTTTGTGCAGCTACATGAAGGTCATTTTGTTCTTTAGAATACGTATCTGACATCACTGTGACTTTGATGAAGACTGCAAATGCACACATGAAGAAAATATGTGGCAACTGACAATATTTTATTAAACTACATTATGTTCTATTTTTTCCATCATCTGAGGAGTACTCAAAGCAAAACCTTACGTCAACTGATGTTTTCCATTTCTGGTGTAATTATTACTCATCGCATATTGCTGTGTTTTTTTTAAAATCATACTGAGTACTGGAGAGAGTGATGTATCCCTGGATTTGTTTCCAGCACTATATTTCTTTCAACCTAGGAGGTTAGCAGATGCTTTGCTATAGGAGGAAGAAAAAAAACCCCAGTTTCAGAAAATTGTATGTCCCTCCTCCTCCAACATTTTTATCTTTTTATGGAAAATTGGTCTTTATTCTTGCCACTTTAATGGATGCTTAATTTATATAAAAAAGGAAGAAGGGAATCCAAAGATTTCCATGTGATCCTGTTTGGCTGACATCCTGAGAACTGTATAGCTTGTTAAACCACATTATACAGTTCATTTCCTATGTATACCAGAGAGACAGATTTGCAAAACACAAAATATTTTCCTGCTTTGCTGTCAAAGTGCACAGACATCCCTCAAGGACACTTATACTGCTTCACTTCCTCAAATTCCAACCACTAAAAAACCTCCTAGGCCACATTAGTGTTGAATTTTTGTCATCATAATGTGCATGGACACTGTGAACTGAAATAACTAGGTTCCCATGTCCAGTTCAGAGAAATTATTTGTTGTAGGCATCAAATCCCACAGCCATGTTCAACATGCAACTGAAGAAGCTAAAGGCTAGAAACATCAACCCAGTATAGAGAAGAAAACAAGCCGAGGCAGAATTGTTTCTCTTCATTCCCCCACCTTGTCTTCAAGATTGAATGAAAACAAAATGAGACCACTGGAGGCTTTTTTTTTAAATTGTCAGAATGATTTCTGATGGTTCCAAAAATAGTGTAAAATAGTGTAATTCATAATACCCTATTGAATCTTTCTGCCATTTGTGAGGTAGTGAAACATAAACAAAATAAAATACGCTAGCTAGTATGGAAAACTCAAAAGCCAAGCAAAGAATTTTAAAAGACTAGAAAAGGTCTGGCATTAACATAAGGTATAAAGAAGACATTAAAATAGTAAAAATACATTTTATCTAAAGTGTTAACACCTTTAGGCCTCTCAGAAACTAACAAATTATAATTAAGAGCAAAATGTATTAAAAGGCAGCACAAACATTGAAACCTGTTCATAACAGTCATCACCAGGGCTTCTATTTTACACAAGGGGGGCCATGTAATGTAAATCAAAAAAGACAAACATACAGGCAGTATTTCAGTCCCGCTCTGCAGCATAGCACTACAAATGGCACCGTGGGCTCTTCTCTTTATTGTTCTCAGGACTCAGTCTTGCATTGTATGCACAGCCCCACATTAGAAGTGACGTGGTGCATGCAATGAGTGGGACACAGGTGGAAAGAGTTGTGGGTACGGGATTGATGCTAGTGGTGGAGTAGTCATTGGAGTGGATTCCTTCCAGTGCTCCTTGACATGCAAGAGAAACATCCCTGCTTCTACTCTCCCTCAAGGGATGCTCTATTCTCTCTCCCAGTACCCTGGGCCTGTCCTACGGGCAGGGGTGGAAAGAGACAGGGACCACAGTCTTGCCGCCTATGGAGAAATGTGTGTCCTAGGAGCACACGGAGGTACCCTAAAGAAGGTCATTCAGCAAGGGTGGGGAGGTTGAGAAGCTTCTTGAGCTTTCCTGAAACCCACAGAAAGGTCAGTCACAGCCTGCAAGAATCCAAAAGTAGCCAGTTAGGATGGCTTTAAAGCCTCACTGTGCTATCAGAGTAGCTCAAAGGGTTGAGAGAATCTGGCTGTGTGTGGTTTGGACATACAGAGTCACACAACAGCAGTGTAATTGTCTTTGTGTTAAAAGGCAATAGTATACAGGAAGAGAGTGCTGAAAACCCACCTAACCATCACAAGACTCCATACCCACTATCCCAGGGATCTGTAATAAACTTCAGTATTTTCATATACTTCAAATAGGAGATAACATTTTGCCACAGTTACTTGGAGTCATAATACTTGGAGTTCATAATGCTTGACAGCGCAGTCGTTGAAGTGAAAGCCCGGGTCTGGGAGAAGTTTGGAAAGACCATACAGAACGACTACTGGACAGCCTCAAAGGTGTTCTGGCAAACCATTTGTCACCTTAGGAGGGGTCGGCAGGACGTTGCCCAGGCTGTTTTCCACAAGAGTGGTGAAACGCTGATCGCATTTCAGAGAAGATTGTCCAGAGGTAAAAGGAGCACTTTGAGGAACTCCTCAACCCGATGGACATGCCCTCTTTTCAAGAGGCAGTGCCAGTAACCCCCGGTCAGATCAGATCTATTTCTGTTGATGAGGTCGCTGTGGTGGTAAAGTGCCTCTGCAGTAGCAAGGCAGGAAGGGTGGACGAGATTCGCCCTGAGACGTTGAAATCACTGGACAAAGTTGAGGTGTCATAGTTAATGTGCCTCTGCAATGTGGCACAGAAGGCAGGTGCAGTACCTCGGGATTGGCAAATTGGGATGGTGGTCCCAATCTTTAAGAAAGAAGACCAGAAAGTGTGTTCCAAATACATGGGGATCACATTCCTCAGCCCACTGGCAAGGCCTATGCCAGCATGTTATGAAGAGGCTACACCTGTTAGCTGAACCTCAGATTCAGGAGGAACAATGCGATTTCCATCCCAGACATGGAACAACAGACCAGCTTTTTTATCTCTCACAGATACTCGAGGGAGTTTGCCAACCCGGTCTCCTTTTGTTTTGTAGACCTGGAGAAGGCTTACGACTGCGTTCCCCAAGATGTCCTGTGGGAAGTGCTGTGGGAGTACGAGTGCCAGTGCAGCTGCTGGGCGCTATCTGGTCTCTCTATTCCCAGAGTGAGAGTTGTGTTTGCTTTCTTGGCATTAGGTTGAGCTCATTCAAAGTGGGCACTGGACTCCACCAAGTGTGCATCTTGTCCCCATTCCTGTTCATGATCTTCATGAATAGCATATCAAGGTGCAGCCAAATTGGGGAGTGTATCTCGTATGGGGACATGGAGGTGGCATCTCTGCTGACTGCAGATGATGTTGTCCTTCTTGCTTCTTCAGACTCTGATCTCCAATGTGCACTCGAATGCTTCGCTGCTGAGTGTGAAGTGGCTGGGATGAGAATCAACACCTCCAAATCGAAGGTGATGGTTCTTTTCTGGAAGAAAAAGGATTGTTCTCTCCAGGTGAAGGGGGAAGAGGTCTTGTTCACGAGTGATGGTAAGCAGAAGTGTGAGATTGACTGGTGGGCTAGTGTGGTGGTGGCAGTGATGCAGGCACTGTGCCGATTCATGGTGTTGAAGAGGAGCTGAGTTTGTGGATGAAGCTCTCGGTTCACAGGTCAGTTTACATCCCCATCCTCACCTATGGTCATGAACTTGGATAATGACCGAAGGGACAAGCTTGCGGGTAAAAGCAGTGGAAATGAAGTTTCTCCACAGGGTGGCTGGGCTGACTCACTGAGATAGTGTGAGGGGCTTGGCTATTTGGTAGAGCCTCGGAGTAGCACCGCTACTCCTTCAGATCAAGAGACGTCACCTGAGTGGTTTGGGCATCTGAGAAGGATGCCCCCTAGTAGGTTTCCTTTGGAACTGTACCTGGCACATCCCACTGGGAGAAGGCTGTGAGGCCAGCCCAGGACATGCTGGAGGGATTATATCTCCTGGCAAGTCTGGGAATCCCTGGGAATCCCCCAGGAGGAGCTGAAACCTGTTGTGGAAGAAAGAGAAGTCTGGTCCTCCCTACTCTCCATGCAGCTGCCGCAACCCTCACCAGGAAAAATGGCATAAAGGAAAAGAAGAAGAGGAAGATTTTATGAAACACACAGTGGAAAATTTCTTGGCACATGAACAAACAGCAAGGAAACGAACACACTATCCAATGCCAACTAAATCCAATCTCTTCAGCACCTGTACACACCATCTTTGGGAAAGAATTGAGTATACAGATATACCCTCTACCAAAGGAAATTATCTGGCTCCTATAACCATAGCATCTCAGTGCAATCTTTAATGCATTTATTCACACAACACTCCAGTGAGGTAGGGAAGTACCATTTTCCTCATGGGGAACTGAGGCTCCGAGAGGCTAAGTGATTTACCAAAAGTCACACAAATAGTCTGTGGCAAAGCAAGGAATTGAACCTGGGTCTCTCAAGTGCCAGCTAGTTCCTGAACCACTTGATCATCCCCCTTGCCATATCTAGAAGCTCAACAATACATTGTATTTGTTCAGCCAACAAGGGGAGTGAATTCCAGAACTGGGAGCCCTCCACTGAAGGCACCCAGACTCTAGGTTGCCAAAGGTCAAATTTAGGGATTGTTAGCAGTTGTATCCCAGCTGATCTCAACTGCTGTGACGAATCGCAGAGAGAAAGGAAGTCTCTGAGCACCCAGGAAGCAAACAATGCAGTACAAGGCGCTGTATTAAATCTATGCCAGAAATCAGCTGGACACCAGAGCAGGCTCTGAGAACAGCTGTAATGTACTCTCTGCAGCTGGTATTGCTGAATATGTTGGTAGCCACATTCCACACTAGCTGAAGCTTTTAAATTATCTTGAAGGGCAGCCATTTAACAGCTGATCATTATATTTCAATACAATCTCTGTGTGTTCAGTATGAATTTTGATTTTGACAAAAAAAATATGAGCAACAATGATGGGCCCAAGCCTGCATTCCTTGGACATCGAAAATGTTCAGTGCAGCCATTGTGAAGATCAAGAAAGGATCTAGTCAAAGAATAAATGATGCCATTGGCTTCATTGTGAGTTCTGGGTGTGACGGAAACCGTTGACTAGACACCACGTAGATAACTAACAAGGAAGTGAGTCACAATTTCCAGGAGTTATTGTTGTACTAATTGTTGCACATTTCTGCAGAGATTATAACTGTAAATATGAAAGCAGTCAAGATTAAGATAGCTGAACAGCCAAAGATAAAAGCATTACAAGCAAGACTGTCAGAAGCAAAAACTGCAGTTCTGAAGGCCATCTCAAAGACAGCACCTTCTCTTTCACAGGAGAGCTACAGCCCTGGAAACACACATTTTCCATGGTATCATTTCTTCTTTGACCACTCATTTAGCCTTTCAAGAGGCATTCTTTCAGAATAGCTATTGTGTACATGTTACAGTGCTGATTTATAATAATAAATTGGGTGGCTGATTTATAAGAAGAAGTTGGGTAGTGATTTCATTTTTTAGGCCAGTAATCTGACTGCAGGAATGTAGCTATGTAATTTAAAATGTGAGTTGATTCATTAAAATAATGGTAAAATTCCTTATAATTATATCTTGATCAGCTGCAACAAATCAATATAACCCACATCACAACACAGTGCATTGCTTCCTTGTCTTGTATTGGAGCACGCAGGATCAGCAAAATTGTCTTTACTGTACTTGACAGGTCATGCTCGTGACAGAGACAACGCCTATGAACCCGCTGAAGACCAAGACCCTGATCCTGCAAGCTACTCCACACTGACTTTCGACTGGACTCTGTGTGGCTGCACAGTCCACCTGCATGGAGCTCCTTTACAGGATTGGGACCCAAATATGTAAAACTGTCCATTTGAACTAAGGGGGGAAAGTTTAAAATAAGAAAACTCCCTTTCCTTTTAGTACTATAGCTTACAGAGTTCATTTCCTATTCTGATATTTTTCACCTCTTTTGAGATTTACATGGGGTGCAGGTGAAAAAGATGGCATTGCTCTAAAGGGGTGACTGACAAACATCTAAAGCCTTTAAGATGTTTCCATTTTTGTGACTGGAATGAGGACATTTACATAAAAATGTGTGTATGTGCATGCATGTCGTCATGTGCACACCCACCCTAAATTCATAAATTGTAGTGCCTAAAGATAAATAGCAGAACCCATGATAAATACTGTTAGCGCATGCATCTTTGACTGCCTAACCTGCTCTCTGCCTTCTAATCCATCTCCCTAGAATTTGCACTAACATTCCAAGCCCTTGACTATCAAGCAGCTTCAAACAAGCTGCCTTTTTAAAATATCAGTCTGCTAGAGAAATATTTCCTCATTCACTCCCCAAATGTAGAATTTCACACTCAAATGGCCTCAGCCTGAGATCCAAGATGAGCAAAATTCAGTCATAGATCAGTGACAGATTTTCTAAATATAAAAATGTCATGGCTTTAAGGCACGGAAACTTGCAGCATCACAAGGCTAGAAACGTGAGCTTTGCATGCTGGGGAGGTGTAATATAAAGGTGTGATTGGCACTCAGTTGGGATGCTGTGCAAAATGAACTCATGGCTTCACAACTTGCAAGTATACTGCAATATGCTAAATCACTGGAAAAACTCCTGGAGACTTCAGTAGGCTTTGAACTGAGCCCTTTAACACTAACATATTCTGTGTTGCTCACTCCCCTCAAAATATATATATTAGATGCTACACAATAGAACTAATATTGTTAAAAATACAAGGTTGCCAAGTCTGCATTCAGGCTACACCTACATATGCCCAACACCATACAATCAAGCAGGTGAGTCATTTCAGTCTCAATCACATAAATATTCTCCTTTTCCATTAACACAACACACAATGAGCCAGGTCTCTGCCACACTTTTACTGCTTTGTGCTCTTCCAGCTTAAAGAGAAACAAGAGGTGGAATATTCCAGTAGCTCCTATGCCAACCTGTCAGCCACTGGCATAAGGGGAATGTATAGAGAAAAGAGTCATGATGGAGTATCACCATGCCTCAGTGATTCCTAAACGCTAGTACATCCCCTGGGGGCCATGAGCAGCCAGCCTAATGTTAGAGTGGTCCTGAGGCTGCTCCATATTTTGCCAGGAGACCATGTCATCTTTCTTGAGCAGACCCAGGTTAAAAAAGACTGGATCTGGGATTTTGAGACAACTTATAGGAATGTGACATAATTTAGCATGTCCTGGCACTATGCTCCTTTTGAAATCTTTACAAGACATTTAACAAACAATATATAAAATCATCAGCATGCATCCAACAACATGTTCCCATTAAGGAACAATATAATGGGTCAAGTTAAGTTTGGGTGAGGGGTATAAATCAGGTGGAATGATACTGAGTGATGAAGGCATATAACACTTGGCAGGGAGCTGGCTGAACTGTTTATTTCCAGACTTAATGTTTTGATTTAAAATGCAAAATTTTTGTAAAGAAAGTATAATATTTGGCGAGGGGTAGAAAGCAAGTGAGTTGGAGTCCACTGAAAGACACTTTCAACCTCAACCCTATGCTGAACAAGTTTTAGGGTTTTTTTTAGTTTGTATGGTATGTACACACACACATACACATACACGCACACCCACCCGCCCACCCCTTCATTGAATGATAACCTATTATCCTGATCCTGCGATCCTGCAATCTGATTCATGTGGTGGACCTCGCAGTCATGTAGAGTTCCATTGACACCATCTGGGATCTTCATAGCTCAGAAGTCAATAGACATGGAACTGATTACAGGGTGGGGACCTATTTGCTCAGGCACTGAAGAGGTTAATTAAATGGCACAAATTATGGACTTAAAAAGCGGTCTGTACAATCTTGTTACAGGTCAGTGAGACGATAACAGACACTGCTCTACACTGACTTCATTTACAGTCTTGGAATTCTAATTTCTTCTAGTGATATACTTAAAATTATGAGTATCTTTTATTTCAGTTCAAACTATTGGAAAATAATCACTGCTTTTATTGCTTGTACAATGATAATAGCAGCTGTTAAAGCAAGGATTTTAAATAAATCTAGTAAAAGGCTAATATTATTATAATATGTGCACTCCTACAGAAAGGCAATCCTTCCGCAAATGGTATCTATGAAAGGACAAAGTGGTAAACCAGAGCGGAAGTAATAATAAGTACAGTAAGTGCTGAATTATACTAATACTTGCAGACAAATGTCTTGTTCATGCACTGGACTTGCACCAGTTTAATTCAAATCAGTTTAAAAATGATTTAGTTAAATTTGTGTAAACCCCATGGGGATACTAATTTCAGTTTCAACCTGATTTATATTGTTTAAATCACTAAATTGAAATAATGGTGCTCACACAAAAAGTCAAACTAAATCAGATTAATATCACCCCTTTAGTTAAACAAGTTCAACTGTGTACGTAGATCAAACCATAAAGAGCTGAGAAAATATACTGTGTCCTGTTCTGTGAAAATTTTAAAGCAAAACTGAATTTGATTAACTGCAAAAGCATAGGCAGCCTCCTTACCCATCAATACAATTCCTCATTGGTTGGCTCCCAGAA
>ML675603.1:29491706-29546736 GCA_007922155.1 Mesoclemmys tuberculata
AGCCTCCTTACCCATCAATACAATTCCTCATTGGTTGGCTCCCAGAAAGAGCTGATAAGTCAACAAGAGACAAGCTAACTCTGCGAGAGAGTGCGCCAATGAAATATTCTGTCATTTGATAACTATCCATAAACGCAAGATGGGGAGGCAAAGCCATTTTCTTCCTGTCAGCAATCTGGAGGAGAAGGAAGGCCTTATAAAGCGCTTCCAGTAGTATTTTGCAGCATGTGCATTTTTAGGTTACTTTGAAAATTCATTTCTACTAATTCAAAAATTTAAAAATGGAAACAGTGGTTTATTTAACTATGGTGAGTTACATATGACGATGTAACCCAAGTCTCATTGGAAGTCAATGGAACTTAGGCTCTGAAATCATTTAGGCACTTTGGAAAACTTTACCAGGCATCATCACTTATTTTACACTGGGTTTTGTAAATTAATACATTATTTTTAAAAATTAGGTCTCTCTCGGCTGGGGCCTTTTCCTTCAATTTTAATGGTATGTATTGACACTTAATTCATTTATTTCAATTCCAAATCTCTCAGGGTTATCAGAGGAGATGGCAGATCTCTGGCATTCAGATGGTATCAATCCGGCATCTAACTGAAATGTGGACCAACTGCAATTGTTTTTTTTAATTGAAAAGCCAGAAGACAGAAACAACTAATCATCCACACACATTTCTAGATCATTTTTAGACAGCATTAGTCTCAGAATGCTTAAAGGTCGCAAATACTTTAGAAATATATTTATCACTGTCTTCAAAAGATAAACGGCAAAGCAAAAAATTCCCCAAGATCTGACCTGAAGACTGCAATATATATTAAGTTTATGTAAATATAAATAGAAATGTGGCAGATTTTAATAAGATTTCTCTGTGCAGCTCATATGGGGAGAATGTGACTCTGTGAGTGGATAGTGTCAAAAAAGTCTCTTAGATTTTATGTTCCATTAAAAAAAAATCTATTATCCTTTGCCTTGAAGCACAGGAGAAAAGCAAGAGAAATACATCAATACTAATCATATAGTGCATTTCACATCCAGTACATTACTTTGGTGAAGTTGTTCAAAAAAAATTGCAACATTGAACCAAACCATCTTCAGAACTGTATCTGAATGTGGTAAGATCTTGGTGTTTGATGGTGCAGAATTTATATTACTAAATGCCATTAGAAGAAAGAAAATATTCTGCTCAGTAACACAGAAAAGAGTCTTTTTAGCAATAAAACATTCTCTTTATTTGCAAGTTAAGGGCCTGATTTGGTCATCCTTACTCATATTAAGTAGTAACTGACTCTACAAGTAACCCCATTCATTACAGTGTAAGTGCTTGGTGTGACAAAGGGTATGTCTACACTGTAACTGGGCTGTGTGATTGCAGCATGTGTAGATGTGGCCAAGCTAGCTTTACTCTAACTAGGTTCAGTACCAATAGCAGAGAAACCATGGCACCATGGGCTTTAGTACAGACTGCACAAGCCTTCCTGGGACTTTGAGCAGATAGCCCATCTCAGTACACAAGCTAGCTAGATTAAAGCTACTCCAACTCTGACGACCTGTGCTGTAATGACACCCCCTGATTGTAGTGCAACCATTCCCTGAATGTTTCAGAACTGAACCCTTAGTGTTAACTGATTTTAAATGGTAAACATTTCAACAGCCTCCAAATTACTCTTTTACTCCATGCAGAAAAAGAAATAATTCAGGTACCTTGCCTTTTCAGTGACTCCCATTTGTTGGTGAACATCAATAAATTCCATAAGCTGCTTCTGTAATGCTTTCTCCTTGCCCTCAATTTGCTTAATGAAGTCGTGCTGCAAAAGATCGGATATTGTCGGGCGCTTCTCGTAATCTTTAGTCAAGCACCTGCACTGGCAGGAAAAGCAGGTTATCATTCAGGGAGCTGCACATAGTTAAGCAGTAAAGTGTAATTTTGAATTCATTCATGCCTAAGTCACATACCTGCAGCATTATCTCATTAAACTATGCACATCTTAATCACACCAGCCATAAACAGACATACAGAAATTTTGATAGAATTTGGGATCAAAATATGTTAAATCACATTATTTTAAATCAGAAACATCATGCAGATTAAAGAAACTGCTGGAAAAAACAGAAAATGTTCAAATGTTATTAGTTCTAATTTCATTGTGGCTTCTCAATAGGACTCTCAAATTGACACTATGTATATAAACTGAGAATGTACATGCTGGCTACCTCAGGGTTAAAAAAGCATCTGATCTTTAGGAAAGTTTGGATCCCAATTGAGAACCAGTCCCATCCCTAGTGCTGACTTGAATGCCCATGTATAAGTTAAGGACGTAATATTTAGGTGCCTATCCTTGAAAATTGGATTCCCGGTGAATTATAAATAGAATTTATATTCTAAATAGCGGATGCGAAGGGAAAGATTATATAATACTGTTCATCACTCTTTACAAAGCTTTCAAAAGTGACTTCAGATGCAACAGAACCAGCATGGTTCCACTGGGGAGAAGTGGGAAGGATTTGTGAAGCCAGACAGTCCCATTCTAGATATGCTCCCTGTACATCCTTATAGACTATAGACTCATAGGTCAGAAGGGACCAATATGATCATCTAGTCTGACCTCCTGCACAAGGCAGGCCACAAAACCCTACCCATACACATTTATAACAACCCCGAACCCATGACTGAGTTATTGAAATCCTCAAAAGTGAGATTTGAAGACCTCAAGCTGCAGGGAATCCACCAGCAAGCGACTCATGCCCCATGCTGCAGAGGAAGGCGAAAAACCTCCGTGGCCCCTGCCAATCCACCCCGGAGGAAAATTCCTTCCCGACCCCAAATATGGCAATCAGCTAAACCCTGAGCATGTGGGCAAGACTCACCAGCCAGCACCCAAAAAAGATTTCTCTGCAGTAACTCAGTTCCCATCCCATCCAGCATTCCCACAGACCATTGAGCAGACTTATCTGCCGATAATCCAAAATCAATTGCTCAAATTAAACTATCCCATCATAACATCCCCTCCATATACTTATCAAGCTTAGTCTTAAAGCCAGATAAGTCATTTGCCCCCACTACTTCCCTCGGAAGGCTATTCCAGAACTTCACTCCCCTAATGGTTAGAAACCTTCGTCTAATTTCTAGTCTAAATTTCCTAATATCCAATTTGTACCCATTCGTCCTCGTGCCTATAATAGTACTAAACTTAAATAATTCCTCTCCCTCCCTAACGTTAATCCCCCTGATATATTTATATAGAGCAAGCATATCCCCCCGGAGCCTTCTTTTGGCCAGGCTAAACAAGCCAAGCTCTTTGAGTCTCCTTTCATAAGGCAGATTTTCCATTCCTCGGATCATCCTAGTAGCCCGTCTCTGAACCTGTTCCAGTTTGAATTCATCCTTCTTAAACATGGGACACCAGAACTGCACACAATATTCCAGGTGGGGTCTCACCAGCGCCGTATATAACGGCACTAACACCTCCTTCTCCTTGCTGGAAATACCTCGCCTGATGCATCCTAAAACCGCATTTGCTTTTTTAACAGCCATATCACATTGGCGGCTCATAGTCATCCTGTTATCAATCAATGTAGCAAGGCTAGGAGGTAGGGCCAGCTGGAAGAGAAATAGAAATGGGGTCAATGGATCTGCTGTTATAAACAGAGCTAGAGGGGTTACTCCCAGCTCGGCAGAGCTACATGGCCATGCCCCCACCAGTGGCTGTCATTGGTGACAGGGTATAGCCCTTCATGGATTCCTTTTCAGGGTCACTAGAACTTCAAAAAATATTTTACTTTAAAATTGTAGGCAACTGTTCATTTATGGGATAAACCCAGAAATCTTGAAACCATACTTTAACAATTATTATAGATAAGACCTTTCAAACGTATGTCACTGCTTCAAAATCCTGGCCCCAATGACTTCAAATTTCCCACTGACTTTAGTGGGGCCAGATTTCACTCCAGGCCTTTTGTAGATGCTAATTCATTACTGCATCAGTCTTTGGTGGCCTCTGTGAAATAAGTTTGTGGTCTGAGGTCAGTTACTTCAGGATATACCCAAAACCACCACCACTGTATTGAAGAGAGGTTGGGAGGGAGAGGAAGCTTAAAGAAATTTACAAATCATCCTTTCATACACATCAAATACAAAGTCATAAGAAAGGTTTATATTTCTGGGGCAGATCCTCAGCTGGTAAAAACTGGTGAAGCTCTGTTGACATCATCTGAGTTGTGCTGATCTGCACCTCAAAATCCTTTTATATTTTAATTATTTGTATTATTTTCTTTTACAGAAATTTGCTTCACAAAAAGTGTGTTAATATGGCATAATGATCTGGTTAATTAAGAGGCTACATAAGCCCAGGATAGGAGTCCCTTCCAACGAGAGAGAGAGCACTCAGCTGGGGTGTGAGAGATCCCAGTTCAATTCCTTCTCTGAAAAAGTTTGTGGAATCAGCATTTTCCAACCAAAAACTGTCTGTCAAAAAATTCCCAACTAGCTCTACTCTCCATCAATCAGATTAAATCATTCAACTAGCCATTCAATAATACCGGGGCCAAATTCTGTCCGTTCTCAGTTACACCTGTACAGTTAAACTAGTACAGTTCCAACGATAGCCAGTTGGTGTTCCACAGCTAATGGGAACAGTACATGGTCCCAAATAACAAACAATGAATTACACTGGAAATCCTATAGAACTGATGTAAATCACACCCATAACAAATTCACCCTGATTCATGTTAATAATGTGTTTAAAACAACAGTAGTCAGACTGATACTGGAATTGTCTCCTGCAACCTGACTGTTCAGGAAGCTTAATATAAAACTATATTGCTTCTATATTTACATATAAAAAGAGGAATGTATACAAAACAAGTTTACTATAATAAATAAAGTGGAGTAACAAGGCAGAAACATAGTTATAGTGACAGATTTCAAGACATAATACAAAGATGTAATATGTTAACTACATGTATATACATATGTTCAGTCCAAAGGGTCTCAATTATTACTCACTTGTTAATAAAGTCATTGAATTCAGCTGACCATAGCTCTGGTTGGTGTAATGTTGGAGGTGGATTTCTGCAAAGGTCAGTATTATGATAAGTTAACATGTACATACTTGACAAAAACAACATGAGAAGGCAGGCTGAGTAATGAGTTTTAGAAGAGCTATTGAAACAAATATTGATTTCCACTGGTTAAAGGAGCTTTGTGTAGACAATATAATACTTCATTAACCTTCTACTTTACATAACTAACAAAGCATCAAGGAGATCTACTAAATATAACCAAGAATTGCTGTCATTTCTCAAGCATGTCAATAAAAGTAAATGAAACTAACGATCGATTAATCACTATTTGTATACTGTGACAGCACCCTTGTTTACTTCTAAGCATAAGGCAATTTTTTTTTCTTTTTAAATAGGGGTACTTTAAGGAATCCTATCTTAAATTTCACAAAAAAGTGTCCTGGTTTCATTGCATTAACCAGCCCATTAACAAAGTATCAAAATTAATGAACACTATTATTATCTATTTGTCATTCATTAAGGTATCAAATGCCAGCTAATGTCAGACCTGTTGTAAATGGATACCACTCCTTTGCCTTCAACAGAATGCTTACTGGAGGTTTGAATTTGGCTCAGAATTTTTTGAATTGGCCTTTTTCCTTTGAAATAAAGTGTACCTTTTCTAAATAAAATACCCAATGATGGAAAAAGAAATCTCATAAAAATGAGGCCGTTTTTCAAAACAGTTCTATACCCACTAGGCAGTGCTGCTTCCCCTTTGGTAGGAGGAACTTGTAGGCTTCACAAATCAAAGGGCAAATCTGGTAAACTTTGCTAACTCTAACAACTCTACTCTTCTCTCAGCCACGAAATTCTCAATTTGTGCATCTTTAATGGCTATGTGAAATTTTGCTAACTCTAACAACTCTATGTCAAACTTTGCTAACTCTAACAACTCTACTCTTCTCTCAGCCACGAAATTCTCAATTTGTGCATCTTTAATGGCTATGTCAAAGAAACAAGTGCCAACTAGCATGTAACTAAACTGATGTACAATCCTCTTTTCCTCAGACTCCCATCTCAACGAGTTTCTCCATTTCAGTCCTGCTTTGAGCAGTGGGCTGGACCAGATGATTTCCTGAGATCCCTTCCAACCTAATTTTCTATGATTCTATAACAAAAATAGAGTTTGAAGTGGGCTTAGATTTTACAGTCACTCAAGAGGAGGGTGAGGTTGCCCAGTATCTTGGGTTCTTTAGATAGTAGTTCCTCAGAATACAGCGTGAGGACAAGTCATTATGGTGCTTCAAACCTAAACCTCAAAGCAAGCACCTTTAGAAGGAGTGGTGGCTGAATGCAGCATGTGTGGACAGCAGTGTTGAAACAGGCAGTAGTTGGGCTTGGAGGAAGGTAGAAAAAATATATGTTTGTGACAAGGGGACCTTTATTCCATTGCAGGGGGTGGTGTTGGTGATGGAACCTCACAAGACATTTGAGAAGAGGAGTTAGCCACATGCTGTTCTGGCCTGTTTGTAGCAATCAGACTCAGATCTCAATCTCAGATCATTTTTTGTAGCAGCACACAAAGGACTTGACTGAGTCCTGTGCCCCTGCAGCATGAGGCAGCAGAACTATCCCTGCAGATGAAATGCATGCTGAAGTCTGACAAAGGTGTGTGCAGCGGCCACAATCAGTTTTGCACTCCGGGAGAGTAGTATATGCTTAAGGCACATTGTCTCAAGAAAATATTTCTGGGACAGCATGCTTCTGTACTGCTTCCTGGGCAGAATTAGTCCTTAATATTCAGTTATCAGATATAAAGGTACCCAAGCTTGGAGGGGGTAGGAGAAAGTCATGAGGATTAGACTAATATGGTGAGAAATAAGGGTATGAAGACATTACCGTGGTATTTTGAAAAGCGCTCTCATAGGATGCAAGTCAGCAAGAGGTGGATCTCCATCTCCTAGCTCTATGGCAGTGATACCCAGTGACCATGCATCACATCTGGCATCGTAGGAACTGTCCAGCTGCTGTTCACATGCAATCACCTGTTAGAGGAATACAGTTTTTAGGCTCATATTGTTCATTTATGAAAATTTTATTAAGTATCTAAACTGAAAAGCACAGCAATCTGAACTGCCATATGGTGAGAAACTTGCTGCAATAGATAAACTAGAAATATATTGAAATGTCAGCATAAAATTACATTTAGCATAGTCAAGTCTCCTGCTGGTGCCTGTCATATTGCAGAAAAGCAGTGCTGGAATCAGAGAGAGGAAACTAATGGTTACATCATACCCCTGCTTCTCAGTTCTGCTATAGGAGTTGAAGGGAGAATACTGTCCTACCTACATATACACCACGCCACATTGGTACCTGAGTATTAAAGGAATGTTGCAGCACACCATAACTTGGAGTCCAATGTGGCTCTGCCTTACAGCCCTATCATACCCATTTAGAATGGCAATGACAGGAACCTCCTCCCTTCCTAGAGACCCAGCAGCAGTGTAAATGTCTCTTTCTGCTGCCCTCTTCCCAGGACTCCCTTGTGGAACAGAAGAGATGGCCCCTCTTCCCCTCAGAGAACCAAAGGCAGAAAGATTTCCTCCGAACCTATCCTCTGGCTGCTGGGTGGACTGGGTCCACGGTACTATTCTCTTCTTGTTATGCTCAGAGTCCTCTGCTCAGGTGATGTTGGCAGGGTCACCCAAAGCAATGGACCTTGGAGATAGCATCCCACTGAGAAGAATGTGACAGTTCAGACTTTTCAGAACTGTTGTTTCAGACTTTCTGCAGACTCGGGCGGACAGTGCATTGGTTTTCTTCACAGCTGTGAGGGCTAGAAATTTCCTTTTTAAAAGAAATGAAAGCTGAAGTGACACCAGGACCTGAGCCCCTAAGAATGGGCATATCATACCGATGCCTTCCATTTTTCACTTCCCCCAATTTGAGTACTGCAGAAAAAGAACATACTTTCTCTCTGGTAAGATGACAGTCCAATAAAAACAGGGTCTAATGCAGTTTCCCTCTCGCTTGCATTTATTTATTTATTTTAAAAATGACTTTCATAACCCCTATGGGTGCATATGCATTTGACAAAAATAATATAAAATATGTTGCCCACATTCAATGGAACTTAAAGAATACCCCAGAATTTTATAACAATACATTCCCCCAATACTCCTACCTTGAGCATACTGGTTATCAGCAGAAGAACCTCACTGCATGAACTCTAAAACACCTTGTTTAATATTAATAAACATGGAGTGCCCCATGCTTCCTCTGCATCTGCACATAAAGCCTGAGCCTGCAGAAGAGCAGAATTTTGCCTTTGGAACATGCATCTCCTTTCCTGCACTCATGGAAGCCACTTCGTAGAATCCTGCTCTGTAGAGCTGGAGGAAACAGAACAGAAGCCAGTTTGGCCCCTCCAGATTCTTCTGCCCCAAGCCTGTGAGGGAAAGCAGTGGAAGCCAAAGGCTGTATTAAAGGGCACTTTTCCCCCTCTGCCCTCTGGAACCTCTTTTTAAGGAGAGTCCTAGGCAGCTGCAATAAAGAGAATCCCTGGAAGCCATGTTTGCTGCAGGAAATGCATTTAGAATGGTAGAGCTTTGCAAGGGGTGTCTGTGTGGATGACTCTTGCCACCTGAAAATGCCAAAACCTATGTAGATGACAGGTGATCTGAGGGGTAAGAGGGTGGGACCCCAGACGTCTTCCGTAGAGGGGAAGCAAATTATGTCCTACACGAGAGGGAAGAATTTGGAGGAAACTCAGCAAGGTCACACTTGTAAAGTTTTTGTTCCCTTGTGTGGGTTATTCCTGTGTGGGGGACAACGGCACCATGCAGTTCTTCCTTTGCAATGAAACCAGCATCAAAGAAGAAATTTGGTTCACAGTGTGTCCCACTGGGCCTCCATTCTGCCAGTTTCATGCAGAAATAATTTCTTAACAAATGGCTGCCATTAGCAGCACATTCAGAAATGCCAATTTTAATTTAAAACTTTATTTTCAGATCCATTTCAGCTAATTCACAGTGACAGATGAGTTGGGAAACTTCAGCTAATTAGTTACTGGGATGAACAAAGAAGGTAGTTTTTTTCCTATAAATAATGTAATTGCATATACTATAAAACATTTTTATTTTCTTGCAAAAAATGTATTGCTGCATATACTTATTTAACAAACTTAATTTATCCTATCGGAGTTTATAACATCCATTTGCATACTTACTTAAATTTAAAAAATAATCAAAATTATGACTAAGCTTCAATATATATAATGCATTTTTACTTATTCACACACATTTTTTGTTTCTGTGGCTATTAATTAAGAATGTGCTGTATTAAAAGCCTCCTGAGCGGTGAGATACACAAATAAAATACATAAGATCAAGAAAGTAATCTTCTGTTTAGTTCACTTCTGCTGTAAAAATCTACACTACTGAAAAAGGATCACACAGTTCTCAGTCTCAGACTTTAAAAATAGTCTTGCTAGTCTGGCATCTAAAATTAGAGGATTGAGGTCACTGGGTCCACACTGACAGTGGCAAATTCCCCACCATCAGATTGATTGCTCTGGATCGACTGAGCGGTCTGTGTAGACCCGCTCAGTTGATCCAGCAATCCATGCAGGAAAACCACCCCGGTAAGTGGTGCAGCGCAGTGTGGATGGCGCGCAGAGTAGACACAGTGAAGTCGACGGGAGATACACAAGTGATTTACGTCACTTTCGTATCTCCCATCGACTGCCGCCGAATCCTGAAGGTAAGTGTAGACCGGGCCTATACAACCATGGACTCTTTCTACCTCCGGGAAGAAGCTGATTCCAGCACATGCTTTCTCCTCCAAGCAACAAATGATCTACACAGCTCTTCTTGCTCTTACCTCATAGTTTTAAAATAAATACATCTGAATTAATATTGCATGAAAGTAAAACAGCTAAAAGAAAATGCAAGCATTTTAAAACTACATGGTAAAAGGCTTTTCCAGCTGACATTTCCATTCATTTTGCTAAAATTACTAAAATAAAAGGGAAGGGGACAGAAAAGCAGAGACATAGACAAAAGCAATTTGGAAAAAAGGTAAAGACAAAATATTTTCAAACACTATCTAACCTCTGGAGCCATCCAAAAAGGGGTACCCACAGATGTGTTCCGACGGAGACGAGTGCTGGTCAGCTGTGCAGAAACACCTAAAGGAATACAGGGAAGCTATTTTCAGAGTAGAAGTTACTTTTGTTTAAATTCCATCTGGATTGTGTTGTCACCACCTCGTCCTGAGAATGTGGATGTTAAGGATTTTTCCCTTCAAAAGTTCAGTCATAACTTTCCAATTGCCTGTAAATCAGTACTAAAGTCTCAGTCCTTGTGCGAGGTTTTGAACATCTCCAACTTCCACTGAGTTCACTGGGAATAGCATTTAGCTCTAAATGAGGCTTTTATAAAGTAATCTGCACTTTTAATGACTAAAATGACTACAGTATTTTGATGTCTTTTTTAGGAGCAGAAAACCACAAACACTACTTGAGAAGTAATTTTTTTAAATATACTGCATCTGTTGGTGCACGTTATTTCTTTTAGAGCTACACTACTGCCACTGGTACATCTTTGTTTTATGATTTATTTAGAGACTTATCGCAGGCTCTTAGCTGGCCCTCCAACATTAAAAATATAACCCTAACCATAGAAACAACTATAAGTAAGCAGGCATGGGATAAGAGGGATGGTCCTCTCATGGATCAATAACTGGTTAAAAGATAGGAAGGAAAGGGTAGGAGTAAAACAGTTTTCACAGTGCAGAGTGGTAAATAGTAGGATCCCCCAAGGATCTGTCCTAGAACCAGTGCTGTTCAACATATTCATAAATGAGCTGTAAAAAGAGGTAAACAGTGAGGGGGCAAAGTTGGCAGACAATACAAAATTATTCATAACAGTTAATTCCAAAGCTAACTACGAGGAGTTAGAAAGGAATCTCACAAAACCAGGTGACTGGGCAACAAAATGGCAGATGAAATTCAATGTTGATAAAGGCAAAGTAATTCACATTGCAAAACAGAATCCTAACTATAAAAATGAGGGGTCTAAATTAGCTGTCACCATTCCAGAACAAGATCTTGGAGTCATCGTGAATAGTTCTCTGAAAGCATCTGCTCAATGGGCGGCGGCAGTCCAAAAAGCTAACAGAATGTTGGGAACCATTAGGAAAGGGCTATGTCAGTGGTTTCCAACCTTTTTGGCTTGAGGGCCACAAATATCATTTTTACAACACTGAAAGGCCACCAGTCTACCAACCCAGAAAAAAATGTATTGGCGTATACACCATTAAGGACTACAAATCACTATATATTTAAAGTAAACATTTTGATGCTAAGTGCAGGCCAAACCGGAAGGCATTGATTTTTAGAGTCCTGCCCCTCCCCAAGCATGGTGGGTCCTGGCTGCTTCGCCAGCAGCCTCCCCGCCCTCCTCTACTGCAGCCAAACAGAAAGAGTTCAGTGAGGAGCTTGCCTCCCTCCTTGCTGATCTCCTGTCCTCCAGGCTGCAACAGGGGAACCACACATGTCCTGTAGCCCTGTGTGCTCCAGCTGGGTCCCTGGGCAGTGGCTCCCTTCTGCAGCCAGGGGGATGGAAGATCAGTGCTTCCCTCCCTCTGGCTCCAGCAAGGACCCCAGTGCCTATGGACCCAGGCGGAGCGCTTTGCCATGCTCCCAGATACAGCCAGAGGGAGGGAAGCACTGATCTCCCATCCCCTTGGCTGCAGCAGAGCCTGCACCAGTCTTACAGCCCCACAGCAACATGCTCCACCTGGATCCTTAGACAAGTGGAAGGAGAGAAGCAGGCCACTTTGAAAGATCCCCTGGTCCACTTTTGGCCCATGGGCCATGGGTTGGGTGCCACTGAGCTAGATAATAAGATGGAAAACATCATATTTATATATATATATTTACCCCTTCACATAACCACAAGAAGAAGGTGTCACCCACTGAAATCAATAGGCAGCAGGCTTAATACAAACAAAAGAAAGAACTGCTTCACACATTGCATAGTCAACTTGTTGAAACTAGTTACCAGGGTATGTTGAGAAGAGCAAATACATAACTGGGTTCAAAAGGGAATTAGACAAATTCTTGGAGGACAGGTCCATCAATGGCTATTAGTCAAAATGGTCAGGGATGCAACCCCATTCTCTGGATGACCCTAAAGCTCTGACTGTCAAAAAATGGGACTGGATGACAGGGGGTGGCTCACTTGATAACTGCCCTGTTCTATTCATAGCCTCTGAAGCATCTGGCACTAGCTACTGTGGGAAGACAGGGTCCTAGGGTAGATAAACCATTGGTTTGACCCATAATGGCCAGTCTTTACGTTCTTAACCAAAAAAACCAAACCAATGGATCAAATCAAATGGTTACAAAACCTAAATCTCAATATCCTGCATCCAGCCCAAAATCTCCCCCACCTAAACTCCTGTTAAAAATGGACTTGTAGCATGAGCTGAAGATCAGCAAATCCAGGCTACTTCCCACCAAGGTATGGGGAGTGAATTCCAAAATCATGGACCTTTCATAGGGTCTGATCAAGACCCCACTGAAGTCAACTATCTTCCAGTTGACCACAATGGATTTTATTTCAGGACCATGGAGTATGTCCTGTCAGCAGCTCCCTCTCTTAGAAAACAAGGGAGCTCTAGATCAGTGTTTCTCAAATGTGGTCACCATGGGGTTTCCTGTGGCCATGACAGCCTCTTGGGCAGAAACAGGGAAGCGGGCAAAGCAGCTGCCCCTCCCTGAAGAGCCCAGGGGCTCTGAGGGAGGACTTCAGCCCGCTCCCCTGATTCAGTTGGAGGCAGGCTTCAGTCCACCTCTCCCTACCCCCACAGCTTCTGCTGGAGGCTCCAGTAGCGAGCTTTAGCCCCCTTCCCCTGCTTCAGCCAGAAGCTCCGGTGATGGGCTTCAGTGCCCGCTTCCCCCTCCCCCATTTCAGCTGCAGGTCTCTGGGGGTGGGCATAACTCCCCCTTCCCCCCTTCAGCTGCAGGGCTCTGGGCTTCAGCTTCACTCCAACCCTAGCTGCAGCTGTGGGGCTCCAGCTCTAGGCTTCAGCAGGGCTAGCCTTACTGGGTGCTGTAGTCACGAGGCAAGGAGTGGAGTGAGCCTGAGGTGCAAGGCTGTAAAAGGGAGCTCAGGGAAATGCGGGGGAGGGAAACAGCAGGGTTTGGGTGGTTTGTGGGGGGGCTGAGGGAGGTAGCAGAGGCCCTAGGGGAATGGTGAGGGGAGGCAGTGGGTGGCCAGATGCTATGGGTGGGGGCGAGGAGGCAGTGGGCCAGGGGCACCAAAATACATCTGTATATTATTTTTATTATTGAGTCTGAAAAAAAACCCTACATAAATAAACCACAATGATTTGGACATGTATATTTGCATATTTATTTGTTTTTCCTAAAGTTAATTAAACATTTTAGGAAAATTTGTCAAAGTAGCCAGCAGCAAGAGTTGGTGGCCACACTCCAAAGCCACCAATATTTTTGCTGTGAGAACCACTGCTCTAGATTGCGTGCCTCCACTAGTCACAACAGAAGCAATATCACATGGGGGGAAAGTTAGTCTATAGTTAGGCAGATCCCAAGTCATTTAGGACTTTAGAAGTCAAAAATATCACCTTAAGTTCCACCAAGGAACCAGTAGGTGCAGATCCTGAAGTGTTGGTGTCATGTCTCGTAATTGTGCAGTAAATAGGTGGACTGCCATATTTTGCACTTGCTTCAGCTTCTGAACAAATGTAAAGGACATTCTTCTCTAGACTATAGGTGACAAAACCTGTTAACAAGGTCCACATTCAGGAGCAGAGGCTGCAAACTCATGGCCAAAATCTGACATGGTGACTGATAATCAATGCCTAATAGTAGTATGTAACCTAACCAGAACTGCCACATTGTGAACTTCGAACTTTGTTAATAAATGATGGATGCTTATCCTCAGTCAGAAGGGGCCAGACCTTCTGGGTACTTCATTCAACCAGCCACAATCCCCTCAGGCTCAGCTAGGTTGAACCTCAATCAATCATTTCCATCCCTGGCCCAATCTTACCTAGACAGCAAGAGAGACTCTTAATCCCTTGCTCTGGGCTGGAAAAGATGTAACAATAAAGAGGGATATCTTCAGCCCATCTCTCCTTATGAATTCTAGGATAAGCTTCAGATACACATCGAATAAAATGAGTGACAACACAGAACCCTAGTGATAATCCCTGAAAGCACTCTCAGGGCACAGGAGCAGTTATATTACCCCAGGGGATTTCTCAATGAGAAAGGAACGAAACTTCCTGGATGAGCTGGCCAGAAAATGGGAATTTTTCTGGTGGAAATTTCACAGGAAAAATTCCCATTTAAAAACTTCCCATTGGGAAACCACAGTTTTCTCACAGGAAAGTATAAAAAATTAAGTCAGTGTGGAAAAACTCCCCCTGCATCCCATTTCTTCTTACTGTTTTCCAACTTTTGCCACCCACATTTCACACTTTGTTACTGTTATCCAACTGGAAAAAAGTCAGATTGTTACTTTGTGTTATTTTCTCTCATTTAAAGAGAAAGTTAAAAGGGAAAGAAAGTGTTACCTTTAAAAGTGAATGTGTTTCTATGTCTCTCTCAACTTTAAAAAATTTCCCCAAGTTTTTGGGAGCAGTATGAGGAGGAAGAAGGGGGAGGTAGATAGAGAAAACTGAGAGAAGAAGGGCATATCCCCATAATTCAAAATGAAAAATGTCAACAGTACAAAATCATTTTTCTCCAAAACTTTTCATTTTGAATTTTTTCACAAAAACCCCATTTTTTAACAAAAAACGTTTGTCAAAAAATGTTGACCAGCTCTATCAACTAAGATCAGCCCTTTCCATGCTGAAGTGAATTTGATTTATCAGCTGCCTTCCAAACTGTGGATCATCAGGTACTGTTGACACCTCTGATCCTCCAAAGGTCTGCTGGGTAGACCTGGCAAACACTCAGAATTTTGCGTAGGTGAGAAATTCTGGTATTTCAGAATCTAGTTTCATTTCAAATTGGAACAAAACCAACATTTTCAAAATTTCTCGTGAACTGGAAATCCCTCCAAAAATTCATTTTGAAAACACCAACACGTGTTTCAGAAACAAAATTTGCTCCTCAGGACCAGCAGCTGCTGAGTGATATTGACATTTCATCAGATCTGCCAGGGCTTCCAGGCTTCTGGCTTCATGATGCAGTTTCCCTGGAGCTGTGGACCCTGGAAGCCCCAGGTACTTTGTCCAAGGGCAGTTCACATGGCAGTGTTACCTCATAGCCAAAAATTCTAGAAGCCTGTGATCCCTGATCCCAGGGCAGTTCATATAGCAGGGCTCCCCAGCAGCTTGCCAGGCAAGCTTGCAGGGAACCAGACAGGTTTCTGATGGAATACCTGCCCGTCAGACAGGGAAACACTTGAATCCTGCCTGTGATTCAGAGAGAGTTCATCAAACCGAACTCATTTTCTTGAGAAATTTTGGGTTCAATGGACTGGCATTTTCCAAAAAAACTCAAGAGTTCCACTGAAAAACTTCCAACCAGCTCTGTTGCAGGCACCTCAACAGCACCTCATGATGCATGATATCAAAGGTAGCTGATAAATCATAGCAGCATGAACCATTTATCCAAAACCAAGAGATTCAACAAGCACAGGACAAAACCCCAGCTGGCAAGGGTAAAGGAAGTCAGAGGCATCAATATATTGTGAGAGTTCTCTGACCACAACCATTTCCATAATCTTAACCAAAATTGGAATATCAGATACTGGTCAATCAATACTGGATGGCCTGTCAGGGTCTGGGGATGGCTCTTTGAACAGAGGCTGAACACATGTTTCTTTTCAACCATTGGTATCCCACCAACCTCACTGGAGGCACTGACAATCTCCATCAGCAATTAATTCAGTTCTTTCCCAATGGCCTTAATCGACCATGAAGGAAAATGGATCCAAAGCCCAGGTCATGGGAAACATCCATAAATTCATGAACAAGACTGGCTAAAACAAGCAGAGAGAACTTAGCTTTTGTTCTTTTCAAATATTGCCTGCTCTGAATCCTCTTGATTTTATCCATAAGAAAAGAAGCAGTTTTCCCACAATGGCAGCAATTCACATCAGCAACTGAGTGGAAATAGTGGGTGCCCATTACCCAAAGCAAATCTGCAGGCTGAGATTTTGTAGATGCTATGATGGAGGGGAAGACATTTGACAGGAGATTATCTGGTTTTACATTGAATGCATTTACTCCAATCTGATTCACGGCACAATTATACTTGTCCATTATATAAAAGTCACTTTGCATAGATACTAAAAATAAGGCTGCATTAAAACTCCTTCTTGGTAAATCAGCCTGTTATTTAAAAAAGAAACACATTCAAAATCCTTATATTTGTAGGTATCTCTATCTATTTTACTGTGTGTGATGAAGAGTGAAACCTGCCCTTTCACCAGCAGAGCCATTATGACTCTTTTGTATAGTGGTGACAGGATGAGGGGAGTCATAACTTGGCCTCCACATTCTTTGCACAGCATAAACATCTGCTGCACAGGAGCTTCATCCCTGCTGCTACAGAAGGGAATCTTGGGACCAGGCTCTGGCCCATAGATCTATGACTACATGAAGCCTCCAGCAAAATACACTGCAGAGTCGGTGCACAGCAAACACAGATGCCCAAAAGCTGTGTTAGGGTCCATGCAATGACTGTGCTGCCTTAGGGTTTGGGAGGAGGAGATTTCTGTCCCTTCGCTATCACAGGGGAGTTCCATGGTGGTTAAGCTCTTTTATTCAGGCTTGGCAAAGGGACCAGGATTTGAACCTAAATGCAAAAGTAAGGAAGTAATTGAGATTTAATATTATTTCACTGTCAGATTTTATAAATAATCATATCTTTCTACATTGATAAGGCGCTAACAAAAGAAAAGTTAAATATGCAAAATCTGCTCAGCCTAAGTCTAGTTTCTTCTCACTGAATTGTAATAATTAAGAGAATCCAAGTATTTCTTCTTTTTCCTGTTATTTATTTTTAACATCCATAAAAAGCTGATTTAATTTGAACTGTTCATCACTATTTTCTTTAGACTGATTTTTTTATATTCTTTTGCTCTTGGCAGTAAGCTGGCATTTCAGATTACGGACTGTAAGTCTTATGACAAATGATATTTCTTTGGGCTCTTTCTGCATGTAGGGGAAAGATGATGTCATGCCACAGTTGGCAACATTTCTTCCAGCACTTCAGCAACTAATCAAGCGTAAAGCTGTCCAAGTTAAAAAAAGTTGGCTATTTTCTAACAACATTTTAGGGTTTTTTTCCCTTTACTACTGCTGTAATGAAAACTGGACCAAATATCATAGAATTGTAGGACTGGAAGGGACCTTGAGAGATTTTCTAGTCTAGTCCCCTGCACTCAAGGCAGGACCAAGCATAATCTAGACCAGCCCTGACAGATGTCTGTCCAACCTGCTCTTAAAAATCTCCAATGATGGAGATTCCGCTACCTCCCTAGGTAATTTATTCCAGTACTTAACTACCCTGACAGTTAAGAAGTTTTTCCTAATGTCCAACCTAAACTGTCCTTGCTGCAATTTAAACCAACTTCCTCTTTTCCTGTCCTCAGAGGTTAATGAGAACAATTTTTACCCCTCCTCTTTGTAACAACCTTTTATGTACTTGAAAACTATTATCACATCCCTCTTCAGTTTTCTCTTCTCCACACTAAACAAACCCAGTTTTTTCAATCTTCTCTCAGAGGTCATATTTTCTAGACCTTTAATAATTTTGTTGCTTTTTTCTGGACTTTCTCCAATTTGTCCACATCTTTCCTAAAATGTGGTGCCCAGAACTGGACACGATACTCCAGCTGAGGCCTAATTGGCATGGAGTAGTGTGGAAGAATTACTTCTCATGTCTTGCTTACAACATCCTGCTAATGCATCCCAGAATGATGTCTGCTTTTTTGGCAACAATGTGACACTGTTGATCCATATTTAGCCTGTGATCCACTATGACCCCCAGAGGCCTTTCTGTAATACTCCTTCCTAGACAGTCATTTCCCATTTTGTTTGTGTACAATTGATTTTTGCTTTCTAAATGGAGTACTTTGCATTTGTCCTTATTGAATTTCATCCTATTTACTTCAGACGGTTTCTCCACTTTGTCCAGATCATTTTGAATTTTAATCCTAGCACTTGCAAACCCTTCCAGCTTCGTATCGTTCGCAAACATTATAAGTATACTCTCTATGCCATTATCTAAATCATTGATGAAGATATTGAACAGAACCAGACCCAGAACTGATCCCCTTAGGATCCAAATAGATATGCCCTTCCAGCTTGACTGTGAACCACTGATAACTGCTCTCTTGGAATGGTTTTCCAACTAGCTATGCACCCACCTTATAGTAGTTCCATCTAGGTTGTGTTTCCCTAGCTTGTTTATGAGAAGGTCATGTGAGACTGTACCAAAAGTCAAGATATACCAAATCTACCACTACCCATAGACTCATAGACTCATAGACTCATAGGTCAGAAGGGACCAATATGATCATCTAGTCTGACCTCCCGCACAAGGCAGGCCACAAAACCCTACCCCCTATCCACGAGGCTTGTCATCCTGTCAAAGAAAACTATCAGGCTGGTCTGACATGATTTGTTCTTCACAAATTCATTCTGACTATTACTTATCACCTTATTATCTTTTAGGTTATTGCAAATTAATTGCTTAATTATTTACTCCATTATCTTTCTGGGTACTGAAATTAAGCTGACTGGTCTGTAATTCCTTGGGTTGTCCTTATTTCCCTTTTATAGATTGGCAATACATTTGCCTTTTTCCAGTTCTCTGGAATCTCTCCATCTTCCATGATTTTTCAGAGATTATTGTTAATGACTCAGATATCTCCTCAATCAGTTTCTTTAGTATTCTAGTTTGTATTTCATTAGGCCCTAGTGAATTGAAGACATTTAACTTGTCTAAGTAATTTTTAGGTTGTTCTTTTTCTATTTTAGCCTCTAATTCTATCTCATTTTCACTGGCATTCATTAAGTTAGATGTCCAATTGCTACTAAACTCTTTTGGTGCAAACTGAAACAGAAAAGTCATTTAGCAGTTCAGCCATATTCTGTTATTTTTATATTTCTTTATTATTATTATTATTATTTTGTTATTTTAATAACATTTTCTGTTATTTTTTCCTTCCCCTCATTGAGTAATGGGTCCACCCTCTTCTTGGCCTTCCTCTGTTTTCTATTATATTTATGGAATATTTTCTTGTTACTCTTGTTATTCTAGCTATTTTAATCTCATTTTGTGCCTTGGCCTTTCTAATTTTGTCCCTACATTGTTGTGTTATTTGTTTATATTCATCCTTTGTAATTTGACCTAGTTTCCACTTTTTTAGGACTCCCTTTTGAGTTTAAGATCACTGAAGTTCTCCTGGTTAAGCCAGTATGGTCTCTTGCCATACTTCTTATCTTTTTGCTCTTGTGCCCTTAATAAAAGTCTCTTTGAAAAACTGCTAACTCTCTTGAACTGTTTAACTATCTTGATCTTTCTAAGGAAATCTAAAAATCCACTGAAAACACATTTTTCATTAATTATGAAAGTGCAAATCTTAAGAAGGTGAACAGTTTGATAAATAAATGCATGAGTTATGCAAATATATGGACTACCTCTCATACACACATAAATAGATAGGAAGGCACTCCTCTTAGTGATAATAAATATTGTGGGTGTGTTCAGAAAAGATCAGGCATGTTTCTTGCCTATGATGTCTGGTAACTCCAGACACTGACTTACTAGTGAAAAGTGAATATTTTTGCTTAGTATCCTCAGACAGCAGGTATCATGCCAGCTGCATATTGCAAAAATTAGCATAGAAGAAGTACCTGGGAATTAGACTACTCAGCTACGATCTTGGACTTAATAGTCAGAGATTGGAGGCCCATTATGATGAGCACCGTTCACATACATAACAAAAATATGACCTTTGCACCACAGAGATTACAATCAAATATATGACAATAGACAACAGAACAATAGAACAAAACAGATGGAGAGAATACAAGGTTACAGTGAGACAATTATTATTAGCATAATAAGCACCAGTCAGAGCACATCAGCTGCTTAACCATTGCCACGTGTTTTGTAAGCATCACAGCACAGGTGGGTATTAAGGAGACATTTAAAGGAGAATAATAACATAGTTGCTTTTTAGATCTTTCCACAGAGCTCCTCCTATGCATAAAGGGGAGCATGGGTGAAAGGGTGAAGGTGCCTCTTGGGAAGTTTTACTAAATGCTATAAAGGCTGGCATCATTAAGGAGATGGGGTTGATGGCTCTATGCCAAGTAAAAGATGAAAAGAGGGTGGGGTTAAGTCATAAGAGTCTTAAAAGTAGTTTAAGCTTGAGATGATGGAGAAGGGGGAGCTAGTGAAAGGGGGAGGAGTAATGCAGCTGAAATGATGAGCCAGGAAGATGATTTTTGCAGCAGCATTTTGATTCTTTTTGTAAACCTAAAACAGTTTTATGCTTTAGTATCCTAGATCTAAGTATGTTGGAGAAAAGGGATTGGGATAAACATGGGATTTGGAGGAAAAGATGTTGGGAGAGCATACACACTTGTTTTAAAACAATGTTTAAAAACACTGGCTACGGTAGAGCTGCAATGGTTCATCAGAAGGCAAAGGAATGGAAGACGAACACACACACACAATTCAAACCCACGAGTTCCAGAATTCTATTCCTGAACAGTGAATAAAAAATAGGAGGGCTTCATAAAACTATTACGGATGTAACCAGCTGAAAACCAAGAGCTGAGAAAGGACCCAGCCTGAAAGGGGTTTTAAAAAATCTCATTACACAAACATGAATTAATGTGTGGAACAGACTGGCAGAGGCAGCAATAATGATGGGACATAGGCAAACCAGAGTTACAAAAGCTCTTTCAGGAAGAACTTGCTTTTCAGGGTAAAAATCCTAAACAGAAAGCTGGAGGGTCCTATGAGGGCTCCATGACCCCTAATCACTCTAAAACGAAAGGTTAGTATTTAAAAAGGATGAGTCTAGGAACTATGGGGCTTTGATGGATGACACTGGAAAACATCAAGACATAAAACCTACTGACCAAAATGAAGATACAGGAAGATTTGCCATCATGGAAATAATTCTAGAACTGTAAAAAGCACCCTGGTAAACAGAAACAAAAAATCCCCAAACCAAGCAAAACAAGTCCTTACACACTTGAAAAGCATTCATAAAAGGTGCATCACCATGCTTCTGCTGCATAGTTCTTGTGTTAATTTACCTCAGAGTTCTGCAGGTGACAGGGACATTTTAGATGGCTCTTTGTAATTATGTTTTAATAAGTAGCAAATTGTTTTTACATAAGCCAAGAAAAGTAAAGTTATTCAAAGTTCAGACTGAAAACCCTTTGGGCTAAAAACAGATGTGAATCTAAACGAAACCAACCTAACTCATGGGGGCTGCTCTACCTTACACTTGCTGGCTAGGATCCCTAAATGATCATATGCCAGTGAGCATAGCTAGCATGCAGCATGCGCTGTCCGGCTGCTGTCCCTGCCCTCACATGTCCACTGCTCCAGGGCTGAATGGATGAGTGGCACAGAAACTGACAAAGACCACTCTGTGCACAGGTGCATGAGCTTCCCCATGTTGGGGAATTCTTTGCTGGTCACTTCCAGCTACTTTCCAGCCTATTTTGTCTAACAATGTACAGTATATGACGTTAGATCACTGCACTATGCATTATGTAACATTTATGGTACCCAATGACATCTAAATGTGCATTAGTAGGAAAAAATTGTTCAAAGGGCAAGGTGAATGGACTAGGACACTAACTCTGATCCTGGTCTATATAAAATCCAGATGTTTTTATGTGGCTCATGTTCAAAGAGTCTGATGAGCTCTTAACTGAGGAAGCTTTAACTTTGAAGTTCTTTGCTTTTATTGGCTTCTGTCAGAACCTCTATATTAAATGTCATTTAAAAGTAACACGTGAATGTCATGTTATCTAGCATGGGGAAATGACAACACAATTATACCCTGTTCTTGATCTGAGCCAATGAAGCAGACAACTTTATTATGGATGCATGCTAGAATGACTAAAGCAAATACTAAGCCTTACTATGACTCATTGCTGAAAATAAGCTGAGGGCAGAGGGGTAATTCTTTTTCTTTTTGAATACTTTAAAATAAAATCATTTTAATTAATGATTGCATTTTGCAGAACAATTCAGACTGAGTTTGCAGTAGGACAATAAAATTTGAGAATGCAATAGGGTAAAATGGCTTCAGGATAATACCTTTTTATTACTGTTTGGAAAACTTCTGAAGGTCATTTTTGGCTAGATTTTCAGAAACAACGTATCAATGATCACATTGCCTTTTCCCAAAGTGACTTGGATCCTGAAACTGAAACCCTCACTAAGGCAAATGGAGATTTATCTCAGGCCTGAAAAATTACTTCAGGATTGGCCTTTTTAAGAACATGAGAACATAAGGATGGCCATACTGGTTCAGACCATTGGTCCATCAAGCCCAGTACCCCATCTTCTGTGGCCAGGGCCAAATGATTGAGGTGGAATGAACAGAACATGGCAATTATCAAGTGATCCCTTGTCATCCAGGGGTGCTGGAACTAGGAGCGCTCAATGTGAGGCAGCAACCCCTGGCTTGAAGTGGTTTCCATCATATACAGCATTTACAGCTTTGTTCTATGGCTCTCAGCACCCCCACTATAAAAACTGTTCCAATGCCACTGCTCTCATCCAGTCCTAGCTTCTGGTAGTCAGAGGTTTAGAGATACCTGTAGCAAGGGGTTGCATCCCTGACCATCTTGGCTAATAGCTGTTGATGGATTTATCCTCCATGAATTTTCTAATTCGTTTCTGAACTCAGTTATACTTCACATTATCCCCTGGCAATGAGTTCCAGAGGTTGACTGTGCAGTGTGTGAAGAAATACTTCCTTATGTTTGTTTTAAACCTGCTGCCTATTAACTTCATTGGGTGACTCCTGGTTCTTGTGTTATGTGAAGGGGTAAACACTTCTCTATTCACTTTCTCCACACCATTCATGATTTTATAGACCTCTATCATATCCCCTTAGTCATCTTTTTTCTAAGGAGAACACCACCAGTCTTTTTAATCTCTCTTCATATGGAAGTTGTTCCTTAGCACTAATAATTTTTGTTGCCCTTCTCCCTACTTTTTCCAATTCTACTATATATATTTTTTAAAGATGGTAACCAGAACTGCACACAGTATTCAAAGTGTGATCATATCATGGATTAATAGAGTGGCATTATGCTATTTTCTGCCTTATTGTCTATCCCTTTCCTAATGGTTCCTAACATTGTGAGCTTATTTGACTGCCAGCGCATATTCAATAGGTGTTTTCAGAGAATTATCCATGATCTGCTCCAAGATCTCTCTCTTGAGCTAACTTAGACTCTAACATTTTTTATGTATAGTTGGGAATATATTTTCCAATATGCACTAGTTTGCATTTATCAGCACTGAATTTCATTTGCCATTTTGTTGCCCAGTCATCCAGTTTTGTGAATTCTCTTTGTATCTCTTCGCAGTGAACTTCGGACTTAACTATCTTGAATAATTTTGTATTGTCTGTAAACTTTGCCAGTTCCCTGTTTACCCCTTTTTCCAGATCATTTATGAATAGGATGAACAGCAGCGGTCCCAGGACAGGTGGGAATATGTAATGGGAATCCCATTATTTACCTCTCTGCACTGTGAAAACTGACTGTTCATTCCTACCCTTTGTTTCCTATCTTTTAACCTGTTATTGACCCATGAGAGGACCTCCCCTCTTATACCATAACTGCTGACTTTGTTTAAGAATCTTTGGTGAAGGACTTTGTCAAAGGCTTTCTGAACATCCAAGTATACTATATTCACTGGATAATCTTTGTCCACATGCTTGTTGACACCCTCCAGGAATTCCAATAGAGTAGTGAGCCATGATTTCCCTTTACAAAACTCATGTTGACTCTTCCCCAACATATTGTGTTCATCTATGTGCCTTATAATTCTGTCCTTTACTATAGTTTCAACCAATTTGCCTGGTACTGAAGTTAGGCTTACTGGCCTGTACTTGCCAGGATCACCTCTGGAGTCTTTTTTTAAAAATCGACTCTATTGTAGCTACCGACCAGTCACCTGGTACAGAGGCTGATTTAAATGTTAGTTTACATGCCACAGTTAGTAGTTCTGCAATTTCATATTTGCGTTCCTTCAGAACTCTTGGGTGAATAACATCTAGTCCTGGTGCTTTACTACTTTTTATTTGTCAATTCGTTCCAAAACCCACTCTACTACCACCTCAATCTGGGACATTTTTTTGATTTGTCACCTAAAAATATGGCTCAGGTGTGGAAGTCTCTCTCACATCCTCTGCCCTGAAGACTGATGCAAATAATTCATTTAGCTTCTCTGCAAAGGCCTTGTTTTCCTTGAGTGCTCGGATAGCACCTAGATTGTCCAGAACCCCCACTGATTGTTTGGCAGGCTTCCTACTTCTTATATACTTAAAAATATTTTTGCTGTTAAGTTTTGTGTCTTTTTCTCATTGCTCTTCAAATTCTTTTTGGCCTGCCTAATTAAACTTTAACACTTGACTTAGCAGAGTTTATGCTGCTTCCTATTTTTCTCAGTAGGATTTGACATTCAATTTTTAAAAGGATGAATTTTTGTTTCTAACTGCCTCTTTTACTCTGTTAGGCATGGTGATATATTTTGCTCATCTTTCTGTTTTTTGTTTTTTTTTTTTAGCTTGGGATTTTCATTTACTTTGCTCCTATGTTACAATGTTTTAAAAAATGTTTCCATGCAGCTTGCAGGCATTTCATTCTTTTCATTTCCATTTAACTAACCTCCTCATTTTTGTGTATTTCCCATTATTGAAGTTAATTATTATTAGGAGAGAGACAGGCTGAAGTGTTTAATCCAATCTTATCATTCTGGTCTTATTATCAGGTGGGTATCTGGATCACTGGTGGGTGATCAATATATTGAAAACCAGACTACTCCTTTTAGGTGCCTAAGTATGGATTAATTTTTAGCACTCTGTTTTTAAAATTTAGCCTGTATTTCTGGATCCAGAATAGGTGTGAATATCACCCAACAAAGTCTGACAACTAGCACATCCATACATCCCTAACTTTTGTACAATTATGCTAATAGATTACTACTTCTGTTAAAAATGTTAATAAAGCTGCAAACCTTTACTGGAAGAAGCAAGGTAGTGTCAATGAGTTACAAACAATATCAAAGGAATTACTATGTACCCTGTCTGCAAACAAAAAATGCCAGTCTTGTCAATATATATATTAATTTAGTAATACCTAAAATGTCTTCACAATCTCATCTATGATAAAAAGTGATTAAATCTAACAATGCATTACCGAAGAAAGATATTCTCTCACACAACATTTTATTTAAAAAAATAGACATTTTTACCAGATTAGTTAGAGGTAGGTTGCAAGACAATTAATTTACAATTAAAAATAAGAAGACAGACTATTTTGGAATGTCATCAAAGTTTAGATTTGCATGACTCTTTACTTTTAATGGCTTTAATCATTAGAAGAACAGAATGATCACTTTCTTATTTTCAAAAAAATCATTTATTTTAGCACATTTATAAGATTAGAGTTGAGCTAAGTATATCTGCAACTTCTAATTCTACTAGGAAGAAAGGTTCAAGTATTAATCAAAGGAAAACCAATTTCAAGAATCTCCCCTCAGTTTCTCACTGAGTCACAGTCAGCTAAAGTCCCTGGTTTAGGCATGCTAATGTGCATTCATCATAAATTTCTCTGCTTCCTATACTCAAAATCAAACACAGCTATTATTCTATTGTCATTCTGAATGGAAGCCCAGATGACATTCTTATGTAACTTTTAACTATAACGTTTTTAATACTTTGGAATTGCTTTTTAAAAAAATCTCAGCTGAAAAATACCATTTTTTAAAAAATGCAATGTACAAAATTAAGACAAACGTTTTACCTTCACAATTAACACATGCCACTTACACTGCAATGCATGTTCCTGAAATAGTGCTGCAAATCATAACCTCATTAACCACTAGTCAGTGTTACCCATTTCCCACTGCCCCGTGGTAAACCTTTCCTTATAATCTATTATATATTAGATTCAGAACTGAGTTTTATAAGTTCCCGTTCACCTATTTTCTATGGAAATGCACTATATTGCCTTCTGTCCATATCTTCCATTTGGAACCCAGTTCGCCTGCAGCAGAGGTTTAGAGAACTTCCACTGTGTGATTATGGCTTAAACCCTGAAGCACAAGGTTTAATATCTCTTCCAATATTTTTATAGCTAATTATAATAACTGGATATTCTAGATATCTATATAAATGTTCAGTCTCTTTCTGAATCTGTCTTATCTCTTGGCACCAATAACTTTCTGTGGCAGTGAGTTCCACAGTCTAACTACACATTATGCCAAATTTGCCTCCTTACTGAAGGTCATGTCCCTATGATCTACAGTAAGGAGGCAAATAGAGGCATGACCTTCAGTAAGGAACAACGTTATAACAAATTAATGAAAAATAAGGTTGATTAATACACCTTGCTAGCCAATGAAATGTTACATGTTTTTTCATGGATGTACAGTTTGTTTTTCTTGACATTGCCAGGGAAACAGCAGCTCAGACAAAGAAATGTCTAGTTTATAAGCAGCAGATTCTGGCAACCCTGAGGAGGCTCTTGTGCCCTTGTTAAATTCACATTAACAGCCTAATTGTCCAACACTTAGCACATTGGTGAAACAATCTTATTTTCACAAAATGTATTGAATCCAGGAGGACTATTCACACAAATAAGAGCTTGTCAATGTCAGTAGATGCTCCACAAAATCACGCTGTAAGTGAAATTATACTATGTGGATGACTGTATGGATACTTATTGCAAATGAGGTGTGGCAATGTATTGTCAGTTGTTCTAGACAGATTCTGATGACAAAGAGCCAGTTTTTAAAGATATTTAGGCACCTAAAGATGCAGATGGGTACCTACTGGGACTGACAGGTTTCAAGGATAGTTTGGCATCTCATCACTTTAGAAAATCCCTTTTTTGCATGTTGTTGTAATAACATTCTGAGATTATGTACATATGAACCTGTATTGTGTTAAGCAAAATTAAGAAAAACATATTTAACACATTTTAGAAAAGTTCACACAGTCTAATAGTCTGATTAGCTGGATATCCCTAATATACTCAGTAGAAAACATCCTAATCTCATAAGATATACCTATTCATAGCCATACAAAAAGAGGAAGGCTTGTCTAGTGGTTAGGGTGCTAGCTTGGCTCTCAGGAGAGCCAGCTTCCATCCTCCACTCTTCCACAGACTTCCTGTGCAACCTTGGCTGACTCACTTAGTCTGGCTGTGCTTGAGTCTCCCATCACTAAAACTAGGTTAACAGCATGTCCCTATCTCACAGGGATGTTGCTAGGGTAAATACATTATCGATTGTGAAGTGGTCAGATACTAGAGTAATAGGTGCTGGATAAGTACTCGTGATACAATATGCATATGCCATTTGTGTACAATATATATCTGAATAAATGATGCTTCTCAAAAGGCAGCACTGATGTTCAAAAAAGAACAAATTCAGGGTGACAGCACAGCATTACATACCACAAATTTCAGGAGTACAAAAGGCACAAAAGAAAGAAAATCCACTTCTGCTCTCAAGGGCCAATTAACTTGTTAACGTTTAGCAGTTATTGTTTGTGACGCCTACTAACACAGAAAGCTGTTTTAAAAACAACTATGTTCCAACTTGAAGGAAGTGTAACTTAGGCTATTATATAATCATATAAGTAATACAGAATGATAATGTGCTCTTCTCTGGTATAATGTTCCATGATGTCTTTCACAGGCACATCTCTCAGTCACTGGTTTTCTCTGTATGTTTACAGAACAGCCAGACAAAGAACCCTATGGGAAGCTCATGGAGAGCTTGTTCACAATCTCTCCCTACAAATCAGGTGTATAGGAGACTGCAGAGCCTACACCTTCCTTCAGGAGAGTCATTTGCTCCCCTCTCATCTGGCTACATCGATCAGCAGGCTGATGAAGAGAGGTAACAGAGTCCTGGATCCACCTTCTCCCTACCCTTCCATGTCCTGGGCAGAGAATGCAGTTCCTATGTTCCCTAGAGCACAAGGACTGCAATTGTGACAGGCTCTTACACAGGCCTAACAAAGGGTAGGAAGATCCTTTGCATTCTTTCTTCTCACAGTTTTTCCCACAATGTTTTGAGATTACTGCAAACTCCACCCTTTGTAATAGATTGTGACAATTGGGAGTGAAAGAAGTAAAGGTCCTCACCACTACCCATATTTAGATGACTACATAAAGTGACTTGATTTTCAGAGGCACTAATCCTCCATAGCTCCAACTGACTTTAGCACCTCAGAAAAACTAGTCCATTAGTTTATATACCATACTTTAAGGACCTGTGGGTGAAACTATTGATCTTGCCTTACATTAAATTTTCAGACTACCGGAGATTACTAATAAGGTCAGGGCAGATCATGTGGGAAGGATAGAGACTGAAGGTTTGCTTATCTTGGCATTAAAAGAGAGTTTGTATGTGAATTCGGTTTTGGAATAATTTTTAAAGCTAATAGTTGCAATAAATTTTGTTAAATAATCTGAATTGCTTTAATATAGTCCCCTGGCAGGGAGACAATTCACTGATGATTGGTTGTTGAAATCTCAGGAATAATTTAAGATAATTGTTGTGAACAAAATGCACTCGTCTCATTAAAAAAAATGAAAGGGGTAGAGATGGGAAAGGAACACAAGAACGGCCATATTGGATCAGGCCAATGGTCCATCTAGCCCAATATCCTGTCTTTCGACAGTGGTCTGTTCCAGATGCTTCAAAGGGAATGAATAGAACAGGTAATCATCAAGTATTCCATCCCATTGGCCATTCCCAGCCTCTGGTGAATAGCAATCCCTGCTTTAGCCTGGCTAATAGCCATTAATGGATCTATCCTCCATAAACTTTTTGGAACCCCATTATAGTCTTGGCCTTCACAACATCCTCTGGCAAGGGGTTTCACGGGCTGACTGTGCATTGTGTGAAGAAATACTTCTTTTGTTTATTTTAAACCTGCTACCTATTGTTTTCATTTGGTGATCCCTTGTTCATGTGTTATGAGGAGTAAATAACACTTCCTTATTTACTTTCTCCATATCAGTCATGATCTTATAGTCCTCTATCATAAAACGATTAATACTTTCCATATATTTAATGGAATAAAGGTATTTACAAATGGTTGCTGTATTATACCGTCATTGCATGTTGTATTTAGAGAATTGAGCACTATGATCCTGCTAACCCATTAGAACTGCTTAAAGTAACAAGCTTTGCAAACATTCAAATTTTATTAAAAGGAAAAAAGAAAGAATGGTGAGTAAACTTACTCATGACAGATCTTTGCGGTATGGCTGATTGTCCTGGTTACAGGGCAAGCTGAGCTTTATATCCCTTTTAGTTCCCCTCTAGTGCACTTCTTTGGGTTCAGGTTTGGCTACCTTCTCCCCTGCCTGGGTCAAACCACATGGTTCTACCAGTCAGACTGGATCTCTGGGCTGTACCCCCTTTCCCCCCGGAGTTTGCCAACCATGTTAATACAACTGAGTTTGGTACCTGTTGACACTTTTACTCCAGGAGCCTGTGACAGCAGCTGATTAATGCAACTCAGAACAGCTTCTTCAAATAAAAAATTATGTATTCATTCACCTAAAGGGTGCACACAGTGCAAAGGGTAGAAATAATAAAAGGCCCACATGCATGGGTCTTACCTAAGCTGACCTAATCTTTCCTTACAAGCTTTTGAGAGTCTTCCCCCACACCATCTCCGTTACTGGGCTGGGTAAAGTAGACTGCCCTGCTGCAGTTTCTGCTTTTCTCTGTCTGTCAATGTGCTGAGATCACTCCCACTCCTCCCTAGGCTAGCGTCTGTAAGGTCTTAGTATACCCTTTGGTCCTAGGTTGGTCTTGGGATGATTAAACTTTGCCAGCTTAAGGGGTGCAAGGCTGGAGTATCCCCCATTAATAGGTTTCACTATTGTTTCCAGTTTTATATGATAGTTCTTTACCTTTGCCATTATTTCATTTCTTGTGTGTTTCCCCCTTATGATTTAATTCTGCACAATCAGACAGGATAATATCACACAAGTAAGATGAGGTGCACAGGTTATTGATGAAAAAAATACACAGAACTCTCTCATTCTCCACATTGATAGATTTCATTCACTAGAAGCAGGACAAATGTTGACTACCATAAATCTAATTCTCCAATCTGTTCAAATGAAAAGTTAACCTTTTCTTAAGAATGGGAGAATATAATTCAGGGCTTGATCCAGCTCCCATTGAAATCAATGGCTAAATTCATTGGGCTGGAGTCTCTGGGAGAAACTCCGTCATTCTCTACAACATCCTATAGTTTTATGGTCCTACAACATACAGCATTAAAAGTTGTGTGCCCCAGGTCCTTACTTCTTTGAACTAGCATGAGGTCATTCCAGACCCTACATACCAACCTCAATCTAAATCATATTAACTGGCTTTGCCTCACCTGTGAACAAGGCACCTGGGGTCCACGGGCACTAGATTAACTCCTAATGCTTAGACAGATTATCTAAACACTGATAGCAAAATAGTTGTCAAGACCATAGTTAGGGATATTCTGCATCCATTAATAATTTGTTTTCCATTATATTATCTAATTCTAACCATCTAAATTGATTATTTTAAAGAAAGTAGTCCAAGTCTAAATTAAAACATTAACCCAAGTCAGCTGTCCTTAATTGTTAACTTTTACACCTTCCATCCCTCTCCGCCCATGTTTTAGAGTTACAGCTTTGGCTGTAAAAAAAAATAACGTACCAAAATCCACAAGTTTAACTCCTCCTTCAGTAGTCAATAAAATATTATTTCCCTTTACATCACGGTGGATGGTTTTGTTTTCATGTAAATGCTGAAGTCCCTAAAAAGTAAGTTATAAATCCATTAACATTCTACTGGTAGTTGTTTTTTTAATGAGTATTTCATTTGGAGATAGAAAAAGCATAGCACAAAAATATCAGCAAAGTTAATACACAGAATAATTTCAATTCTCAGTATTTCTAAACTTAGCTTCAAAATGAGAATAGCAGCCAAGTTCAAGAATGAACTATCCTTTCATTTTCTAATAGATGGGCACTAACGAAATCAGTGTATTTTGATTTTGATTTTTGCTGCTACTAGCATTTTTGGTACAAAACCCCTAGAAATGCTATTCTTATTCAAAGAACACAGAGTCAACTGTCAACCAACAGTGTTCAAAGAACAGAGTCAACTGTGTGATAAATGGACCTTTTAGTAACTTTCTTGGTAGACACAAGTTGTATGATGACAGAAATAGAGAAGCATTATTAATCCTGATTATATATTGCACCAGTAAGACAGAAAGTCAAAGAAAATTTCTAAGCACTAATAATAACTCCAGTGCAGAAACTCAAATTCTAATTAAACAGCAAGGATAAAGAAAGATATTTGATCTTGATTAGCCACAATTATTTTTGAGAGAGATTTCAATTCATTGTAAATTATTTTGTTACAAAATGAATGCTGTACCACAACATGAAAAACAGAACAGCAGTTTGGAATGTTATATTAGGATCAGCTGATAAATGGCTTTCCCATCCCATGACCATTTTTGAGATATAAAAAAAATTCCCTGTCCCAAATTGGGGGGAAAAGTCAATCTAGAAAATTTTGGAAAATCTGACCTGAACCAAAAATAAATAAATAAATAAATAAATGAAAACATTTTGTTCTGATAATTTTGAAATGTTTGGTTTTAATTTAAACCATTTTAAAATATATATTTTTACTATAATTAGGTTAAATTTCAAAATAAAAAGTCATTTCATACCAGAAATCCCAATTTCTTCATTTAGAAAATGTTGAAACCAAATGTTTTGACAATTTAAAAATATTTTTCTCCCAAGTTTTTTTTTTGAGTAAAAAAATTTGTTAAAACCAACCCATTCCCATAAAGAGATTTATTTTCAACAAATCAGCATTTTCCAATGAAAAACGTTTCATAAAAAAATCTCTGATTAGTCGTATGCTGTAGTTGTCTCCAAAAGAAAAACAATTTAGATGCTAAGCTATATTTATCTAATGCAACTAAGGAGAAGTAATCAATATCTGAAATAAACATACTGATAGTTTTATTCAAAAACAAGTTTATAACTAAACCTTATTGTTATTTCCTTAAGCAATTGTATGATAAAGGAAGAAACATCATGCTTTTAAAATGGAATAGATCTTCATTTGTTGAAAAACATTAAGGACTTATCTTCATTGCTGTAACACCCCCCTATGCGGATACTGCAGGTACGAACTCAAATGTTTCTAGTTCATTTTAACATAGCCCTCTTCAGACAGGATTACATTAATGTGAAGTAGGAACCTTTATGTTTGCACCCACAGCTTCCACACATGGGAATTACAGCACAGCACAGCTGTAATTTGGTGCACATTCTTATCTGCACCCCTGCAGTCCAAACTGTGGGGGAATGTAGACATAGTTTATTCAAAGAGAATCTCAGGCTATCAGTTGGATTGGCCATTCATTGACTATTTTTATCTTACCATAAGAGCTTCATGTAAAATATAAGCAATTACAAGTTCGTCCATCCTTTCACCTCTCTTCAAAAATCCTTTCACCAGATCAGTCACAGATCCTCCATTGCATAGCTATAAAAAATCAAATTGCATTAATGTGGAAATTAGGAGGAGAGAAATTATCTAGTTTTCAGTAGATTCCATTTTCATACCTACACAAGATCCTACTAAGCAGATAACTTAGCAATTAAATTTTTTAGTGCTCATATCTATGCAAACAATTGTTTTTACATTTTATACCCAACATCGTTCCCTCTTTCTGCATGTCTCCACTCCTTCTACAAATACATGTATAACATCTAATTTCTGATTTTTTTATATAGATGTCAACTTTCTTCTGAAGCTAAAATTACTGTCATGCTTTTAAACAGATATTTTGTGGAGGCATTTTGATAGCTCCTAATGCTCATCAAATGCAAGTGTACCAGTACTACAGATAATTACGATTTGGATTCTCGTATCTCCTTAAATTCACTTGGCACCACATGCACAGTGCAAAATGGACTTCAGACAGCTGGAGAAAGCCAATGGAGAATTTTCCCTGTGCAGAGAAATCTGCTGCTGTTGTTGCTGCCATGTACATCATCTGCCTCCTCATGTGCTGATATAGCCTGAGAAGCAGTGTGTCAGGGGCATGCTGGGGGGATTCCTGGGGCACAGTGGAATGGAGCTCCTCAATGCCTGATCCTCCACTGATCTAAAGGTTCCTCAGGGACATTACCAAGTTGTATGTCTTAGCAGCTCCCCTGAATCTCTACCTTGCACCAGGACCCTGGTTTAGGGAGCCATAACCAGCTCCCAACAACCCCTATACTACACTGTGTCTAAATGCCACTTGGACATCAAAAATCTGTCCTTATGTTACAAGTCTGAGTCTATTTTTCAAAATGTAGGTTTTCTAGTGACTTAGTGTAACACATGCCACCAGCTGATAGATTGAGGACACAATATTTCTCACACTGACTTTAATCACTTAAAACTCTTCATTAGGATAAATCCATATGATGTAATTTTCATAATCCAGTCTGTCTGCAGCTGTTATGTACACAGGCAGATTCAGTCAGTACTATATGCACTTTTATAACATTCACAATGATGTCAAACGTGCACGTACAAACAAGGAGTACATTATCTCTTCAAACAAGGAGAATACTCTGATAAACAATGAACCATGTTGTAGGCATTATGTAGTATAGTCTCAGTAGTTTCCCATGGTAAAATGTAAAACTATAAGAGATTATATGAACATAACACAAAGTAGCAGTTCCATTTGACAATAGATCCTGAAGCCTATTCAAACCAAGGACACTGGTTTTCAATAAAACCTTTCAACTCAAGAATTGCAGATACCTATTTTATCTGTGTTCATCTGTCCTAAGAATCCTTTGACACCCGTATTTTTTCTAGAAAAAATGCATTAATAAAATATTTACATCTTAAAAGGAAGAAACTGTTTATATGTAGTCATTTATTCAAAAAACAAACACTAACTTCTCCACCTACTGTAATAGTTCCTGTGTTTGGTTACACTAACTCTAGACAAACACCTAAATAGGCACCACCCAATATCAAAGTCTTGCTGCAAGACCTTTCTATATTCAGGTAATATAGGGCTCAACGCTGCAGGGTGATGACCATTATGGCAACAGTTCTGGCATACACTTAATCCTCTCCTTAACTTTAAGAGTGTTTATTGTCCTTGGAAGTCAACAGAATGGGAGTATTCACATGCTGAAAGTTAAAAACATGCGTAAGTGCTTTGCTGGATTGGATTCAGAATCCTGAGCACCTTGCAGGATTGAGATCATAAACTTTAACTATTATGGACTCCCTTTTTCAGCAGCTTTTTCTTTTTGGAATGCTTTTCCTTCCTTTCTATCCTTCTTTTGGAAGTACTCCTGGGCTTTTGGAATCTCTAGTGTTTTAACTATCATAAAGAGTGCAACTTTGTTTAATTCAATGGAGTTGCATCAGTTTACACCATGTCTGCATTTGGCTCTGAGTGGTAGTAGCCAGAACATTTATTAAATAGATGAAATAAACAAGATGTTCCTTTATCAAGGTTTTTTTTTTTTTTTTTTTTTTTGCTTCTGTATATTGTATTTATTTTCTGCTTCTGATACACAGGGTTTTTTGGTTGCATGTAAATGGTCTTGACTAAAAGTTGTTTATTTGCAAGTCTTCCTGATGAAAAAAATGTTCTATAATTTGGTCACCTGGTGAGCAATACACTGTTCCACAAAACCAAAAGAAAGGAATACTCAATACATCATCTGGGTCAGTCATTACGTAGTGAAGTAAAATTCACATTCAAATATCTGGGCGAGTAGCGTTTTTTTACTTTCTTAGCTATGCTGCTCCTATCATTAACTCTGTTTCATTTCACTAGCCCCATTATAAGTTAAAAACTCAGAGAAGGATGAAGTAATAGGAAGTAAAGTGTGATTGCAAAAAATTTACTATTTGGTGAATCAGGACAGAGCCTGGGAGAATGTAAAAAGGAGCACGCAAACAAGTTTTGAGCTGAAATACAGAGTGCACTTGAAGTGCAATGGAAGCACAATAATGAATCATAATAAAGTAGAGTAGCTACTGAAGGAAAGTTAATTTTAAGGCTTGAAGGTCCAAATACTTCAATTTCACAACCATTAAATATATGGACACGCATGCCAAATTTCATTTTATTTTCCTTTATAACATTTAGATCTGTTTTTCTGACAGTTGGGACAATAGGAATATAGAAAGAAAACTGGTGAAGTGTTGCAATGTAGGTTGTTAAAAAAAGGAAAAGGGATTATTAAAATACAAGCTAGAAATAGAAGATGAGATTAGGGGAGACATTTTAGCCACATGTTCTTTTCTGAGCTGGGGGTGAGGGAAGCAGGTTAGTATTAACCTTATTCTATTTTTATACAGCCCAGAGAAGACCTCGTGGACAAAATGTCATCTCCAATCTCATTTTCTATTTCTATTTTTACTACTGGTGCAGCTCCTTGCTGCTTTGCTACCATGCTGCTAGGTAGCGATTAAAGGTTACGTGCTTATTTTTCCTCTTGATGAATCTGTCAAGCAAAGCTTGCACTGTTGAACATGCATTTATCATAACTACAAAACAACTAAGATTCAGATGGGAAAAATATTGAATTAAGGCTGCTAGACTATTCATGCTTACACCTTAATGTCACCTTTTGAACTATGTCCCTGAAAAATCCAGAATGTCTATATGAAATTCCCCCCTCTAAAATTCTGTGCAGACAGCACAAGTCCTATACCCCACTTAAGTCTCAATTAAGCCCTTGTTTCAAGGGTCTAAGTGGTGCCTAGGCCACGAGCTGGTCCTTGCACAGAGGTAAATTTCACCTGTTAATGAATAAATTTCATATAGTCTTTGGCAAGACATGAACTTCAAATATAGGTTTTATATATTTGCACAAGGCCTTCAACCATCTGCCCTGTGGTGAACGTCATCCTCCAAGGTTCTCTCACTGAGAGCTATACATTTTGTACTGTAAAACCTGTGTGCAACAGGCTGAAGCTGCCACAACATCCTTCTCTCAAAGTTTCCATGTTTGCTTTGACACTTTGGTGTGTGTGTGTGTATTTTTCTACCTTGCTCATCTTCAGGAATCACTGTCCTATGGAAATGATCTTCAGACCAAACCCCCTCCCCTGTTGTGGCCCTCTATTTTTCTAAAGGACCAATCAGCTGTTGACATGGTGCCTACTGCAAAAAGGGCACTGCATATATTTCATTAAAAGCTGTTAGAAATTCTTCCCAGTTGGTATTTTCCCACTCAGGCAATTGCAGTTATCAGCAGAATGTTTAACAAAAGACAATGGAGTCATGAATAGGAGGGGAGCTGACTGCAAGATGCATGAAAAAGTTTGAGAATCCGAACCCTTGTGATATGCTGTGGTGTAATGAGGCAGAGTGGCCTCATTCTGGGACAGAGGGGGTCAATTGACTTTGTTGGGCTCAACTGACCTCACCCCGCTTGCCAGAAGTAGGGGGATGGAGCAGGAAGTATAAGAGCAGGGCTCTGCAACTCAGTGGGAGGCAAGCCAGGGAAGGTACCAGACATCCTTCCCAGGGAGCCAAAGCATCAGCAAAGCCCTCGACTGGTTGTGGCAGTTGACGACTCCCCTGAGTTGGCCTGGAGAGAGACCAGCTGCTTCCCTGGGAGACAGAGAGACCCAGGGAGGAAGTAGCATGTGAACAGCTCAACATGGAGACAAGGAACCAGGCCCCAGTGGCTATGGAGAAGCACCCTCAGCTGCCAGTAGGAAGTAGCCCAGGGACATGAGATTCAGCTGTGTTGCCAGGAGACAAAGCAGCAGCCCCATACTTCCTGGCTGACCGTGGTGGGACCACTTGACACTTCCAGGGCCCTGGGCTGGGTCCTCTAGCCCGTGGCCCATACTCAGGGCTGGATGAGCACTAACCCCTAGTCCAAAAAGCCTGAGCCACAGACTGTTTATGGGCTTAGCTCCCTCCAGGAAGCCTGAGCTCCCCTTGCTCAGTGGCTCAGCTGTGAACCAGGATGCGTGACTGACCCACCTGTCACAAGCACCGCTTCCCTGCCACCACAAGGGGTGCCCTGGCCCTGAGACCCAAGGAACATTATATGTTGCAATTTTTCAGTTCTTTAATTTCAGGTTATAAAACATTATTTAGGGGCACTGCCACACTCCTAGGTTTCATGCTTTGGAACATTACAATTTATAATTGACTGCAACATAATTTGCTTAGCCTTATTCCACGGGCAAAAACCTAGCTTTGGCATCCTCTTACCAGAACTGTTTGTTTTGAATTTTAGCATTTGTTGAGCTAATTGGAATGTTTGCATGACAGAAAATCATGAAGGCAACAGAGCTAAATGAAAAAAGGGGTAAGTAAGTTAAATATTCATAGAAGCATGGTGATGTTACAAGATAGTCCATTGCAAAATCTCATGGCTAGACAGTTAATTAGCTCATGACACTATTGTACAGTGTTCTTCTGTAAAAGGAATTCTTGTTGAAAGCTTTTATGGTTTTAGTGGAAAAAGAAATGTATGAAAATATGAAGTAAAACATACCATAGAAGCTAAAAGCATGATCCTGCTTGGTACTGAGCGCTCTGAACTCCCACAGCCTCACAGGACCTAGCCTCCTATGGTACCTGTTAATCCTACCTGTTAGAGTTCATTTACACCACCAGTATAATGGGACTGGAGAGTCAAAATAATTGAGTAAGTGCCTGATTTTGGCCTTTCCTTCATAGGGAAATGGGAGCCAGTCTCTTCAATAAGGAAACCACAATTAAAGCCCCTTGTTCCAGGGAAGGGGGGGAGGGGAGGAATGGATTTTTCCTGTATCAGTTTGAACAAGATGGTAATCATGGAGGGAAGTGACAGGGGAGAAACCAAAGCTGTTGCTGTCTCAATTTCCCAGATCATGTAAAAGAAAACTGTAAAAAGAACTGGTTTTCTCAATCCAGTTCTCAGTGGATGGTGTCCTCCCAATGGCTGATTTTTCTGAGGTTTCTGCCTCTCAGAATAAGGCACAAATGGCACTGAAATGAGGGAGCTTAGGGTGGAGTTCTCTGCTCCCCCAGTCACCAACTGGATGGACAGGGAAACAGTACACAGAGGAAGGAAGCATAACTGCTTGGATGCAGATGTTTTATGCAGTCGATTTATAAAAAAAGCATTTGATTCCAACAGAAAATGTCAATTTAAATTGCAACCACATCAGAGTCATCCATCTTTTCTTTCATGTTCTTGCATCATTCATCTGATACAAATAACACATTTCTATTCACCTGATTTATCAAGACATGCATGCTGTTCTCAAGCCAGGTAACCAAGGATTCAACATCAGCTTTGTCTTTGAAAACTTAGAGTACCTGAAGGTTTAATAGATTAAACAGATAATATTCCTACATTAATACTTCCAATTGCTCAAGTTTTGAGCTTCTGCACTGAACTGTCAGGTAATATCTGCTAACATCCCTGAGCTTAACAAGATCCCTTCATCCTATTTCAATGGCTTTGTTGCTGAATATTTGGCAAACACATTTACTATCTTAATTAACTATAAAGCTTATATGATCTTTAAAAATTGGTTTGGCACTTCATTTACAGGGGACATGTGCGTTACAAGGACACAGATTGACGGCAAGTAACCTACTCGCTGTCCTGACTTGCCACGACATCAGCATGCACAAGAGTGATGAAACCAGCCTGGCCACTAAGCTCTGGGTTTCCTAGTTCTTATAGTTGAAGAATCAAAACTATATTTCTCTCCTATATTGTGCTCCATATGCAGCATACCAGTCTCATCAGCTTCTTCATTGGCCCCACCTTTTTTCTAGCATTTAATTTGATAACGGACCCTGTGTTGGTGCTGCTTTGTCTTCTGTCAAATCCAAGATATATTGACTGATTTATATTGAACTACAATTCCATTGTTAGTGTGTCATTTTCTTACTACTGTGTCTTTGATGATTACCACCCCAGTTATAGCAGCAAATACTGACTGAAAACTTTTAGATTTAACACCTTGCCAAGAATGATGGTAACTTTTGGAGACAGCTGTGTCAACCCCTTCAGTTTGCCATGACAGTTCAATGTGCAGATGGATTTGATAGTGCCAGCTACTGATTCCACCTCAGCTGGCAGAAAAATATGCACGGATAGCTTTTGTTTCTCCACCAGTGACTGCACAAATCCAGTCCTGATTATACTCTTGCTGTACTCTTTCAGATAAAATTGACTACTTCTGATCTAAAGTGTGGGAAGGAAACATGCCACTGAAATAGGCATCTGTCATGGGATCTGCTCTCCACTAGTTGCGCATTCTCCTGGTCGCTCTGGAGATTAGCTGATTCCAGGTCCAATGCCTCCTTTCTGCCTTTCACCACATGCTCTGCCTTCTCTTCCTAGCTCTCAGCAAAGCAGGGTGCTCTGTGTGTGTGGCTTAGCCCTTCAGCCAAGTCACGTGTGTCTTCCTCTTCCAAGGTATCAAAGTGAATGGGCTCAGGCAATATCCCCCTTTGCTGCCCAGCCAGTGCCACTTACCCCATGGCTGGCAGGGGAACCCAGGCCCATCCTCTACTCCAGGTTCCAGCCCAGGGACCCGCTAATCAACAGCCAAGGTCTGCGCCATTCTGTTCTTTACTGCCTTCCCTACCATTCTGGCTCTTCCCACCCTTCTCTAGGTTTGCCAGCCCCCAACTCCCTCTTCCCAGGGAATAACTGTAGGTTTCTTTGCTTCTGTAGCCCCCAAATACACCTCCCTTCTCCCAGAGAAGGACTGCACACTAATGTAGTAAGAAATGAGAGCTTAAGGCCTGCAAACAGGCTAAGGCCTAAGTGGAAAAAGCCAAGTGAACAGGAGTATAAGTGGAAAAAACCAAGTTAACAGAAACCAGCCTGTGAACGTATGACCTAACTGAAACTGGCACAGAGAAAGTGCTGATACTGCAAACATACACATTTCCAAAATATTACTAATATTCAAATCTTACTAAAAATACACAGCAGGTGCAGAAGGCACCAAGACATCCTGACACCAAAGAGGTAACTGACTCCCTGAAAGGACACTTTGATGAATAGTAATGTCTAATAAGGTGATTAATGTAGTTGTTTTTCCCAAATCATCCAATTTACAGAAAAGGGTGGTATTAGAATATGTCAGGAGGGTGTCAACTACCTACGTCGAAGGGGGCAGAATGAAATGGTCTGTTACAGTGTACAAAAGAAGGTGTCAAAGGGAACAACTTTGTCCGGCCTGGGGGATGAAGGAAAGTCCCACCATTGGGCCATGTCCATTGTAAAGCCACATATAGGAAGCTGACCACAGATACTCTGTAGGTCACTTCTCATTGTGCTGCATGCAATAAACATGGCCTGGGTGCCTTCGTTGCTCAGCTAATCTGTGGTTGTGTCAATTCATTCAATAGTGAGTGCTGTCTCGGTTATCTGCTTAGGGCTGGGACAGCACCTCTATGGGGACACACGCACACAACCTACACTGACAAACACCAGTACCAAATAACATCGACAACAATTACTTCCCTGCAGCCCCTTCACTGCCACCAGCTTCCTGTCTCTATAAACCTGGGCTCCCTCATTATTCAGTTGAGGGATTGCTTAAGCCACCCAATTCCCCTCAACTGTGGCCTGGCTGGTTAACTGACTCTTTTTTTAGCCTACATTAACCCCTTGAGGGCAACTGTGTAGGAGGGCACACCCCATCACAGCATCTTTCCTCGAATTTGATTTAGTTTCGATGGTCTTAGGCCACGTTGCATGGATGTTTTGCTCCCTTATATCAGCTAAAACATTTAGGGCAGTTTAGTTTGGATGTTTGTCGCAACTGATTTTATTTGTTTCAGTTTTGTCTTTAACATCTTATTTGACTTGCCAAGGCCATGCTTTGACAAGACATCTGGATAGAGGAAAAGCTTTTCTTTGCCATCATGGAAGATACACAGTGCTTCTGCAGTTCTGGCCTCTACCCTACAATTATATGCTTCATGACTGAGTTTTGGGGTTTTGTTTATTTTGAGGTACCAAGTAAGATCATGTGTTACCAGTATTTTTGGTTAGATCAGGCCTGGGTAGCATCCACAGACTCAAGGAAGAAAACATTTCTAAAGACACCCAACCATTGGTCTTTGGTATTTTTCTCCCTTCCCTTACACAATACAGTGTCAAGATCATGACCACCACTCTCTCATACGGTTCTGGGAACAGCTTCTTCCTTTTGTATGAAAGCACTGTAATAAGCCCAAGAGTATTAAGCCGCAACAACAGCTAAATAACTGCTGACAGAGTCTCCAATCATTTACTATGCTGACCAAGGCTTAATGAATAATTTGCAACAAGCAATTTGTTCAACTATTTAACCTCTTTTTCTGATCCACACAATGTATTTAATAATAATAATAAAATATGAAAGATCCCCTATAAAGTAGTAACAATGTAGAGTTTGCATAAACATAAATTAACACTGATTCACCTAGAAATTTGAACACCTTTCATCACAACTTGGACAGATGGATTAATGCGCTTGTATAACGTCTAAAAATGGACTGCAACAAACCTAGGCCCTCCATAGTGATGTCCTTCAAAGTACATCAAAGTACTATTTCAGAGGTCATTAAGTACCTTGAGCTACCTGAACATTTAGATAGTAACAAAGATAATTCATTTGATATAGACAGTGATACAGTATAAATTACATTATAGTACTGTTCAGACAGATGATCATAAGATAGGTGTCATTTGTAGACAGTTATTCCACCTACAGCTTTCCCATGAGTAGATTCCACATCTAGAAATAAATCAGAAGACAGCCTTTTACAGATGCTTTTTTTCCCAAAACATCAAGAACTATGTATAAATCCATTTCATAGTGAGGGCAGAAACGTTTTAAGTTTATTACACATTTCCAATTTCCAGTCCAACAGACTTGCTAATAAACTACACAACATTTGGCTTCAAACAAACTAATTTACAGATGTACATGTAGAACCTTTCTGGTATTCATACACTCTCCCAATACTGCTTGGATCTTAAATTCCTTTAAAATAGAATGATTCATAAAGTCAAAGTGCTGTACTAATACTGAGTAGGTGAGGGATCTTTGTCTTCTCTGCCAAAAGGATGCTCACCTTTAAAGATATGGAACACTGCTAGAAGCCACAGGCATGCTCCCAAATGATTCTTCTGGTAAATGGAAACTAATTGAGTGAAGGGGCCAATCACTCCAAACAAGTTTCCTTTTTCAGTAGGCTCTCCCAAGACTGTGCATATGAGCATTTTTCATTCAATGTAGCACATCCGATTAATAAAATCTTCTCAAATAGGAGCCATCTTGTGTTGCACTTTGAAACAATCCACATTTTGATCACTTTAATGTTTATCAGCCCCTTGTATGACCCAAGTTCTTGTGATGGAGGCCATAACTTCTTCTGTTTTGTACAGTACCATGATTTTATGTGGCAGTCTTCAACACTCAAACTGGGAACTATGACTTCATTGCACAAATGGACTGGGTATTATTAACTAAATATTATTATTATTGAGAACCAAAGGCCCCTGTACATTTAGACTAAGCTTTCCAAAGTTGTCTAAAGGCTTTGCACACCCAAATTAAGCAGCTTTAAAAATCTCAGCCTAACATTAGTTTGCTAACATGCATGTGCAGGCCCAGGCCCCAGAGAACATCAGCAGACCTTCTGAAAAATCAAACAATATTTATCAGCAACCAACAATCAGATCTGAACTCTAGGAAGCTTCACTTTACATCAGGTGAGGATCTGTTCCCAAGAACCAAAGTCCCTGCCAAAACAGAAGTTTCTAAAATCTACTGCTATAGTACTAGTACTGTTCAAAAAAAAAGGTAGCAAGATTGTTTTAGTATGAAAAAGTATTTTTTTCACTCATTTCAGTCTCAGGAACAGCTGAATTACGTGCTGAAACATTCTGAAAAAATTGCCTCCAAGACTAAGAACAAAACAAAAAAAATATCAACCTGAAAGGTACATGATTGAAAAAGTTTTGAGCAACTAAAACTGACACTTTAGAACAGAAACTTGTGCAATCTTAACAAAAGGCACTGCTACACCTATAATCCACCACATACATGAAGGGATATCCAGGTGATAAACTGCAGACCTAGAAGATAAATACACTTAGCATACACCATTGACTGCCTTATCTGCTCTCTGCCCAGTAATCCATCCCCTGGAATTTATTCAGTCCCAGAAGCAACTTCAAATATTTGCCTTTGGGGGGGGGCGGGTGGAAAGCTTGCCAAAGAGCTATTTCCTCCTTTCTTCCCTTCTATTAGAGATGGGACTATGGCCAGTCATGCCAAGAGCCAGACTCAATTCCAAACCATGGGTCAGGGTCAGAGTCAGGAACCAGAAGCCCTGCCAGGACTCAGAGCCAGAATCAGGAACTAATAGCCAAGTCGAGGATCAGAGCTGGGATCAGGAACCAGTAGCCACCTCAAGTGTTAGAATTAGGGTCCAGGTGAGGAAGCCAGAACCAGGAGTAAATGAGGTAGTAGGGACTGGCAGGAATGGGGCTAGGAGCAAGACTGGAGCAATGTGAGGTGCGGTAGATACAAGAAGAATCACTGCTACAGGCATGAACATATTAAACAGCCATAATGCTGCTGCTGGGCTTAAAAGCCAGCCACCTGTACTTCCTGACTAGTCAGGTGGTGTAGTCTATCAGGCAGCTTGTTGAAGCCAGCTGTCCTCATTGGGTTGCCAAGAGACTGACTCTGCTGAAGGTCCTGATCCCTGACACCTGCCCAAAATGTGGACTTTCTCCTGAAATTACTTCACCTCAAAAAGTCAGCACAGAAAAGATTCAGCCAAGGGCCATTAGTCACAGCTTTAAAATCTGAGATCCTGGAACTCTACAGCCCTAGATATGGGAGCATTATTACCTTGGAAAGAGGAATTTCCCAGTTTTGCAATGGGGCCCAGCACTCATTTCCACTTTTGGAAGAGGCCAAGACATTCAACCTTAGCCTCGTGACATTATTATGTAGAAATAAGCTATTTTAGGTTATGTTTAGTGGTTTTTGAAGTGTATTTGCTTTCGTTTCTTTCCCTACTGAATCTTATATAGTTGTATTAAAACTAACTAAGGCACCTGCTTTTACAAGCATGGGGGAGAGATAATCTCAATTACATTTTTAAAAATTCTCTACAACATTTGTAAATAAGTTTTTCCTTTAATGTATATGGCATAAGCAAAATATGTGATACGGTGGTATAAGTTGTACTGACATTCATTTGGGATATGTCTAGTGAAAACTCCTTCTGATAAAAGAATTATACCACTGCCGTCACATAATTGGTTTTATGTCTGTATTAGTAAAAATGTATAAAAGCATGGAAAGTCAATAACCAAGAAGTGATTGCATCTTTCAAGAAAATAAATGTGAGTCCAGGTTACCTGTTAACAAATTGTATACTCCGATTTGGACTGCGCAATTAAAAACCTTCAAGATCTAACCCTCTCCATGGAGAAGTATTTATAGTAGAAAGTTTGAAAGAGCTTTAACGATAGCTTTGCAACACAGCTGCAGTATAATGCTATCTTAATTATCCTTAAACAAAATTGAAGGGTAATTTTATAGAACCAGAGCTAGCATAATTAAAAGACTGAGTAACACTGGTCAGGAACAGCATTTAGACCAGAGCTGTATTCATAAATGCAAAAAGAAATTAGAGAGTTTTTAAAGTAGAAATTCTGCACTGAAGCACTGAAAAGTCAGGAAATGTCAGAATTAAAGTTGCCCTTACAATATTTAACATATGTGTTTCATGGGGCCTGATCCAAAGCTAAATGAAGTCAATGACTTGACTTTCTTGGGCATCAGATCAGCTGGCTAGTATGCACACAAAAGACAGTAAGTGAACTTGTGTAGTTGTAGCCGTGTCAGCCCCAGGATATTGGAGAGACAGGGCAGGTGAGGTAATATCTTTTGAAGTTGGTCCAATGAAAGATATTACCTCACTTACCTTGTCTCTCTAATAGGCGAACATTGTAGCCAGCAGTAATTATGCACCCTCCTCCACTTTTTATTGCCATAACTGTATTAGCTCTACCTACTATGTACCCATTGAGAACTTTTCAAGGTTTCTTTCTCTGTTGCAGTGTCATTCCAACATCCTTAGGAGGGAAAAAGTTAATACCTCAATGTCTTGGATATCTCATTTGTAATTTGTTTTATGTCTACATTCCTAGTATGAAGACTGGTTTCCTATAATTTATTGTAAGTTAAAATATTGTGATAGGCTTCTCTTCCCCAAAGGCTGGGTCGCAGGTGGGTGTGGCTTGCGACTGGGGAAATGGGAATTGAAAAAAAATGTTCTTGTGGTGTGTGGTGCCATCTGTCACCAGATCTGGAGAAGACAAGTACCTCAAATAGAGAGCAGCACTTATATAGTCCCCATCGTCATAGTAGCTGAGCATCTCATTATCTTCAACGTATTTATCTTTAGGGCAGTGCTGTTATCCCCATTTTACAGATGAGGAACTAAGGCACAGAACAGCTTGGTGACTTGCCTAAGGTCACACAGAGAGTCTGCAACAGAGCAGGGAACTAAACCCAGGTCTCCCAAGTCCTACGCTAGTGCTCTAATCTCTGGACCATCCTTCGTCTCTTGTTGTGCTAAGGCTGTGGTTGCACTAAAGTTGGATGGATTTTTAGACAGTGTGGTCTCACCTTATTCATTCAGATATCCTGATGTTAAAATATATAAAAAAGTATCAAGATGCTTTAGGCTTGTCCAGAGGAATAGTTAATGCATGGCAAGCTGGAATGTAAATCTACAACGCACTAGTGTGCTGTGCACTAACTCTCCACATGGATGCTGCTACCATGCACTAAAAGGTCCTTAGTGCACTTTGAAACAGGAGGAGATCACTGAAGGCTAAGGAATTTTTAGTGCACAGTAGCTGGGTCCACAGACCCTGTAGATTTACACCCCAGTTTACCATGCACTAACTGTTCATCTAGACAAGCCCTGGGAATGTTGTGGCTACAGTATCCATATTTTACTTGTACATATTGAACATTAATATTTATTATTCCCCTGTGCTTTGCTTTACTTCTTGATGACAAGAACAATGTTCCTTATATGTTCAGGAAATGACTAAGTAAAGTAGCCAATAATGTTGTACACCTGCCTAAAAGATGTGGATTGTGCAAACCACACTGCAATTTCAAATATCACTTTGCAGAAAAAACGAGGAGTATTATACTAAATTTTGAAATGCCGAATGCTACTGGTGGCCAAAAAAATCTTTGATCATAGAAAAATAAGGTATAACTGAGAAGAGAAAATTACTATAATTGGGAAGCAAAGAAGGACACATTATTAGAAATGGATAAATCAAGGCTGATTCAGAACTGTAATAGATCAAAGTATGAAGTGTTGGCTTGAAAGGAGCAATTATAGCTAAAGAAAAATACTGTGTTGAAGAGTAGGATAAAGTTCATTATGGACTTGTCCATTTATCTTCCATACATGGCATTTTGAAAGTCATAATATTATGTAGCCTAATCGGAGCATACACCCAAAAGAAAGTCAGTTTTATTTTTACTCAGCATCGAATTTTTGAAAAATAATTGTTCTACAGCAGACTCCCATCTTGTGATGCTTTAAAAATGTTACAGTGCTTTATTACATTTTATAGAGTGGTTTCATTTCAAATCTTTTGCTTTTTTCTTTACATTCCTCATATTTGCCTCTATTTCCATATAGATGGAAACATAATAGCTTTGACCAGTAAGTGCTGTATACAAAATATATTGTATGTAGGCAAAAAAATATCATAAATTGCGGCTCATACAAGTAGAAGAATCGTTGCTTCTTTTTACATGACATTAAAACCTTCAGTTTCTCTTAAATGGGGTTGTCTCTTTAAAGCAGTTCTAGACGTTTCCTTTGCAAAGCCTAGAAGAGCCCATAAACTAGTGTCTCTAGCTGTTCTCAGGCCTCCAGGGGAGCCTGCGAGAGAGACATGGGGGGGTGGAGTTGGACCAGGTATGCTTGTTTATGCCAGCTTTCAAGAGTGGCCTGACAGGGAGGTAGGGTTCAGCCTTTTCCAGACTCACCCCTCCTTCCAGCCTGGGTTGTCATATCAATAGACACTGCCTCCTGTCCTGCCTCCATCCAGTCTCCTGCCTGTGCTTGCTAGCTATCAGTATGGCAGACAAGCTGAAAGGGGACACAAGGAAGACAAGTTTTTTAAAGCAGAATAACACAGTATGTGCACTGCACAGAGGTGGAAGATAGGAGAGAGCCTGACAGCAGGGCAAAAAGGTTAATTTTGGAGTGCTATGGTAGCTTGCATAGAGGGAGCAAGGAAACCTATGTCACTCTTTCCTACCCTGCAGTAACACAGCAAAGATAGGAGTAGTTCTTAAGCAGGTTTACTAAACCAGGAAACAGACACCTGATATTTTTACAAACTTCATTGGGATGGCCCTCAAAACCTGTAGGGTTTCCTGTTTTCATATTCACTACTCCAATGCCAACAGCAATGTCTTTCATTGTAGTCTCCATGTCACTCATCCTGTTGTCACTGCTCACCTTTCCACCAGCCATGCTTCCAACTGGTCATTTTAAATGATGGAGTTTAGGGTAGAGGGATCTTGCCTCCATATTCTTATCATCTGCTTTTAAAGGGTGATCCCTTCACCGCATGACAACCTGGTGATATAACTTCCTATTTCAAATTTCCATGTTTTTAATTGATGCTGCACAAGCTGATAAGGATGAAATCCTGCTGCCGGTTTTAGTCAATAGCAAAATTTCTATCAACTTTAATGGGGCCTAGATTTCAACCTAAATTTTTAGTTATGTGAACCCAGATTACTCCCTCCTGAAGAAAATCCACAAGAAGGGGCCAGGAAGCAGGGAAACTCCCTAAGGAGACTCCTACAGTTTTGTTGACACTGATCCCTCTGGTGAGAGGAGTTGTGGCTAAAGGACTGTAGACTGTGTTAGCTTTGCTCCCTTCCAATCTATGCAAAGCCTGTAGCCATCTGCAAGGATGACTGGTGTTTCTCTCTCCCTCTTTACACCTGCAGCACAATTCCAGTGGGAGTGGTGGTACTGCTGGCTGACTGCTCAGTAGCATCCTTGGCAGGGGCAGAGATGAAGCTAACGGAGCTCATTAAGCTATTTTGCCATCCATCTACATTCCTGCATGGAAACTCAAACTATAACAGGGGAATTGATGGAGGGAGACATACATCCCTTGCTCCAACCTCTTTGGCTCTATGCCCAATCTGCCACAAACACTAGAGAGTGGGAAGCACGCCATCCACCTCCTGAATGCAGAATGGGAGTCTCCAAAGGGTCTTTTCATGTGTGAATCATGTGGGGCTGATCCCTCACTCTATTGCAAGGGCCATATACTGCCCTGGGGCCACACGTACATCAGCATTTTGGGAATCATTGCCCATACTGGCTGTAGCAAGGTCCTAAGTACTGTAAGTCTTACTGCAGTGGTCAAAAGACATTATCCTTATCTGGCACAGAGAACTCACCAGCCCTCCTACAGAGATCTTAAAATCCAAGTTACTGAGACGCAAGCCAAACCCCAGCCACATTTCTTGCACAGTGTGATGAGATCATAGAAGTGGAACAGTCTCCTTTTTGTCACACTCAGATGATGTGGTTTCTTGCCTTTCTCAGGGTCTGACAGTTAGGTGTTTGGATGACAGTAAAATGGCTGAAGCTCAATCCAGACAAAAGTTATGCTGTTTAGTTGGATGAACGACAGCAGGAATGGGTGGATGATATGCTTGCACCTTCCTTGGGGGAGTTTGAGGTCACTTTTCACTACTTGAACATTAGAGTCATACTGTTCCTAGAATTTCATGTCAAATTAGCCGCTTTTACAGCCTCTCTTATAAAAGGTTGGCCAGGGACATTACTGTACTGTATTTAGTGCAGAAAATGGCTACTCTCCCTTTACAGCAAACCACATTTCAGGTTGGAATTGTACTATCAGTGTCTCGACTCTAACTGTGAACAAAAAACCCGGTCTAATCCAGCAATTACACCTGCTTTTTCCACCCCCCATCCTCAAGAGTGAGGTCTTTTAAAATGTGTAATTATACTTATAAACAGTGGATTAAAAAACAATGGTATATAGAATTTTACAAAAGCGCAGTTCAGTGACTTTTACGATTAAATGAAATTACCACATAACAACTCAAAATGCAATGTGACCCAAAACCTTTCTATGTAAAGTAGGTCAATGAATTATTCTAAACTATAGCCACCAAAAAGCCAGATTTTAATCAGACGTGTTTTTCTTTGTCTGATGCACCTGTAACTAATGTTGTTGTGCTTCATTTAGAGGGCTGTTTGAATACTGTGGGGGAAAAAACTGTAAATATTTGATGAATTCTAAGGCTCCGCTTTGTTTTGACCACATTCAAGCTTATTAAAATTGCCAAAAATTTGGAAATGATCTGCATTATTCGCTGAATATTGAACACCGAATATGTGCATTCTATCCAACAACACTGAGGTCCCTCATCTTATATATATTGTGCCTTTGTCACAAAAGCAGTGCGAGCATAAGAGAATAGGCAGAGAGTGAACGATTCTGTGAGACAGAGAGAAAGCCCTTAGTGTGACTTTATTGCATGTCACTGTTCAGCAGTCATTTACTCTGGCCTTGTCTAGCCTAGAAAATATTGTACTCATTTTCCAGCAGCGGTGCAGCTTTGTGGCTGCTAGCAACAGTGTATGCCTTGACATACAGAATTTAGGAGATTTTTAACCACTAAGCACTGAGTTGATTCTCATTATGTGATTGGCAAAATGCCTGCCATCATATAGCATTAATATTTACACTACGGCTAGTACTGGTGCAGATCCACCATTTCTGGGAAACAGCTAAGACCTTTTCTAGTGTAGATGTATCTTCTATGTGTATGGCACTCTCAGCAGCCACAAGGAGGGTGTTGATGAGCAGTTTACAGATGTCTGATGTCAGAATACAGAATATTGATGCTCTAAATAGCACACAGACAGACAACTGTTCATATGGGATACTGGAGTATTTTTTAATTCCTGAGATATTAGCAATATATAGCTCTTTGAATGTATAGACAGGGAAATATCAGGAGTAGGAAGTTTATATAATCTCCGTCTTTGGCACTCGTGTGATCACTGCTGAAATATTGTTTCCAGTTCTGGTTTTTACAATTTAAGAAGGATGTTGAAAAAATGAAGAGGTTTCAGAAGAGAGGCATGAGAATGATAAAAAAAAAAGTAGAAAACATACTTGATAGTGAAAGGCTCAAGGAGCTCAACCTATTTAGCTTATCAAAGAGAAGGTTAAGCGGTAACTTGGTCACAGTCCATGGGTGCGTCTACGCAGTGATAAAAAGGCCACGGCTGGCCTGGGTCACCTGATTTGGACTAACTTAGGCTCTAGGGCTGGAAAATTGTTGTGTAGATATGTGGGTTTGGGCTGAAGCCTGAGCTTTGGGACCCTGCAAGAGCACAGACCACAGCTAGAGCCTGAATGTGTACAAAACAATTTTTAGTCCCGCAGCCCAAGCCTGGCAAGCCAGAGTCAGCAGAACAAGGCCAGCTACAGCCAAGCCACAGGCTTTTATCCCTGTGTAGATATTCCCCATAAGTACCTACATGGGAACAGAAATTTGATAATAGAGGCCCCTTCAATCTAGCAGACAAATTTATAACAAGAATCAATGGCTGGAAGTTGAAGCTAGTCAAATTCAGTCTAGAAATACAGCACAAAATACTTGCCAAAAGTTGTAGCAGATTCTCCAGCACTGGAAATTTTAAAATCAAGATTGGATGTTTTTCTAAAAGATATGCTGTAACCCTTTATACAGAAAGTGAACTCAGATCTGGCCTGTATTATGCAGGAGGTCAGACTGGATGACCACAGTGGTCGTTTCTTGCCTTGGAATCTCTCAATGAATCTGAAGCCAAAAAATCTCACGATTCACAACACTTTCGATTAGGGATCTGATTTTTTAAATTGTTTTTTACCGTTCTAGTTATGCCAGTAGTGTTGATTCAATTATAATGATACAAAGGTACTTTATATTGATAAACCTTACTCCTCTTCCTATACAGGAATAGTACACTAGTACAAAGCATCTTAGCTCTGGTATAACTGTATTCACACTAGGGGGCTTGTACTACTTTAACTATAACAGTAAACACTATGCTGGTATAGCTGAAGCAGCACAACTTTAGTGTTTAAACAAGACCTCAGTCTATCTTTAATTCCTACGAACTCCTATTCCCTACTTTAAAAAAAACCAAAAACTTGCATTATAAAGTCAGGCCCACCAAGGGCTTAACAATGAATTTAAAAATATTTGTACATTTTTAATTTCTTCTCTGGGATCAGCATGAATTAAATGAAAGCCCTTGATGGTAACTGTTAAAGATCAAAGTTAAATAATATAACATAGCATGACTCTAGGCAGATTTGAAATTAGCAAATTTTGCTGCCAAATGGATCGCAATAATCCTTCATTATAATTCTTCTATAATTCTTTGGAATTATCAGTATGTGGTTAGCATTTTTAATTAACTTCCAGAGACAATATAAAGAAAGAATCCAAAGCACGCTAATTTGGCTGAAGTACTGTAGACCTATAAAGTCGTATATATTGCCAAACATTTTGATTTTGACAAAAGAGGATTTTCTGATGGACAGCTGTTTGGTTGTGATTTTTTTCAACCAGCTCTACTTATTTGTGTAATCAGAAACATCTCTAATTAAAAATAGATGAGTATTTCCTAAATACTGAATATTTCTTGACAATGGGTAAAATTTTCAAGAATGCCTACATGATTTAGGTGCTTATGTTTTGTTCTCAAAAGTGATATAGGCACTTAGGATCCTAAATTACACTGACTCCCAATGAGATTCAGGCTCCTAAGTGCCTACATCACTTTTGAAAATGGGACTTGGGTGTTTTTCAAAAATTGCACCAACATTCCTGAATTATTAAAATATGTGCCATCAAATCTGTTAATCTGACATGGTTGCTGTAGCAGGACAGTAGCAAAAACAGTTCTGTAATCCCCATGGGATTGGTGGAATGCTGCAATGCCAATCTTTGTCCCGACATAGTCCTTTGCAAGGTGTTTTGTGCACCAGGGCTCAGACAAGCACTTGAGATGCTTTAATTGCTGGGCCCTAAGGCTCTAACACCCAGTGTGTCCCAAACAGCACTGACTGCCTTTGACCACTATGCCCCTGTTCAGGCTCCTCACACATCCTGCCTTTGAGATTCATCCCTCACTGACTGACACCTAATTGCCACATAACCTTCCTTGCCTAGCAACCATCACCTTCCCAAATAGGAGAGAAAGAGCTGCAGGAGATTTCCTCTTAGCAAATTCATCACACTGACCTCTGCTGACATGAGGCTGCTCAGCCTGTTCATTGCAGTTATAATAGATTTTTCACAAATGAACAGGCAGATTTCTTCTGCATGCGCCTACAAATGCATATGACAAAGCTTAGTAAGTGTCGCAGAATCCTCTCAAGCACTGTCCCTCATCATGAGTTTGATTATTAGATATACTGAACAGACACAATTCCCACTTGTGCCAGTGCAGGTATTCAGCACCTCTCAGGATGAGGCCAAAGAAGGATGGATATTACTGAGTTTAACGTCAAGTGTACTTTTCTTCTACACAGGCCTGTTACTGTTACTTCATGTTCACTGTTGTGGACTATTTAAATCAGAAATGCTGAATTTTGGGAAACCAAAATCACAGAAATGTTATTTATACTATAGAAATGAATGACACATTGCTTAAAGCTTCTTGCACTATTCGTTTAGCACTATTAGCTTTCCTTTACTTTTTAATCTTTATTTGACAGTGTGCTCAGATTTGGCGTGTTGACAGTTTGAGATGAATGCTAGGCAATAATTCCAGACTTATTCTGCAAATGCTATCAGATGCACCATACGTTGCGGCGAGGGCACCTGTTCTGCCCTCTCGTGGGTCCTGTGCCCTTTTCAGTTATGCAGGTGGCATGGCTGGGTAGGAGCAGGGGGGGCCTGGTCATGCCCTCTACCCCAGGCCCCAACCCAGGGACCCTGTGAGGAGTAGCCTCAACCTGCTTAGTCCGTGTGTTACTACCTTCCCTGGGTCTCCCTGTCCTTGGCCTCACTTCTCATGGTCCACTTCCTGGAACTGGGGCGAGGGTTTTCCCTCAGGCCTCCATGCCTATGTTCCCTGGCTATGCCCAGACAGGCTTCCCCTTGACTCTGGTACTTTTTGGGTTGTGGTAGCAACAGCAATTGCTCCAAGCTTTGTAGCAGCCCTGCCCTGCCCTGCCCTGCCCTGCCCCGCCCCGCCCCGCCCCTCCTAACTCCCTTTCAGTTTCCCCCATCAGCCTGATAGGGAGGCTTTTAACTGCTGGGGCAAGCACCTTAAATTGGCCTCAGCTGGCCTAATTGGCCTAATTGCCCTTGAGTAACCCCAGCTGAGACACCCAGGGAACAAGGATCTGTTCATCCTGGGCTAATATATATACCCTCCACTACTCTCTTGTAGCCATCAGGTCTGGCCCTGTCACAACATGTACACAGCATAATACACTGAGAAGAGGGGAAAAGTTACTCAACTTTGTTTCAACAAATGTGTTCACTTTGGACACATTTTTCTGTCAGATTTTTTTAATATTGTACCATCATCCAGTACCGTCTAGACAACTTCTAACTGATTACATCAACACTGACTGGGGAGGTCAGAGGGCATGATTAATTGCATGTCCCTTCCTGCTTTATTATATCAAAAAGGTGCCCTGTTTGGTTTTTTAAGAGGAACAAAATTTTAATGAACAATATTTCCCATTTTCACATAGGCTTGTTTCTGATATTTAACACTTCTGTAGTACTCTACATCTTCAAAGTGCTTTACAAACATCAACTATTCTGCATGTCATCCTTGAGAGGTAGGTAGGTATGAATGGATGAATATGAATGGAAACCAAACATGACTGAAAATCAGAAATTTCACTTTAACAGAAATTGTTTTTTATAAAGTCACTAACCGAGGGTTAGGAAGAAACTTCCCATCTGGGCAAGTTATTACAGAATGAAAAGCTATGCAGTTTCTTGACTCTTCCTCTGAAACATCTGGTTCTGCCCACTGCTGAGACAGGAAATTGGACCAGATGCACTATTGGTGTGAGTCAATAGGTCAGCTCGAATGTTGCCCTAATTTGGTTATGACACAATTAGAAATTTAGGCTGACACTTTCAAAGCAACCAAGGGGATCTGAAGACCCAAGTGTGACATTCCCCCCCCACAATCTGGACTGGTGTGTAGCTTTGTCACCCCAATCCCTCATTCCTGGACCCTACTTATTCCGCTTTGCTGTGTGGACAACCTATTCTTAGGACAGCCCATGCCCAGCCTCCTGCAAGTAATCACTCCCTGACCTAGTGAAGGAGCGCTTTGGCCAGCCACTCATGGGATTGACTCCCAGCAAAGATCCCCAGCTACAACCCCGGGAACGGCCGTCTTACAAAGTTCAGTACCGTACACTGCACCCTGTAAGCTCATTTACCTTTGTCCATCAATTTATCAAATAAATTGACATGCACCAGCTCTGCCACTCTAACTGAAGTCTCTACCCACAGTCAATCCACATGCACTGTTTTAGATAAAACAG